>JACEOJ010000124.1:1564915-1790577 GCA_013761285.1 Campoletis sonorensis
CAACTGAATCTTTTCTCGCAATAAATCTCTGACGGTTTCTGTAAGTTTGACAAATTCCTTCTCCTGAGCGTCCAATTGATCACCAAGAGCATTCAAGGATTTAGAGCTCTCGAGCTTTAACGATTTTTCACGTGAGGTCACAGCTTCAAGCTTAAAAAAAAAAAAAAATTCAATAATACATTCGAACACATCATTTTTTTTCGACACCCTGAATAAATAACTTTTCATGCTTAAAATTAATTTGAGGACCTGTTGCTTCAAAACGCTCTTCTCTTTCTCGTGCTCGTCACGAAGTTCCTCGCAGCGATTAATCAACGATGCGTTTTCCAACGATTTCTCTGCCAATTCAGTCTCTGCTTTGTGTCTCATTTGGGCGGACCTTTTTTTTAAATCAGCTCGCATCAATTTATTAATAATCGTCTTGAAAATCATATGATTAGCTAATAATGATAATTAATGATAATTCATTCATAATAAAAGTTCACCGAATGCTATTTCATCGTGGGTTCTAATCATTCTTTTCATTATCGAAAAGCCAAGAGAATGGTGTAAATGGAATTTTATATTCTCATCCGATGAATATTTTATGCCGAATGAAAAATTGGAGCAATTAGCGCAACGATTAATCAGTGTTACTTCGAATAATTTATAATAATTGGTTACTCGGCAAGTTTTTTCACTAATTGAGCAATTTTTTCACGATCAGCTGGACAAAGATCTTGTATGTGAGGTTTTTCTTGGCATGAAATGTCCTGCCCGTCTCCTCGACATCCTGGACAATCATTTTTCTCCATTTTTTTCACCAACGCATCCTTGAAACGTCAGACATTAACTATTCAATTAACTTTTTTTATTGAATTGGACATTTCGCTCGATCTCCTTTTAATTCAGAATCTTTTTCCTTGACATTGAGTCGTCTGCTATTTTACAATCTCGTTAAAAGATCGATGTCACGATGATAAAATAATACTACTTAAGTAGATTCTTTTTTGTCTGTTTCTAGGTTTTTTATCATCTGCTAAGTTCATGTCAATTCTATTAAAACTTCGGCAAGCCGAAGGAGCAGAAATATAAAATGTACAGCAGTCGAAGGGTTTAATTTCGTAGAATAATGATTAGCAATAAAGTTTCATTGTTTTATTATTTTATTACCAGATTTTTTGATGCATGACATTTTGTATTACATTGAGAGTTGAAACATTCATCGTTACGATTAAACATTATATTTCATAAAAAATGATAATTGGTCCTCTGCGGGTTTGAATACAATTCAAAATATTTTTATCTTACATGCTATTAATACTGATCGGACGATTCATAAAATACGCCATTCGGCCAAACGCGAGAGCTTTTTCACGAAAAAACTTGAAAGTTTTCGAATTAATTGGAGCAAAAAATATATTTTTAGATAAATAATGCTTCCTCCTTTTTCGTCGTGGTTTTTTGTGAGTACACGTAAATAAATGTTTGACAATAAATAACTCTGCTGAACTTCACGCTGTTAGAAGTCGTCGCTCATTCCAATCAGAGCCCAGCATTTCATTGAACTTGATTCACCCTTTTCCGACATGTGCTGAGACACAGACACCTCTACAGGGGTCGTTCACCCTTCAATTTATTTTGTGTTTTTTTGATCGTATGGTAGACTTTTCATTGCTTTAGATGAGAAACATTTTCTCAACTGTTTCATCGAAATCGGTGGAGTTCTTATGGGCAAAGCTGCAAAATCACCCTTCGCGACAGGCTCTACTTCGAAGGGTGGTTTCAACCCCCGTACAAATGTTTTCTCGTTGATAAAAAAAACGTGACTCTTAGTGTCTAACGCTCTTTAATATACAGGAGTTTCAACGAAATTGGAGGGTGACACTAAACTACTGATCCTCGTGAGTAATGTTGGTTGCTTTAAGGTTCCCATTACTTCCCGTTGGAAACTAAAAAGGAATCAAAACATAATCCTACGTGTATCGAAACATTATACGTTCCCATATACGATTGTTTTCTCGACTTTTTATGATTTCTTAGCAACTGTCATACAACTCGCGAAATGTCGTTTGTTTGTAGTTGTCATTAAGATTCATTTTATTATTCTTTAAAGTGACTTTACTAGTCCCTCGTACAGTTCCATGCTCTGAAATTCTCCATCGTACTCTGATCCACTATACAACTCAAGAAAAGCCATTAACATGAAAGCAAATGTGACTTTGCTCCATAAGAACAAAAAATATCAATTATTTAACGTAGTTACTCTCGCCACAGTCACGTTGACAAGTTGACACTCTGATTTATTTTGGAAAACTTGCGGTTGCATCTTGTAGTATTATCCTTTAATAATGCTGTGGTAAAATTTATAGGAATTTGAAAACGTATAAACTTTCAGGAAAAATGTGTAAAATAATGTTTGGAGTTTTGGGAATAAAGAAAAAATGTTGGAAAATCTTTGCCAATATTTCGGATACGGGACGGTAAATTCTTTTGAAATTTTGCACTCAGTTTCGTAACAGTGTCTCGAATTTGTGTTTAAATTCAAATAAATATTATAAACAAATGCTTTTGCGGGACTTCCTGAATCTTTCTGAAGCATATTTTTTGAAATGTATCTTGAAAGCATCGAGCAAATGAAAACATCAATTGCGTTGTGTTCTGTCGAAGATTTCGGGCTTATCTTGTTTTTGTTTATTATAAAATTGGGGCCAAGCTTATCTTAATGTGTGAGAGAAGAAAGCTCATTCGCTTTTGTGACTGTGGAAAGGCTTCGGTGAAGATCGTGGAGGATATTCAGTCGTCTTGTTTGCCGACGAGAAGCAGGTAGCAAAAGAGTCGTGTTTAGAAGAGGTTTGCAACTGTAATCATGCTTTCCCGGACTCGTGAACGTGAAAAGGAATTCAGCCAGCCATTAAACGAGATTTCAGTGTCGTGGCGAAGCACAAAATTTTGTTTTGCCCCTTTTCAACCCTTTATTTTCCCATGTTGACTCCGTGTTTTATGATTAAATCAGGCACACGCCTGCCCTGTTACATTCTGTCAAATTATGGAATTAATCGTGGCGCAAAAAGTTGATGAAACACGGTGTCAATTGGATAGAGCATGTAATCAAATATTGTTGCAAACAAGAACATCGAACTTTTGATTAAAATCTGATTCTTCAAGATCGTGTATAAATGGATGTCGAATTTAATGTAAATCGCGTCAAAATTTCTCCCCATTTATCGTCTATCCTGACGAAAAAAAAAACACATTTTTAGTCGCAGAACTCACGACCGGGTTGAATTTCGTCCCAGGGCGAATTCCGCGAAAGAATGGGGTTTTAATTGATTTTCTGATTCCTTTGGGTTTCCCCATTCAAATGAGTTCTCCGCCATCTACTTAACTTGCTAACGAGTCTCTTTATCTTTGTTGAAGCGAACTTTGGGGTGGAAACATTATGGGGTTGAAAACGATTCCTGTCATGTGTTAAAAGATCAAATAAACAAACAGCCACAAATTATGGGGTTAAACTTTGAAATGATCATATTTCAACGAATTATGTCTCCGTAGCTCAGAGCGTCGATGTCGTCATTTTTATTGTATCCGTGACATTAGCAAAGTCTTTACTATGGAATCGTAAGCGAATAATTCCTAACAAATCCAGAATAATTTCGTTCAATGCTGGCTTCGATCTGTTTTTTTGATAATTAATCATTCGAGCCTCTGAATTGATTTTTTTTACGTGCAGTTGACTTGAAATTCTGTACTCACAATCAAAGGTTTCGGGGGATTGCTGATTGTAAAACTGAAAGTGAAATTTGTAAATTCAAAATAAATTGATTTTTTATTTTAGTCATTAATAACGAGCGTACGGAATCTGCTATTCCGTTCGTTTAGTAGAAAACTATTTTTTCATGAAAAAGCACGAAATTTGACTGTTTATTTATATGTAGCATTTGTACAACATCGTAGATGTTGATGAAATAACAGTTTAATAATCGAAAAACTGCCACACAAAAATTCGTGAGACAACGTATAATTCCCAGCATGGCTTGGAGGGTTAAATTGATTACTACGTCGTACTATATACATACAATGATAATTTTCATACTGGATACAACGTATTTTCCATCCTAGCAATCGGCAAAAAGATCCATCAGGCCTTTCAGGTCTTTTTTTTCCAGTTTTTATATTGTTTTCAACGAAAGTCCAAAGGTTACAGGTCGCAGGTTGAAGAGCAGTTTGCTTAAAATAGCATTTACAAACTGTTTTTATTTTGTAACCAGCTCCACTTTTTTTAATAAAAAAAATTTCAGCTCCCACGTAACATGAGTTTCGAATGAATAAAATTCCTTCATCACTAGGGCGATGTTTTGGAGAACGTTGGTACTGCGAAAAATAAAATAAAGTGCATTCACAGCAAACACGTGAAAGTAAATAGCGCGCTCGTCAAAAGGATATTTTTCATTTTGATAAAATGAATATAAACATATTTTTAATCGTAATGATTTTTTTGACGGATACCTTGAAAAACATTAGACTCACTTTTTACGTAGGGAAAAAGTAAAATGTTGAAGCACGAGTTTCTGTAGTGGGCAATTCATTCAAAGCGGAATTCCTGGAAATGAGATGAGGCCTGACGTATTTATGCTCGTTGCTCGACGCCATTGTTCAGGACTGAAACCATTGTCTCTTGCTCAGGTTGCTGCTGATCTCGTTTCCGTACAACGGGGTAAAATTTACTTCCGTTTCCGTCTAGACACGTGTCCACTGTTTTCGTAAAGTTATTGTAACTCTGACGACTACTGTGAATCCCATAAAGTCGCCTTGAATTTGTGTGTCGTCTCGTTGACAATGAAAAACTCTGGGCGCGTCGATTCGACTCTATGCTCAGTCTCGAACGATTTTTCTTCATCAAGCAATGACACATCAAATATCTGATGAGAATGAAATAAAAAGAAGAGGAGAAATGTGATTTTCGATGCATTCGTAAATTCTCGTTGAGGGTTTTCCTGTCATTTTTTCTGTACTTTCAAACTGTCGATTCCAACACCGAGAGAATAATAAAAAAATGTATATAAAAAAACATTTTGTTCACGTCCAAATTACTCGAAATTCAGTGCGGTGGAATTTTATGGGGTCACTGATTACGAATCTGAACTGCAAATGTGTATTTGGGTCGAAAATAAATATTTTCATGAAAATGTAAGCAATTTGACTACTTATTTATGCGTGAAATTTGTCCTAAAAACAAACCGAGAGTCCAAAAATATAGATGGGACAACGCAAAGGCTCAAAGAGGTTAATTAAAATTGTACTGAGCGAATTATAAATCGGAGGGTTCCGTAGTATCGATGGAATGATAAAATACACATGAATTGAAAAGGAAAAAATCGAAGAAAAACTTTCGCTACGTCGGAGTAAAGGGTTTGAATTATTTATTTGGTTTGCCAAGTTCGTGTCCTGATAAAAAATCGTGATTCCCTATTCTTTGTAGGATGTAAAGAGAATGAAAGATGTGTATGTCGAATATAGAAAATATCACTTTTTGCGTGGTTGAAAAATTCCTACGAATAAATGGAGAGAAAAGGTGCTCATGCAAATAACGAGAAAGCTGTCAGTCGCATGGCATTCTTTCGAAAAGTGTCTTGTTGAATGTTGTAAAACGATTTTTCATCTTGTTCGTTCAAAGCTCTCAAATCTGCTTTTATAGGACAAAACTTAAAAAGGGACAAGTTTCCAGAGCAGCTTGTTCCATCTCTGACCGAAGCCAATATCCTCTGAGATTCCTCAGCGACCCACATCTCAAATCGACTGTCACGAAGTATGTGAAAACAAACCTTGCGTACACCCCCTTAAAATATTGTGCAACACATGTCGCCGAGCATGTCGCGGAATTTCGGCTGTTTACATACATTTTTACTCGTAACTCACGAGGGTTCAATCGAAGGTCGTCGATGATGTACTTTTTAAAATAAAAATTGAAGCCACTATCATGAACGAAATATTGGAAAATGCAATTTACCTGTTGAAATACTTGCGAAACGATCCACTCACGAAGTAAAGAGCAATTGGATTGATACAACTGTTCATGAACGCCAAACAGAATCCAACAATTCGAAAACTATGCCAATAACCATTGTAATCTTTGTCAGCTGTTGGATGAAAGTAGAACCATAGCATGAAAACGTGCTGAGGAAAAAAACACACGGCGAAAACAGCCACGAAGGCAAGAACCATACGCGCCACTTTTTTTCTCGCTTTTACCTGTTTTTCCTAGTTAGTTTTAACAAACAAACAAAACAAACACTTATATTCGTATGTTCGCATTATTTATTGTTTATCAAAGAATTCAATTCTTCAGGACCGTTCCAAATATTGAAACTTTCGAAATTCGAACAATTTTATGGTGACGATGGTTTGGACAAATCTTTCAACTTCGATAGTTCAACGTTTGGATCACCGGGTCATGGAAAATTGAAAAGTTTATCAAATTAATAAATCAGTCAGTTACTCACCTGTCCTTGCATTTCACCGGGTATTTTTTTCGTACTTTGGACAAGATGTCGAGCCATTAGGAGGTAAAATATGCCAATAATGAGCAGCGGTATCAGGTAATAAATGAAGAACCGACTGACAATAATCCATCTTGCGTAAGCGTCACCGTATTTTTTAGGAAACGGATAACAGATCTTTAAACATAAAGAATATTATCAAAATATCGTACAATTGAGGCTTCGTTTAGGCAAAATTTATAGGAACATGCAAATTTTCCAGAAATCAGCAACAGATCATTTATTTTTAACAGGAAGAAAAGCGAATGGATAAAACACCTTGAAGTGATTCATCAGTTGCGCGAGTACGAGGGAGATGACTAAAAAGTAGATACACATTGCTCTCCGACATTCTTGCTGGTTTGTCGACAAAAGCAAAAGATCCACATTGTTCTCTGACAATGGGTAAACGACGTGACACTTGTATTTTTCTTGAAATATCAAGAATGTCCGAGGACAACGTGAAGTAAGATTTTCACCGACCGAACGACCGATGGATTACGTTGAGGGCTTACACAAAATCTACAGAGCGTCATGAATTCGATATTTCTCAAATGCTTTCTCCTCGAAATGTTATTTTTCAAAACAACAAAGTTTTTTTTGAACGTCCAAAAAGAAGAATAACTCTTTCGTCACTTGTTCGAGAAAATGTGTAGTTTCATTTTTTTTTTATCTGAAATAAAACCTTCCACTTTGACTGACGAAGGTTTCAATGGAATTCGGTATGAAAAAAAGAAATTTATTCACAGAGACTGTTTTTTTAGTGTCCCTGCGGGTGGGTGTAAGTCCTCAACGAAATCGTGCTGGAAAGTGTGTGAATACATAAAGAAATAATTCATTTTTCGCACCAGGATGCTAGTTTCGTTATTGACTCGTATCATTTTGGTGTTAGAGAAACTGGCTGGAACAGCAAATCCGATCGCGAGCAACCAGATGAGACCAGCAATTGTACTTGTGAAGCGCGTAGCTCGTTTACCGCCACCTGAGATACAAAAATGCCAAAAAATCATGATTTCATTAGCAATTGAACGATACAGTGCGATATGAAGCGATGTGAAACTTTATTCGGACATTAGCCCCCACGGTGGAGTTGAGTAATCGCCCCAAATTTTTCTTTCAGGACTTAAACGTTTCCTTTCGTGTTAATTCGGTCAATATTTAGGAAAATTCTACCAAAAAATCAAGAAAATGTTGGAAAAAAAAATGTAAAATTGAAGGACATTTGTAATTGCTCGTGGGACAAGTAATAACTTCGGTGTGGGGTTCCGAAGGATCAATTACCTGTTACATGGAGCTTCCGTAGTGGATCAACTATCGCGAAAAAACGATCAGCTGACAGTGCGGTGAGAGTAAAGACGGAAACTCCGATCGATATATCCTTCGCACATTCGGATATTTTGCAGACTGCGATTCCATACGGCCAGGATTCGATGGTATAAATGGTCGCAGTGAAAGGAACGCACGTCACGATTACCTGAGAGGACAGTTGTTTCGTTTTATTTTCAACATTTTATCTTGACGAAAAATTGAGAAACAAAAAACATGAAATATACATATTTGGCGAGCGCTCGAAACAGCAGACGACGAAGCTACAAATATATTGTCCCGAGACTCTCCCGAGTCTCTTGATAGAGCTTGGTTAGAGCGTAGGGATGAATGGCTCGGACACGCGATATAAATTGGTTCACAGAGCTAGAGGCACGAAATAAATAATAAACTCTCGCGTATGTACAACAATTCGGTATGAAAAGGAGCAAAAAAAATTTTTATGAAATAAACAATAGCCCGCGCGATAATATAAATAGAAGAGATATTATATTTCGTATTTACTCCATTCGTATCGGTTTAATTCTCGCGGAAAAAATACAATTTTATTCCCTCTCTCTTTTTTCCCAAAACCAAATCAGTCGGGAATCGTTGCAGCTGACAGCTGCTACTTTTACATTGATATAGGCAAATATAATGTTGTGAGGTAGAAAGAATAAAAAATGAAAAAGCCCGCGAGACTTTCGAAAACTGTTAACATTCCCAGAGCAGGAATGATTATTCTATTTGTCGTTACAAATAGCAGCCTGCGGTGTTAATTAAGAATCGGGTAAAATTACTTTTAAAAAATATGGACATTTTATACGCTCGAATATTGAAAATATCAGTTGAAAATTTTCATCGTATTTACTTCCATGTTCTTTTTTTTTTGTATTCTAATGTAAAAAAAAAATAATAAAATAAATCCAACCAAAACCCGCCACCAACAAGAAAGTTAGTTCTTCGAAACATATTTTACTGAGGAATTTCAATAATCGAGATCATGCTCGTACCGAAAATTGAATAGAACTTTATTGCGTTAAAATGTTTCTCTTTAGGTTCATATCGATCGTCGTACGGTTGGAAATCGGCCACCTGTGTCTTCCCAAATTCAGATCCCCGTATAAACATTCTTATTTCCATGTAATCACATAAGGAATTTTAATCGAAATCAGGACAACGGTATCCAACAAAGTGCTGTGTTTTCTACCAGAAAATTTCTCATTATTATGCCCTAATTGGATTTTCGCAACGTAACTATTTTTCAAAAAGCAAGAGAATATATTTTTGTTGATAGAGAACGTATTTTTAATTGAAACATAACAAAGTTGATTCTCGAAAACAGTCTACTCCGTGGAATGATACATTATACCGTTGTGAGGCTGAAGTTCCTCCACGACTTTTGTTCTTTACTTGTACAATCGGATTTACTCTTTTTCAATTTCGAAATAATATTCTCCAAATGATGGATGAGGTGGAAAAAATAAATAAAAACAAATGTTTCATGGTAAAGAGCCCTTGAACTGTTCAATTTATCATTTCTGCCCACTTTATTGTTATTATGATTTATTAAATCATTTCAAATTAAATTGAAATGATTATTTGCATGATTACAAAATTTTCGTGAATAAAAAAATAGTAAATATTGTAATTACGTATTTACCAGTAAGTCACCCAGGGCGAGTGACAATACATATGTGTTTGGCACGTTCCTCATGTTGGCATGTCGGAGTATAGTGAGCACGAGGATACCATTTCCGGTAACACCGATCACAAGAATGAAGAAGAAAACGATGGGGACTATATAAGTCTCAGGACGTTTGTCGTAGGGAATGTACGGATCTTCTGTGTTGTTCGTTAAATTGTTACCGTCATAGTATTGCGTGTAAGTTGTGCTACTCGTTACATTTGAAGTATTCGAATAAATCGATGAAAGTTCAGTTGCCCACGACATTTTCATATGTTCATTCATGTTTTTTATTTGTTTTAACTTTCACTGTTTATTCTCAAACCCAAAAATTAATCCCAAAATGTGTCATTTTGACAATTATTGTCTGTTTCGTTTTGAAAACCAGACAATAAAATATCATCTTTCTTGTATTTTTATCGTAAACAATTTATTGTACGAAATAATAGTTTCACTGTGTCAAACGTTGCTCTCGGTTGTGTCGTTTGATCTGTAAAAAGAAAAATTGTTTATTTTAGTAAATAATTGTTGCTTGTTTCTTCAACAAATAAACAATCGACATGAAAATCGTTGAAAATAGTAATCAACATTTCTAATCAACATTTCATCATAATAACTATTCAACGATTTTTCAAAAATATATGGTCAACACGAGATTCACTTACAAATTTGAGGATTATTCAAAATCGAGCATAGGATTGTTACTGTGAGAAATCTGATCGATTCTGAATGCCAATTATTCTGTTTTTTTTTTTGGTTTTTTTTTTGACACGTAGTAAGCTTTCGGTATTTTTTTCTGTGATCCTTATATCGAGCGGTAACTCATCGCACCGGGACGTGAAAGAACCAATAGGGGTGAAAATAAAGAGCAACATTCGTTTTCATTCGTCCTGTGATATATTACACCATGTCGGCTAAAAGAAGAATTCCATCCTTCAAAGAAAATTACCCCATTTAAGGGCTACTATTTATTTTATTGTTATTATTATTGTTAATAATATATATGGTTATCCATAAGTAGAGATTATATTTCAACGACCATATATACCAAGTTTTATAATATCCTTTAGCGATAAAGAGAGAGAGAGAGACAGAGAGAGAGAGAGAGAGAGAGAGAGAGAAAGAGAGAGAGAGAGAGAGATTATTAAGCATTCGGTGTATAAATTGTTTTACTGATTTTATGATCATAAATTGTTTTTCATTGAGACCGTCACAGTGATCTCAGAAATTAACTCCTCAGTTAGTGTATAAAAGCTCGGACATTACTTGTAAAATATCCCAAAATAAGAATAAAATAAAATAAAAAGTTTAATAAAAATTTGACAGTTTTAAAAATAACAATTTTCTCCAGATCTCCACTCCCTTAACCTTTTCTATATTATCGCGATGATAAACTGAACAGACGATATTCTAATTTATCGCAAAAAAAATTGGGGCATATTTTCCTAACTGATTCGGATTAACGTTCGGAATCGATCGCAAGTTTCCATATGTTCTTAAAAAATGTCGATAAGAAACGTCCGCAAAAGTGGGGAACTTTAATAACTTTAAAAAGAAAAGATAGAAAAATCCTTCAGGGAGACTAGAAAATCTCTGATATTTTCACTTGTCAAATAAATAAGTTGGCTTTCCCTTGAGTAGAGACAAACATACGTATTTTTTACTAATGAAAAAGTTCATTAACAAAAGATAAATTCGCGAGAAAATGAAATACATTACAAAGAAATGTGACGTTTCGAAAAATGGTGTTTATTCAATATGGGGTTAGTGAATAGAATTAAAACGCACCTGTGTGTTCGTCTGACAGAATAAAATGTACAAGGTGCTTTATAAAGGGAATTACATTGAAAAGGAGGAAATTCAAGACTTCTCCAAGAGTCCGGACTCATTACAAGTTGCCATGGCGACTTCCTACTTATTCCAGGGCAGTTCCGCACCGTATTCGCAAAGCGTCACATACGAGTGCAAGCTCTTTTTTTTTTTATAAAAAAAAATCGTAGTATCGAGTCATTGACCGTAACAAGCTCAACCCTTGGTAGTAAAGTGACGTTTGACGTTTAAACTCGCGTCAATCTAAAAACGAAAGCCGTTAATATTTCTGACTCATTCCAAAGTTTGAAATGTTTGTTAATGTTTAAAAAACAACATTCAAACTAGAACCGAGAAAATAAAAAATGATGAAAGTGGAAAGGTTTAACTAAAATCTTTCGAGCGTACGAATTGTTGATTCAAGATAACAGTCATTGCAAATAGTATAGTGTTTACAATCGGATATTCCGGTTCAAATTCCAGGTGAATAAATCGGAATTCGATTGACAGAAGAAAAAAAAAGAGCCGGATGTGTGTGTGCACGAGGATCCACGAGTTCGTAAAGTCCGGTTACCGGAAACTGTCGGGTTGATAGGGTTCGTCTCCAGATGATTGGAGAAACTCCGGAGACTATTTTAACTTTAAACTGTCGACCGCAGTGGGACGTAAACTGGCGAGTGTTTGGAGCAACCAAATTACGTATATAAAGCTAACTCAATGAACTAACTGTTGCATGCAACGTGCAGTTTGTTATTTAAGTGCGTTAAGGCCTGCAATCGTTAACGAGGACCAGCAATGTTTTCCCGCCTGGACATTAGTTTCGACTTCTATCAAAAATGCAAATGCAACTTGTTTCATGTAAATAAACAACAATGACCCTACGTGGTTAGAATGTTATGCCACATGGGTTTAACTTTATAATGGAGTAATTCTTGTTTTAGCCAATATATCTAGCCAATCGGACCACAGAGTTGATGCAACGATCGAATTGGACATTTTGCAGTTCTGCGATAACTTCCTCTCATGAATGTCAATTAAAAATTTAACAATATGTTTCTCCTTCTCCTCGAAGGCTCGTATAAAAGTAGTTCAAGACCATTTTCCTCGATGAAAATCCTGTCCAATTACCAACTTTTATAACTACGTTTTTTTAAATCCGGTAGTCCATATACGAGTGCTTTTTTTCTAATGAACCCTTGCGGGCGTACCAAAGAGAAAAACTTTCGCCACGCTTTCCCTTTAATCGGCTTAGTTAACTATGCAAGTCGAGCACGGTTTGAAAAACGTAGAAAAAAGTCCACAACCTTGCAACAAAGATACGTTTACGTTTGAATTAGATAACCAGTAGTGCAAATATTATTACGATCCAAGAAGCATTCAGTAAATAAACAAATAATTGTGATATTGGATTAGAATTATTTTGCAAATAGTAACAGTTATATTCTGCAAATATAAGCAAGATTTTCGTTCACAAGCCGAATGGATACTATACTTTCACGTCAATAATAATATAATAATAATAATACAAGAAATCTACATCGAAAGAGGCTTTTGCATGAATCAGCCAACATTTCGATGTGTGTTCAAGAAAATATGCGCATTTTACGAGATATTCAATAAATCGTGGATTCGATTGTCCCGCGTATGTTTCGTTGTAGAAAAGATATTGCAGAATAGGGAATATTATGTATCGTCTATTTCACATATCCACATTCTTATCAAGTAAATCGAACGAAAATATGTTTATCGTATTTGTTGACTGTATTTATCAAGCGAAAAAATTCAATATTATTACGATACGTATGCAGCATTTTCTCAGTACAAAACATCGAGACGGGTTTGTTGATTCGGATGGTGTTTTTATTTATTTTTATGGTGAATAAGAATGAGAAAAAGGACGACGCTATTGCAATTTCATTTGGAAGTCATCGTCATGAACTTTTTGTTTGGATTTCGCGTACGAAGTTCTTAAGCATGTCAAAATATGAGATACATTGTGATTGACTTGGAAAATATGGGGACTCGGAAGTTTGGCTGACGTTATAAATATCAATATCGAAATATTGCGAGGAATAAATTTGCGAATAACGGTGACGCTTTTGGATGCCTTAATTGAGGGGGAACTAGCTGGAGAATCTTTAAAAATTCGGAAAATTTTCGTTTTCCATTAATTATTAATAATCTGTCAAGAACATGCCTACAAAGTTTCAAACCAGTGTTTGAAATGCTTAAGACGTCAAACTGCTCACGTAAACGACGGGCTTACGTGTCCCTGAAAACATTGATTTCGTTTAATTGTTTGAGGTGGATTGACAATTTATTGAAAGGTTACACCGGCCTGAGAGGCTGAAATAAGACTCGGTATTTTTAACTGTTCTGTGGCTAAACGAACGCATATTTTGGATTTCCATTTTCACACTCTTATGGAAACTGGCACAAAACCTAAAAACACCAGTTTGTTGACAAGTGATAAACAAACAACAAACGAGACTCGCTGGTGGAGAGTTAAGCCGAGAAACCTTTCTTTCGAAAAATGTAAATAATGGACTTTATTAAGCTAGACTGATTGAGTCAGGTTTCTTGAGTGTTATTTGGACCTCTCTGCTGAAAATTGTACGTTTGATGGTAATAACTATTTGAGCTGTAACCCCGAATGTATTTGATTGGGAATGTGGAGAAACTTGGTGGTTAGAAACTGATATGTCATGGCCTCGGGGGTTTCCTGGAGGAGTCTACAGATAGAGTCGGAGTTTTACTCGGCTCGTGGTAAAGCACTTTCCCAGGGGATCATCGGCTGCCTCCTAGAATTGACGTCATCGGTATGATATGGACGTTAAAATAGTAGTTTGGATGAATAAAAAGCACTCAACTTATTTTTACAACCCTCTACCAATCATAGCGGAGTACCAACAAATATCCACGAGTTTCTAAGTTCTTGAGTGAAGGAAAAACAAAAGTGTTATTCGTGGATCGCAACATGAGAGTATATTCCAGGGTTTTCCTGTCGTGACGCCACAAGCCTCATCAGAAGCTTTCGGTACAGCGGATGTCGTGTTTCGAATAGTTTGCCGACGATATAACAAATGCGGAAGCGGTTGCTGCTTGAAAAACCACGGACTCCTTATGAGACTGATAGAAGGTTCGGCAACGTTCAAACCACAACTACAGTCTCAATACATCATCGTCATAAACTTCATACAACGAGCAAATAAATCAAATTGCCTGTGAACTTTGCCGTTGCAAGTTTTTCCTTCCATCAAACTTTGCATGTCAATTTTTCCACTATTTTCCAGCACGCCGTGCCATATTTCCAAATTGTTACGATTTATCAAACCTTGTTTATCTACTCTCACGAAAAACATCATTTTTAGTATCGCCCCTCCCTTCCGCTTATTCCTCCCAGGTATTTTAATCAAAATGAGTTTATAGAAATGTTTCAAAACAAAAATCTCTTCCGAATGAAAAATATACGTCCCCGTGAGAATATATATATATATATTTTTTCAAAAGCACTGTGGCTCCAGCAGAATAATCAAATTGCCGAGATGACCTCGTTCAACATACCGTTGTCTCGTCAGAATGGCACACATGAAACAAAAGTTAAAATCCACCCAATTTGATAAGATCTCATTTATAGGCAGATTTTCGTATTAAATGCGGGAATTCTTTCGCGCAATTCTTTATCGGAATATGAAAACATTTTTGATGAAATTTCGGAAAGCTTGCGACGATATCGCTCGGACAGCAAATTCCAGAGAAGATAGTCTGGCAAAACATTGAAACGATCGAACATGAAGCTTCTCGAAACGAGTTGTATAAAAAATAATACGAATGACAAACATCATATTGAGATTTATACAACGACGAAGTATCAACAATAACCAGCAACTTTTTTGATCTAGTGAATTAGACGGGAGCCTCGTTTCCAAGTCTCTGGGTAGAAAATTAATTTCGTAGTTTTAATGGTACTAAAACAATTCAAAATAATTGTCCAGGGAACAATACCGCGGGAGAGTCACGAGGCGCAAGGATCCATTTGTGAGTAATATTACCTTCGGCATTCCTGGCTTCATTGTACACATTTATGAACGTGCAATAATAAGCAGCAGTGAAGAAAAAAATTAATTCGAAGCCTCCAGGTAAATGTACAATATGCTGGACCATAATTCCTACAGGAACACGAAGCCAAATGAAATCAACGGGTAGGAAAATGTGAAAGATCTTTTTTAAAATTGCTCTGTTTCAATTCAAAGCATTATGCTTGTAGTTTAATTTCCATAAATTCATGAATATTTAACGTCGTTTGTTGTTTCATTGTCTAATGTCGTCATCGTTATAAATGTCAAATGAAAAATCAGGAATCCTTTTCTCTGTAAAATCAACCGAAATATTTGCAAATAATAAAAATAAAAATGTTACCACCGCACCTTTGAACCGTATTTTTCAATGTATAAAAAAAAACAAACAGAAAACAAATAAACACATTGGATTGCCGGTTTTTCAGAAGCTTTGACGAAACTTTAAAAACTTGTCAAAAGACGATTTCGAGAAGAGTTTACCCAGCGAACACAGAATTTCATTTAATTTGCTCACTCCCGTTAACACTAAGAAAATCGAGCTTACTTTTTCTGGCTTTACTTAACTGCCTTTGACAGTGATTTTAAGTTGAAAGAGAGTTAAGCGACACACATGCAACATCGCTCGTAGCGAAAAGGTCAAGTTATTCGAGGGCGCTTCGGTTCAGTGGCACTTTAGAAAGAAGTGAAGTTGAGATCATTTATTCTTTTTCCTCTTCTTGTCCGACCAGGATACGGAAAACCTTTTCGGTCCAGTAAGAACGTGCTAGACCGGAAGTCGATTGACAAAGAAAATAAGAATTCAGCTCATTCAAAGACACACTCTCTTCGAAACCTATATAATTAAAGTGTCTTTCCGTTTTTTATTTTTATTTTTTTTCAATCATATTTCCTCGTGTATTGATTGATTTTCCAACGTGAGAGAATAATCTTGATGGACTGACATGAAAATCTTGGATTTTCACAATATTTTGGAAAAGTGCCACAATTTTCACTTGACAATAGACTTTTCTATAGAAATAACCCTTCATAAATCCATGAATACCTGATAATCCGATAAATGTATCGGCGTGTGCTGTTGAATAATGAATGTTCTCCGGTTCCTGGCATAAATCGAGTCAATTTTAAGCCTCTCGCAGCGAAGAACGGTTGAAAAATAATCAAGAATGAAAGCAGCGCTCGACGAGTTTTATTTTTGCAATTCCTACCAACCGCATCCTCGTACTGTTAGCAACAAATGGAATTCCTTGATTTTCGAATCTGATAATAAATCTTCATGATAATCGAACCTGGGCAACAGGGAAACATGTGTTAGAAATTTCAACTCGCTCGATGACACAGTTTCCATTTTATGAACCCAATAACGCCTCCCACGCGGCACTCACGGAAATACATTTTTTTTTCCTTTGACCATTATTTGGGCAGAGGCGAAACAGCGCTGAAAATCCGTTTCGGTCGTATAGTTTTTAAAATAGAACACTTAAAAAAATGAGTCAAATCATAAAATGTGGAGTATTTTAGTCCGCAAAGAAATTAATATATTTTTTTTCACAAAAATTCGTTTTTTTTTGTGTTTAGCATTCAACGGATTCAACATCAAAGAAAATGTTGAAAACTTCGTAATGCTATTAAAATAATCATACAGTTTGTCTACAAAAATTCCAGAAGTTTCGCTCTGCATTAGATTCCACTCGTCATTTCGTGCCCACAGGAGATAGGGGAAAAAAGCACCCTTCTCAAATAACTCTAGTGCGCTCGTCGCGCGTTTGGGGACAGATCACTTAGCTCGGATTGTTACTCAATTTCCATATCAATTTTTTCAAGATTTTTTTATGGAAAACAAGCGCTTTTGGGCGGTGTCAAATTATATCTGTGTGACGTACCAGATTTCTACTCGGGAGTTTGTAAATGGATCGCCACAATTCAATTTTGCTGAAGCTGATGGACCACTTTCACCAACTCTCATAATTCGGTATACGAATCTACAATTTTTATAACCAAGTGTACACAAAAACAAAAACTAGTGTGAAAAAGTATTTCTACTAAATTTTTTGCAATTTTACAAATTGTTATCCAACTGGAATGTGGAGATTTTCATTTGAAAAAATCGAAGACAGACGATTGTTGTCTTTATACTTTGATCAATATGTGTGCCTTCACAGGGATCGTTTTTTCGTTTGCCCAAGTGGACAAAAGGTCAAACTTGCTTTTTATTGTCCTTTTAGTACTTTTCCAGGCGTCGTACGATCGGAAATTGTTCCGATCGTATACGTGCTTTGAATATGCAAGTTACGTAATATTTCCTCTGATAACCAGCTCGGTAAGATGGGCAGAAGCAGTAAGGTGTCATAAAATGGTGATTTTTTTGAATACGAGGGTCTGAGGATAAAAAGAAGAACGAGAGGGAACGGAAAGACTGCAGGTGGTAGAAAAAAAAAAGAAAAAAAAAAGTAGCAGTAGAAGAAAAATAAAATCGGGTCGAGTGCTGCTGCGGTGGAGGTTAATTCGATATCCCCTTCGTCCTCCTCCCCTCTCCCGTCGCCATCGCCCTGACGACCTTCATGTTTTAGTACCATTTACGATTTATTGGCGATGCTTTGACTTTTCCTCGCAGCAATGGAATTCGTCGTTTGACTCTTTTAGCACACCCCACGAGCAAACCATTTTTTTTCAAATAATTTTTATATCAATTGTTTAACGACCTTTCAACCGTCATATTGAATGGCGCAGTATTTTTAAACGACGTCATAGAAGGTGCATATTTTTTCGATGGTACGTTCGTACAAAAAAAGGTCATATTGATGATATCGCGTAGGAATGCCATAGAACCTCGTGGAATCGCCCGATATTGAAAATTTCGAAAAAATATATTTTCAAACGGTCTCAGTGGGTATTTCGTGAGTATTTTATATTGTTTCCCCGCAAACCCTTGCCGGTTTTTACGACTCGAGTCCGTCCCATCGCGTTAACCCCGCTTCACACTTCCTGCTTCAAATTCTCCGAGTTTCTGCTGGTTAATAGCATCAATAAAAAAGAAAAATACTGCCTCGAGCTCAGCAATTGACAGGCGATTCGATGCATAGCTAAGCGTTCACCAAACCAAGTACTGACTTCACCCCAGGCTCCTGAACTTTGTGATTGCCCGAGCCATGATCAAGGGCGCGCGTTAATCGCTGTGGATAACGTCCTCGATGTTCGGATTATAAGACAATCAATATCAGTCTCATATTCGTTTTGTTTGACAAGGTAATGGTTCTACTTATTAGTTATTCAATTTGTGGTGTTTCCGAGGCGAGATAATTCGTTGCATAATTTTTCACCGCTATTTTTTTTCCAAGTTTCTTTGATAAAAAGCCTGTCACTGTTTCACTTGAAAAACGAAACTTAAGTATTCCGCGTTCGTAGAATGTTGTTGACGGACGCAAATGAATGCAGAAATTAGTGGCTGCATAGAATTCTTGTGAGGTCTTGAACACACTTGACGATGTTCTCCAATTCGTAGTTCACATGAATTCAAATGAATATCATCAATTTTACTATCTAATCAGGACCAAGATCTGTCCATGGTACCTTAAAAACCTCACTTTTTAATGTGCCTCGCGAGCTTAATCGTTACCATTTATCTTCTTTCTACCACCTGGGAGATTAATTGAAACATTTTTATCTCATTTTCTTGCTTTCCTTATCCGTTGGCTTCCCGAGAAGATAAACAAGAGATGCTGAAAATGGTGCAAATGCTCTCACATTATATTTATCACGAGCACAAATATCATGCACTCATTTATCCTTCTTTTACGTATAAATATTGTTGTTTTTATTTATACTAACTGGGCCCTCAGCTTCACTCGATTTCAATTAATTCTAATGACGAAAACGACTATAATGATGATAATTCACCATGATATAAAATAGGAGAATAAAATAGAATTTATCACCGATGGAAGGTTGCAGAGATGGATAAACAGAGGTGTGCCTTAACCAAACTAGAATTGTGTATGTTGCAAGAAACGAATAAAAATGGATAAAAATATAATTGGATGATACCGCTGTGGGCGGGCTTTCGCGGCTCCGTTTAACAAAACAATTTTATACGAAAGGCTTTGACGAGCTCTGGCGAGGTCAGGAATCGGGGGAGGAAATGATCTCATAAAATCTCGTATAACTTCGGATCTAATAATTGTTCTTCATTTTCGCTGACAACCCCCGTTTTCATCATCAAAGAGCAAAAAGAAAAACGCAAATGGCATGCGCAAGTTTATTTTGTGAAAGTTTGTTTCGTAGACAAAGAGACAATTGATTTTAAAGTGCGCTAAAATTCTGTCGTTAGTTGTAAGCCATAAAACAAGGATAAATTCACACGAATCTTCAGAGAAGCAACTTAAAGCGCCATTAGTTTGCGATAAGGAGCGAAAGCAAACAGCTCGACAGTGAATCCGTGATAAATTCAAAAGAACTTCTCAAGGATAAAACCTTTCAGAATATACAATATCCGCGACCCCTTTTATCTTCTCCAATTTGTTCTTTTCTCTCGCGAGATACTTTACGTATTTACTTCGGGAATAGACCAATATGTTAATAAATAATTTCAAAAGCGCTGACGCACTGAAATTCTCGAAAATCAATGTGTTTTGAATTGTGAGAAAATAAATTTCAAACAGATTCTCATTTTTCTTCATTTTCATCGTAACGGAAACTTAATATCTTAAGATCAAATGACTATTTCGCACCAGCTCTGTTTTTTGTCATTCGGCAACGTCTGACTTATTGATTCAACTTGTCAACTCCATATGCACAAAACTTCGGACCATTGAAGCAGAAGTTCTCGAACTGATTGAATTTGCTTCGTAAGTAACCACAAACCGCATTCACAAGTGCAAATGCGCACGAGAGATGCAAATTTTTCATTTAATCTCCTTTTCAAACATCAAACTTGCCGAACTGCAATAATGCTAATGAATTAACTGAATAATTTTAGCCCCGTCAGATGACAACTCATAACATAATTTCAGGATTAAAAAAGATGTCTTTGGGGACTCGTGTTAGAAAAATTATAGATATAAAACAAAGCCTTTTGGAAAATATAATAAAAAATAATGAAAACACGTATGCTATTCTCAAAACATTGTTCGAATCTGATGAGCGATTGGTATTTGTTTAAAAATCCTTCAATAAAAAGCCAGTATAGGAATAATATGAAATGTCAGCTGAGCGGTCAGGCTATGAATGTTCAGTGATGCAATGAAAATAAAATATAGTCTTATTTGCATAAAGAGATTGTTGAAAAATGGTGAGTATCCGAGGCAGCAGATAAATTGGGCTATTTCAGAATGGAATATGCATGCATATGAGACATCACTTGAGATTCGCTTCTTCGATATCCTACATCTATCAAACTACGGTGCAACTGACCACAGGCATGATTTTCGATCGGTTTGAAATTAGTCAAGATCCTAGGATGGAAATTGAGGATCTGAAACGATATCTGAACGCAACAAGAGCGCAGGCGTGCATAGAATATTTTGTAACTAATTTACATAGATCACTTGAGAAATTGCAGAATTGGCGAAGCGTTAATTATTCATGTGTGAAGCTCAGCTATTTCCAAACGCAATTTCCACGTGTATATTCTGTTATAATTTACTTCAGGTTGGCAGGGATTTCTTTGTTCATTCTATGAACAGTCACGGGCGGAAAGCGACCTGAATCTAATTTTAGCCGTTCGTAATTGCGGAACGAACATAATTAACTATATTAGGATAAATGGCAAGATTCTCTGATGAACGTAAATCTCCTTTAAGAGCGATATCACTAGAAGAGTTTTGTGTATTGTTCACTTTAAAACGAAACGCAAATTGATGCTCATCTTAGACACGAAGGGACTGTAGGAGACACATATTTTTTATATCTTTTTGAACAATCGATAGGCATATGCTCCGGTTAGAAATTTGCCAATGCTTTTTCTGACCTTTTGATACTATTTTATATTGAAAATACATTGAAACATGAATTAGGCTTGGATTTCCGAACCTTCAATTCAAGTTTTCGAAGAATACAATCGATGATTCCTTGTCCATTATCAAGACAAAGGGTGCCGCAGCGTGAGAACTTGTTGAGACGATTAGGAGTTAATCCCTAAATGCATGGAAATGGATTCCTCGTCGCAAAAAATCTGTTCCTTCTCACTCAGTCGTTTGTACAAACTCCTAAGGGAAGTGGGTAAAAACTTTTGAAACACCTGCTTTTTGCTTCCACACTTCTTCTTGCCTTCGAGCGAAATGAACGATAACGATGGACGGATAAAAAATTCACTTAGTATAATCGCGCAGTGGCGATTTGTCATTCTCGCAATCAATCCTATATTTGAATGAGTTTGAGTTGATATCTGATGAATCATTTTTCAACTTTTAATTGTCAAGTCAATAATCGTGCAAGAGGGAGCCGTGAAAAAATGAGCGAATGGTCCAGCCTTGGCGCAATCGGCCATTCTACTCGGCCAATCGTTGAATCCACGGGCCAGTGTTGTTCGTGAATCAAATTCCGAACATTTTTTAAAAAGGGAATTGAAATTCCTTATTTAATATCCGTGTGAACAAACCATTAAACATTCCGTAGTAATCCTTCACTTGATTGCGTTTGTTTAGATGGGACTGTCATGGACGCAACCGCGAATAAATTTAGAACGCGCCGCATGAGCAGTTGGAATTTCGTACGTCAAGTGATTAAATCGCTAAAATGAGATAAATAAGGCTGCTGGAATTGGGATCGGTAATTTTCCTGTTGAATGATAAGGCAAACTATGAGGTCGATTCCGTGCAAAATAAAATAAAAATCATTGAAGGCTGCAATGATGATTTGAATACTAAAAATCAATGACAATTGATGTCACTGAAAGAGGATCAATCAATATTTTTGAAGAATTTCAACAATCGATCCTACCAGCTTAAAGGTGAGTGTTGAATCGATTGCACAAACTATTAATCACTCAACCACTCTGACCAGAGAGCATTCAAAGATAATGCGTGAAACAATGGATCACAACAAGAACGATTAATCACTAAAAACTTCCCCAAAATTAGTGCGATACAAACAATTAATCACAAAACAACTTTCATGCTTAAGGATATTCTCAAGCGTAATGTAACTTTCCAAAAAATTCGGGCTTCAAAAATATCGTCCACTGATGATAATTGACGCTTTTACATTAATCTCGTGAGAAAGTAACGTAATTTTGACCTAATTATAGCCGACTGACCTCGAGAAATCGAGCCAAGTCACCGCAAGTAGACGAAATCTAACAATTGAGCATTTTGTCGGGAAAGAGATCAATTTTGCCGAATCAATTTTTTTACAGACAATTTTGTACAATAGCGTTGAACATTGTATCTCTGTATAATGGCGTTGCACGTGTGCGACGGGCTTCGTTTATCTAATCGGGTACAACTGTATAAATTATTCACTACGAGCTAAAATAAATAAATAAAAAATATTCATTAAATCCTGGCCAAATGCAGTGCAACTGCCCTGCTCGCTCACGCGATACTTGTCCACCTAAATTTGAATATCTTTTCCCCTGATTTCGAACATCTGATGCGATCTTTTAAAATTGCACCTATGAAAATGAACAAAACGTGCGGGGTGTTAGAAATTTAAATAAAACCATTCTAGGCAGGTCTGCAAAGCAATTAACCAGGAATGAGTTTGTTTTTTATTCACGGATTTTTATATAAGAAACATTATCGAAATAGAGATAAATTAAATTTACGATAAAACGTAAATCAAATTAATGATTGAAGCTCGTTTAAAAGTTTCGTAACATAAAAGTCGAATAAAATTAGGAATTCCTAAAAAAGGTTGCATTTAATCTTGGAACAAATAAATCGTAGGGTTCTTAATCGTTAGAACGTCATTATTTAGGGTGGATCGCGTGAGAATAAGATTTGAATAAGTTCCGGGGAGGGATCACGTGAGGATTGAGAAAAACGATGTAAAAGCCGAGAACCGAAGGAAATTTAGTGTAAGAATAAAGTGTTCCGACGGAAATGTAGCGAAAAAGCATCTAATTTTTATTCTTATCCAACTTTTATCGGATTCGCCTTGGTCTGAACTATTTGAATATTCCTGGCATTTAAACACGAAATTGCAAAACCGTTGTACCTTGCCCTGTGTTAATTTTTTCTGTTGTCTATAGAATATAAATAAACAAACGTAAAAAAAACCTTGGCCGTGAAAAATGACGTTACGACGGTGCTTTGTGATACCGTCAGGAAAAAAAAATCCATACGAAATATGTAATTTGTAATTGACATCCATTTACTTATCGTGTAAATTAATATTTTCTACTTATACGTAGCACATCCAGAAATTTATGATCGATGTGATTCATTGACCTCTAGCAATCAATATATGCAACCAATAAAACCTATTAATACATTTAGGGGAACCCATTCGTCCTCGTTTGTTTGCTGTTGACATGGACATGACTAATAACCTCGACTAATTTCTGGGCCAATTTGAGTGCCGAATATTACCCATATGTCCAATATGTTTTGTTGGTAATGACAGGAAGTCTAAACATATAGTTGTATCGACTTATTCCATTGCAACCATAATGTAAATGATTGCGTGTAAATAACAACCGTCAGTATTTTGTAATTAACATGATAACCTGTCATTATCGTCATTACAGGCATGATTGCAAATTTGTGATGAAAAATGCATTCCAATTAGCGATCACTTTGGGGTTGTTCTTTTTCATTCACAATAACAAACTCGACATAGAATTGCTCAATTCTTTTTCATTCGCCATTCAAGTTGAAGGTGATTTATTAAGCTGCCTGTGGTTTATGTTTGTTTTGTGAATAGTTAGAGTCGTATGATTCAACTAAAAACGTTCCAATCAGCCACATAAAAAATCCGAGCGCGTTTCGGTAATTGATCCAATCATTATTTATGCGCTCATCTAACAATTATTCAACACGTTCGGAAAATTCCGGGAACAAATATTATCAACGCGGTCTATATTTATATTTTATTGCTAACCACACGAAAAAAAGGTTGGAAAAACGTAAAAGAATTAGAGTTAAATTGGATAAATTGCGGTAAACACCACCAAGTGTGTCCTTTTTTCGATTAAAGTTGGATTTGTGGGGTTTTATTTTCCGTAACGGATTATTCTTACTCTACAACTGTGCAATTTTTATAATAAATCCTAGAAATTCGTCAACATTCAGTAACTCAAATGTTGTTTTGCCAATTTTTTTTTGCACTCCGCGTTAAGAAACCTTTCGATGGATGCTAATGATCCGAAAAATGATATCGAATAGAAATTTCTCAAATTTTCTATACCTTGCACTTTGACGGGAGGACACGTTTCGAAACGAAAAATTGTTCACTCGTGTGAAAAGATGAACACAGTTTCTTGCTGGTCATCTTTCATCTCATACATACATTTCGATCAATGCGTTACTCAGCATATCAACAAACCCACAGACATGTGAAAAATACCAAATTTAAGATTTTTCATGTTAGGATTATCAGCGAAAAAAGGGCAAAGGAAAGATATTCGCACTTAAATTAAAGAATATAATTTGCTGCCTTGGAAGCACGACTTAGAATTGCTCGAGAGGTTTCAAACTTTACACACTGTTTTTGAAGTGCATTCACACACTTTCTCTGCATTGGGAGAAATCAATTTTTCAAATACCCTAAAATCAAGACCACCCTAATATTCGAATGTGTACATTACACGTGGCACGTCTGGTTTTCCGCTATGAGCTGTTTTCGCGGGCCCGCGAGTTACGATTCTAGAGTAACAGCAGGAGGTTCGCTGCCTTTTACCAAATCGACAATTAACCACGTGTAAATAAATTCGTGTAACGCAACAGACACCACGACCCGAAATGTTTCACGTATAGCCGTGACAGAGTTTGATTGACTATCAATTATTTATCGTTTTTCATATGTTTCATCATTGTTATTGCGTCAACAGTATTTTTTCTACGTCCCAATTATAGAAAACATTGAAGATTTTTTCAAATTACTGTAATATAAACTTTTGTCGTGTTGTTGTTTACGTACATTATCACTTACACTTCTAACAATCAATTATTGTTTTATGACACAATTTAAAAATAGATTCTGAAAAAAATGGTTTTCTATTTGTCCACTTCGGGCTTAGAAACTAAAGGAGTTGAGCATTTTTCAAATTTCTTCAATCGTTTATACTATTTACGCGCGATAATTACAAATTAAATTAAATTTTAGTTGAAATAAAAATTAAAAAATGATTTTTTCATGTACTCACTATCAATTAAATGGTTGATCAAGTGTTTCATAATAAAACGATAATGTGACAAAGGGTTACGGTTGTAGAATGCTTCGAACTGACTGTGACCGCAGCAAACCGTTACAGTGGAGGAACGCGAAGCTACTGATGTGTCTAAAGCTTGGAAACTAGCAAGCGAACTCACCCCCGCCGGGTGATAAGATTCAAAAGCGGAGAGGGGATCATACAACAGTGAGAACAACGACCCAAGCTTTCTTCCCTAAATGTAATAATCCAATCTTATCAGTCGATTATTTCGCTCAAATACTCGTTCTTATGTCTTTAAATAAAAGAAAGTAATTTTTCCCTTTCTCCAGAATTGGCGATTTTTTTTCTAAGACTAAAGTTGAGAGGTTTTTAAACAGATATCAACGATTTTATTGCGGGCATAGGACTGAAGTTTTGAAAAACGAACAAAACTTCATTGATCGATAGCCAATTGTTATCTTCACGATCGTAGGGAGAGAGTTTCAATGCATGGTGAAATTTACAAATCGTCGAAGCTTCTTCCAACTATATCATTTTTACCGAGTATTTGTATGATTTGAAAGCTGGAAAATAACTTCAAACTCAATAAACTCTGGTCAGACTTCAACAGAGTTGACGTCGTATAATTTTGTGTACTTTGTTGAATTACAAGAAACAATTATTTTGCAAAAATCTATTGAACGATGAAACTCATTATTATTTTTTTTTAATACTGAGTGAAATTTTCGAAAAAAATCTTGGACATCCGAAGACGAGAACTGAAGCAAATGAATTGTTTCGTGTACTCTGAGCCCGAAACGAAAATACATTTCGAAGGTATGGTTCTTGCTGTAATTTCTCAGTTTTTGAAGAATAGAAACCCCCACGCGAAGCATTATCATAGTTTGAAAAAAAGCTCCAAAGATTTGAAAGTTTTAGCGAGGTCCTCCCTTAATGAAAATATGGATTTTTTCATATAATGGCTATGAAGCATGAGGAAAAAAGGTGCGGCTTCAAAGACTTTTGATGCTGTACGGTTTTTTTTTCTACCTTCACCAAACTTTCGCATGCGAGTTATCCAAAGTTCAACAATGCATTTTCGTGTACAGAGAACAGAAGAAAATTGTGATGAATATGTATGAATTTTAATGAAGAAAAAAGCAAAAAAATGCTTGTGATATTTTAAACGAACCTTTGCTTCGTCAACCACTCACCGCTTTCCACAGTTTCTTTATAAGTAAACAAATCATTCACTCATTCTCCGCAACGTTGTTCAATTTATCTGCATAATTTATCCAGGAACCGGGCAACAATTACAACGAGTACGCATTTGTTTCGATCCGCACGTAGTGGTGCATTCCGTAGTCAGCAGAGATTACTTTCTTTTTTTTTAAATCCATTTGGGATACGGGAACGAAGTTTATTAGAGGGATAAAAAGAGAAAAGTTTGAACGATAAAGGCAAATCGTGAATGGAGAAGAAAATTAGTTCGAGAGAGGATATGCAAGCAAGTTGGTATTAGTTCGCATGGACAAGAGTCCGGAGCAACCTCTGGTTTTTCGCGGCCTCTATAGTTGGCTGCGTTTGTAATAAGAATACCCCAGAGACTCAGACTTACTTTGAACGGCCAATCATATTTCAGCTAACGACCAATGCAACTTGTCCCCATGAATTTCAGAGGACGTGCTTCGTTCAATTTTTTATACGAGATTATTCGTATTCGAACCTTTCGTTTGCATTTCATGTTCTTAATTGTCAATCGACAATGGAATTCTGTTTATAAATAATTAGCGAACCGCTTGGAATTATATGATTCAAAGACGCTTTTTTGTATAAATTCTGACGCCCATGCGCTAAAGTTTTCGGTAAAAAAGGTGTACAAGAATAAAATATCTGACATTTCGGAATTAAATTTATTTTCATCGCAACGATTGATGAGAATTTTTAATCAGCGATTTTGATACTATTTCAAAAAAACCATGCAATCGAATGAATATTTCCACTTAACGAGAGCTGATCAAAATACCAATCGGGCAAATTTAACCTCTTTGCCTGTATCCATTGAAATCATATGGGAAATAATTATTGGAAATAAAAATACAAAGGAGTTTCCTTTTACCGACGTTTGAAATTTTTATCAGCAAACGGTGGGATTTTTTTGATCTCAACCTAAAATAACTATTGTACGATTGATAACTAGTTCATTTTATCGACGGTAGAAAAACCAGAAAACTTCTCTTCCTAATATGGTCAAGTGTGATAGACTTGAATAACCAAGATATGAAAGAATGATAAGGGAGAATAAAAGAACATCATCAGGTGATCATACAAGTGCACGCTAAGACAATTCATGATCAAATATTCTGTACGAAAGTAAATGATTTAGAGAGTTTTCACTCAAGCGACCACTCAAAATCTCGACCTACATTTATCGATAAAACCTTCATCCATGTTATCGCGAGTCAACAAGGCACCTTTTAATTAATCCCGACCCCCCGATTGGTTTAAGATAAAGTGGCATTATGAACGGAAAAAAAATAATTGACTCCAATTGAAAATGGCATAATAGATTTACGTGTCGAACGGTTTGACAAAGAAAAGAATATCATAGTTTAGCTTTTCATCCACAAACGATGAGTAAAATTCGAGATCATTATTATTATTTCTTTATAATTGGGAATATAAATATTTTAATACAGCGAAAACTGGATAATGATGGAGCAAGAAAAAAAAACAATTTAAATTTAAATTTCATTGTACATCAATCGAATGAGTAGAACAAAAAAAAATTAATTTGAAAATTAAAAAAAACTTACAGAATCAATTGTGTCGAAAAAAAAAATAAATAACGCCTCCGAGCTGAGCGCCCCTTTGTTCCCGGTGAAACTCGATTTACTGCAGCATGAAACAATTAGGATCGTTAAACAACATTTAAAAATGTACCGCACAAACTTTTCTTTAAGCACAAAGCAGAGTTTAATATTCATGGCAGGTCACTTGATAAAAAATTTTAACGCGACAAAACGATTAACAACACATTATTTTCACCAGCAAACTAAATTCACTTTTTTCGAAAATGAACGAAAGGAGTGTTGCCTCAACATACCGATCAATATTGAGAGTCACGAGGCAGTACTTTGCGAGCTGCTAATTCGTGAGCAGGGTCAACTCTTCACTGATTTCATTTGCATCAATCAACGCGACTACATTTTTTTCAGTATTTTTGCAATAAAGACAAAATCATAAGTTTATTTTGTCCAAAGATTCTTCAAACCTGTCCACTATTATTTATTGAGAATTTAAGCGAACAGAAACATTCTATTGAAAAATTGAAAAGACTAAACAGTCCCGTGGAATTTAAATTATCCATGAAAGCCAAGTCGATATCAATTGGAAAAGTGTGTTGAATTTTTTAAATTTCAAACATCGACGTGATTATCAGTTATTATATTTTCAGAATTTCATATTCTGCCATAAATTCAAACACACACTTGTGACTGCTTTTATAAGAGAAAAAACCTGGATAAGCCTTCTCCACTATTGTCCATAATCACTTGAATCGAAAATCGTACAACGGATAAACACGAATTTCAACGTTTTTTAAGCACATTTCAAATGCATCCTTAACACAGCACCATTTTCCGAAGAGTAGAAGCTGTTTCGTGAATATTTTAACAACGATAATCCTTCTACCAATGTTCAATAGTCGAAACGAGATTACCAACGATTGCGACATTCGTTATATAAAAAATTTAAAAAAAAATACAAAACGCCATTCGTCCGTTTTAAAATTCCGTTTGTCAAATTGATTGATAATTTTTTTTAACCGACACATCCAGTTTTTTGGCCGAGGTTTTATGTGAAACATAAAATGAAGGATCGACAGCAATGACTGCTCGATGGGCGACATCACAGTTTCCCTTGCCGGTCATACGAATGCGGGGTACAATAGTGCATCAGGAAAAAGTTTCGCTGTAGATTCCCAAAAGAATAAGAAGGGGGAAGAACAATATTTGAAAAAATAAATAACGTAATGGTGAACATGAGTAAAAAGGAATAAAATTCTATATTTAAGACTGCCTTCCGTATCATTTATTATTTCTTCTTAATGATGATTGAGAATGCCAATATTGATTAATAAATTGGAAGGTTTTTATATGGACGTCTTTTGATTAAAAAAGAATTAGTTGCGGTATATTTAATCCAATTGTTGTGTGGTTTTCATTCCCTGATGGAGACTTTTTCGATGAATTGAAAAATAAAAGAGCAACTATAAAAGTGCAAAAGCCTTTTGGCTATCAACGATTGGATTGATGTTTTTTTGTTTTTGTTTTGCTTTCCACCTGTCTATCTGGCTGTGTGAGAAAATAAATGTTACGCGTTTGGCTTTGATGAGAATTCACAGTTTGCATATTTGCACGTTTGTGAACTTGGAACTGCTTCTCAAAGCCTAGTTAAATCTCCATAAAGCTGCGTTGCCCAGATTTGTAGAGCTTTCAGATTGCGTGTATAAAAATTTTCTTCCATTTTCCATTATTTGTTATTCATGGCTTAGGTAATTTAATCCTCGACTGACAAGAAAGTAATGGGGATGTGATAAATAATGATAAATATAAAAGAAACACACAATTCTTCATAGTTCGCAGCTGGTTCAATCCGAATTTTGATTCTCATTGACAACAACATTTAATTGTAATAATTTGTACCTTCCAACAAGTCTTACCTTTTCGACTTTTGAATTTGAATAAAATGCAAATAAAGAGGAGCCTCTATGGATGCAGCATCCGAAATTCTTAACTTCCTGAATATACTTTTATTTTTTTACCTTTTAAGAAAATTGCAGCTCTCCGCATTCATACCTTATCAAAGGCCAGTGATTTATTAGGGTTTAAAGCCGAAAGGTCAAAAAAGCAGGGTATTTATTTCCATGACCCTTCCATGGGAACAGTCATGAAGTTTCAAATAAAAAGCCTACGCTATGAGGGTGTCCACTTGCACCATAACAGCTGATTTACTTTTTCCCCGTTCGGAAAAACAGAGAACGAATAAAGTTTCAATATATGATGATTCTTTAGCTCCGCTTAGAACAAATATAGATAAATGTCACGAATTTCAAACCAACCACAAGTTTCCCAACAATGCTGTTATTTTGGCTCGTAAAACTCGTGGTATACTATGCCAAACACTTGGGGCGTATGCGCCAGATTTTTCGAACCCCCTCTCAACATTCCCACCGCATCGGCATTATTTACATACTTTCCTCTCTCAAGAATTTTTTTCCTAATTCGAAAATCTTGAACAATGTTCCATGATCGTTATAAATAAATATATACTCGTCGTTTTACCTCAGCAATTTTCTTAAGCTCTATTGAACAAATATTAAAATTGACGAAAATGAAGTTCCACAAAAATAAGATGTTAAAATCTTATCGAACATTTTTCAATTCAATTTATTGGGTGATTCAACTTGCTTTTTCTTATTGCGAGTGTGGTACTCTCAATAATTCAACATCTTATTTAAACTCACACCATTTTTGATTTCGAGAGCCTAAGGGTAGGTTATGGTAGTGTCAGTTCATTTCAAAAGACGAGCTAGAAAAAAAAGGTATAAACAGGAGAGGAATAATGATGGTGAGAATGATGGGGAGGTGGTTCATCTCAACAACCCATTGCGACTGCGTAACGTGAGAATCAACCCCGGTTCAATCTTGGTATTTCAGTTGATGGCGCGCTTTCGTTCGATCGAGTTAGAATACCGGTACATTTCCGAACTCAAAGCAAAAAGCAAGCTTCGATAAATCTTACCACTCGCGTTTTTATCGGAGAAATTTGCGCGCATCGAACTGCAATTTCCAAGTAGATTGTACTATTTTATTTCGAGAATTAACAAAATATAAGAAAAACGATTCATTGCCCAACATTAAATTTTGTATCTCTGATAAAATTTTATTTTTGTATAAATAAAACGCAGCGAGAAATTTTAACAGCACGGTATCGTTATACTTATTTGCAAAAGAATTGAATTTCGAATCAAAAGTATTCTTAAATGTCAATTTTACGAAGAATAACAAGTGATAAAAAGTACTGACACATCACAATATATTCACTAGAATTTATCAATCAGACTGAAAAATCGAAAAGTTCATAAAAGTTTTCCAACTCGCAATATAGATTTGAATTCAATTTCATACTTTATCTTATGCTATTTAAAACTCATTATAAATTGACAACAACGCGAGAAATTCAATGATAATTGACGAATCTAAACTTTTTAATTTGGATAGATTAATATTGAGGATTTTTCATTTCGATTCATGGTCGTTATTCGAGCCGATTGTCTCATTGTTATTCGTTACGAAAAGGTCTTGCCTTGCCTTCATTCATGCTGTGAATGATGGACAAAGGGTAGTCGTACAAAAGTTTCATTGGCTGCACAATTCTTCTAAAGTTAGCACCAAAATATAACCTTTGTATCCTTCTGTTGGAAGATTGAAGTTTCCAGTCTCTTTGAGGATTTGGAATTCGCTACGACATCGAAATAACAAATCTATAAACATACCTAATCTTCCATATGTTTTTTAAATAAAACCAGTTGAATGGAATCTTTCAAAAAATGGCTATTTGAAAAAAAAGATATTGCTATTTGTATCGAATACTGAATTGACTTCAACGCTCGCGCTTGTGTTAATCAAAGTAATTAGATTTTATGCATGAGCAAATTCTGATTAGCCCTCCAATAATAAAAATATTATCCAGTCAATCATAATCCATGTGTGAAAAACGAACAAGAAATAACATTTTTTTTCATACATATTAATTGGTTTTAAGAACGTAATTAAAATAACATCGAGGCCGATGTGATTGGCAACGTTACAAAAAAAGGACGATGACGCCGTCGTCATTTAACAAGGTAATTATAAAAATATCATGATAATATTAATGTTGTTAACGAATCAATTTTTTTTATCCGTACTTCACATTCACAAGTTTAACAGTTTTCTGCACATCTGGCATCGCGAGCCACAGTCGTATAATGCACTACGAAAAGTTTTCTTGCTGGTTGGCTAATTTTAAACGTTAATCTTTTGAAACGCATAAACTTTTCCTCCGCTGGAGTAAACCTCGCGAGTTTCGAAGACCAGATGTCGATATGTAAGGATAATAGAAGCTCTCGCCTTAAGGGTTAACATCTTTCTATCAAAAAAGGCCTAAATATGATAATTTTTTTCAAAGATATGAGTAAGAGGATCGATCACATTTATTCAGGGTTTATTAAAAACGTATTGAACCATGTAAGCACTAATCGGATGTCATTTTTATGGCCCTAAAGTATCGTTTAAGCAACAACAAAAAAACGAACAATTTTTCCAAAAACGCCTTAAAGATCTTCGACTTCGGTCTGCCCAGCTTGGGTGAATTTGCCTTCGATTTTATTTCTTTTAACTCCGAATGCGAATCTGCGAAAAAATGTCGTTGTGCTTTTTTTGAACTCACCACTTTTCACTACAATTTTTTATATTTTTTATGATTCTTACGTTCAAGATTTGAAAAAATTGTATCACATAGCTTTCGGCAAAAAAGGTGAAAACTGTTTTATATGTTCTCCGAGATAAGGAAGGTTTAAAAATTCAACGATCTGCCGAAAAGTTGGATTCAAAGTTAGAAAAATGTGCGAGCAAGTCTCGTGAACCGATGATGTCTGAAGTTTTGAGAAGTTGCTTGAGCTTGACAAAAAAGTGTGATTAGATTGACGATAGACCCTACATAAATAGCTTTTGTTCCTCGGGTATCGTCGGCCTGACCCTCCAGCAGCACCTCATGTACCAGACCGTTATAGGCGTTGTTATAATGTTCGCTCTTGAGAAGGATGGAACGAACACGGCGTCTGATAACAGTCGGTACTTTATAGTCGGGGCTTTGGGGAATGGCGAGAAAGCGAAGAGCACGCACAACGATTAGCTCGATCGAATCTGAGACGGGATACAACCGGGAATTAGTGAGATTGAGTTTCTACTGTGGCTAATGACAGCCAGAAGAGAAATACAAGGTGAAACCGCTTATCATCGTGGCTCACTTAAAGCGCGGGTAATAAAAGTATCGATAATTTCTGATCAAATAATGAAAAACTATGATGACCAATCGAAGAGAATATACACGTTTGCAAATATATTAATAACAATTACACCGAACACATTAATAATAAGAACATAATAAACTAGTGGGTGTTGCTGCCATAATTCATCAGGCAAAGCCACAGCCCACACAGTCCAACCTCGGGCTATCACTTGCTAACACCTTCGTACGGTTCCAATAAATCGAATGACGAGTCAAGTTCCGCTCGGATCGAAGTGAGAAGCGACCAAGCAAAAGAATGATCGGGACGAAAATTTTGGTGGATAGGAGGAAGGTGGGGTGAGGGATAAAACTGGGAGAGAGGAGACGCCTTGAGGCATCACTAACACTTTTCAGCTCAATCTGGACCAGGAGCCCCGTGGCTGTCAATAGAATTACGAGGGTAAACATTGACGAATGATGAAATCGAAAAATTGTTTAGCTTCCAATACATCAATCCACCGTTCCGAATCGTACATTTACGTTGGCAAATTTTGAGAACTGTATGATTATTTACAGGGCGAAAGAGCATTTGAAAGAAATTTAATATCATTGATAAAATCACGTGATAAGGATACTGATGACTTTAAGTTTTCATTGAGATAATAAAATAGTTGGTCGAAAGTTCGCGAAACTACATTTAAAAATGTGATTCTACGATCGCAATAAATTTGATTAGCTCGGTTCGGTAGCGTGAACACGGATGATAAAATTCTATCGGGACGGAAAAACTGTATCAAAGTGTAATAACGTCGGGAACAAGCTAATTGGCAAAAGGACAATGTGTTTTTTTTTCTCTTTTCGTTCAGTGTTCATCTATATGATGAATATCAGAAAGGATGGAGGAAAGGTTGGAGGAATAACGGAAAATAAATGTTGCCCTTGGCGGTGATCCAATCGACTCGGTGCGGTTAGGGAAAAGAAGGGGGTACGAAATATTTCTAGGGTATGCAGTGGAAGGCGACGCAGTCCCGGCGGGCAAGTAAAAAATAAGTAAAATCCCAAGCCAAACCTGCTTGAGTATCAGTTTCTAAGATTCGAATTGATATGACGACTGATGATTTCGTAAATTCTCTAAAAAATGGAAGAGAGCCAATCTGACGACTCTTAGAACTCCTCTGAAGTTCTGAATGTAAAAGTAATCGTCTGTCACTTTCTCCAAATGTCTTTTAGTTAAGAACGAATCAGCTCAAAGGAGTTTTCAACTAAAGTTTAAATCTCTCAATGAATTCTGTTGAAAAATAAACTGATACTCTGTTGCTCAATCCGAAAACTTGCAGAACCAATGAAAAATAGTTGTGCAACTGGCAGATTGATTAACCTGCACTATGTGGATGACATGTTGGCTCTTCTGATCTGGAATTCCCTTATCGATGGTTCGACGAGTACAAGTTACAAGCTATTCCTTATTACACCAACCCTTGACTTCGACGCCACGTGCTGCTGCCATTATTATACTTCAAGCTGAGTTCTCGGATACTCCTACGGATTTCCCCATGAGCAAGTGTGTTAATTAGTTAAGCGGAACGGAGATATCGGAGTGCATGAAGTATTTCATCCAAGAATCGCATCGAGTGATGTTTCGAAAGCGAGTTGGTTGAAGGAGAAAATATTTTAATCGTTTTTCGCACTAAATCGAATGTTATTTTCACGGTAGAGAGGATGTTTATTCGATAATTGAATTTTATTTTCCTTCCTAAGCAATCAGCCAGTTTGAATGTAAACTGACGTTGAAAACGTTTCATAGAAATTGATCAAATCAATCGATGTACTGTGGTGATAGTGACAAATGAAGATGGCAATGGCCGATAGATTTCACTCGCTTTTATCGCTATTTGGCAGTAGGCAATAAAGCTTTTTCATAAGCATCGAACATGAGCGTAAGGACAATGAAGCCACTGTTCATTGTTTCAGTTAATTGTCGAAGCAAAATGTTGACAATGTTCAAAAAATTGTTCCTTTCAATGATCGACGGCAGATGTTTATCCAGAAAAACAATTTCATGAATTATTCCGAGCAAAATTTAACAAAAAATATGTCGTTTTTGGAAAAAATTAGCTCCTTTATATTCTTATTGGATAAATACGACCCAACTCTAACCATTAGGCCCCTGAACCTTGATACGGCTTGAGGGTCATGAAGACTTTAGTATAAATACGTTTTGAGTTTTGGCGATGAAATAAATAACTAAAAGGACAGCATTGTTTATTCATGAAAAAAGGGATTCAATCCAAACCCCTCCGTTTTTTTTCATCGCACGGTGTACCCATAGAAATAGAATTTTCCAACAACAGAATGACATTTTTTTTTATATCACCGGGAAAAATTCGTAGTCCACTATATTTTTTCTTTCTACCTTGAAACCGAAAAGCAAGTGGAAGAAAAACGACTTACAGATTTGTTATGCAGATTTAACGTGCATGGAAAAATGAGAGGATCGAATTACCAGAGACAAAAGGCATTCATAAACCAAGGTCGTACGGGGGTCGAGACAGCGGAACAACGACAGCGACATCGTTCCGTTGATAGCGGTTACATGAGCAGCTTATCATTTTAACGTTATCCTCTATATATGTCATTCGTCCGTAAACACCAAGTTACAAAAAGCCCTTGGGATCAGAGAGGGAAAGTATTAACTTTTAGTTTTCGTTGCCTGCCCCCATAATGTGTCTGCGTCGTGAGTTCTGATTTCAACACCAGAGGAGCACATCCAAACAGGTGTTCATAAAGGTTCAAAAATATGAGTACGAAGTTATATGGAAGGAACCGAATTTTCACTCACGCTTAGTGCTACTGTATCTTCTTGTTTATTAGGGTAGACGTTCCCGAGGGTGTTGATGGCTTCTAATTCCAGCCTCCGTCATTCTTAGTTTCAAATTCATATAAAACTATCTTTTGGTAAAACTGCTTCTCTGTTTCTCTTATGAATCCACTTATTAATCAAACTCTTTGAAGAAAAAAAAATGAAAAATCGGTCAATAAGTCAAGTTCAAGAGGTTATGGCGAAAAGTTCACATTGGACGAAATGATGGATTGAAAACTTCGAGTTGGACTCAGCCACTGGAGAGATAGACTTCATTTCAAAAGAAAAATGAAAAAAAATGAAAAAAAAGGGCGCGAGAAAATGCAGCGTCGTATATTTGGTGAATGGAAGGCAGAATGAAGAAATCGAAAGTAGACGAAAACAATCTTCCTTCGAATTGTTTAGCCGGAATTTTAAAAGTGGAAGAAGTCGGTCGCCGGAAAATTGTTAGAGAGAGAGAAGTCCAAAAGTGGTAGAACAACAATAAAAATGGATGAAGGAGAATGAGTTGGGAGTCATACGCGAAGGGTGCATGCACGATGAAGCCACATTAGCAGTCATGCAAGAAGGGACAGCTGAGGAAGGAAGGGAAGCTGAGGGACCTTTTGTAGAATTCAATGGAAGTCTATTATATTATGGAAGATGAAGATAGGAAGTTGAAAATATTGCTCAGGATGTAAAGAATGGGAGGGAAAAAATAGGACAGGAAAATGATTCAGAAGACAAAGGCATCTGCAACGAGGACAATCAAGTGGCGCAATGATACTAAGCCTGGATTTGAAGCCTAAGACGCAAAGAGTTTCAAAGTCTGGTTAAACGCAAATTGAACGGAGGAGAACAGAAATTCATTAATTAAGGAGGAGGAAAGAAGTAGGCATGTGATATTGACAAAGATATTCAAAGGACCGGTAAAGCTCTTACTATGTGTAAGTACAACACACTGTGTAGAATACGGAGGAAGAGAGAACTGGCAGAGCTGAGAGAGGATATGATGGGAGAATTCATGAAATACGGACTAGCCCGGGATGGTAATAAAATGGGAAAAGAGAAGAAGCCCTGGACAGGCATGGCATATGTTTTGTGAAATGTAAAAATGTGTCATTGATGTAGAAAGTCTGTGAGAGAGGCGAGAAGAAGAGATTGTCGTTGCAATATTGTTGAGTGATTAAAAATCCTCTTATTTTGAAAGAAATCATTTTTTTTCATATTGCATTTAGAACATTAGTCTTTCAATCGGAAATTGCAATTGAAAAAAAAATTCCAGAGTTTCGGAGAGTATTTATAAGAACATTAAAAATAAGAAATGAAACCAATGTTTCAAAGTTGATTCTGACAGGATAATTTTTTTTGTTTTTCGTTAATAAGGGCTCAAAATTAATACACAAATAGGTGTGTAAACAATGTAATTGAAACAATTTCATAACTTTGTGAACATTGAAAATTGAGTGGATGGAGAATATTAAAAACGAGTTAAACGTAATAAACAGCTATCACTTTATATAAAACGGTAGTTCAACAGGGCGCTCATTAATTTCCTGTCAACTTTCCCTTACGCTTGGGTGTGCTTCTCAACCTTTAATTTGTTTCTGTTCAAATTTAATGATCAATCAGTCAGAATTCAAAGAACTCAAAAAAAAAAAACAAAAAATTGAAGAGCACGTATAGGTGAAGTAAAATTGAGAAGTGACGAGGCAACAGAAAGAAAACAAATTCATGAACTCAAACGCAGGGAGAGATTGATGAAGGAAAATGAGATAGCTCTCGTGAACAGAGCGAATTGATTTCGTGATGAACGATTGTTAAGTTAAAATGTTGATGGTTTTATATTGAGGAAATGAGCAGAGCTCGTAGCAATATAAATACAAGGTAAAAGTCTGATGAAGTGTACACGCAGGACGTGAAAACAGTTGCAAAAGTGTTTGCGAGTGACAAGTTAGGCGAGTATATATGTATATATCAAATAAAAAGGTATTACAAAAGGTGATGAAGATCGACAAAAGCGCTTATACACTTGATGTACGAAAGTGAAAAGCCCTTAAGGGAAAACATCGGTGTCGTAAGTCACGAAAGAAGACGAACGACATCGTCACATCATTTCATCAGGGACTCAGCTCCCGGCCGAGATAAAGACACGACGAATATATTTTCTCTCTCCCTCACAACAAGGATTTTCCGCCCCACGTCTTGCCACGAACCAGGACTTACGGCGAAAGATGCTTTCTACCAGAGGATTCAGCACGATTTTCTCTTTCTCTCTCTCTCTCTCTCTCTCTTTCTCATTCTGCCACAGGAGCGTAATTGAATTTCGTGTATCCAGCATCTAGGTTGGGCGAAGATTTTGATGACACTTCTGGAGGGAAGTTCCAACTTATTTGTAGAAACGAGTTCGTGATTTAATGGTAACGGTTCGTTGATGAAAAAAATAAATAAATAAAATAAACGAGAATTACGAATAGCTTTTGCGGAAACGGAGAAACAGTTATACGTAGATCCTTGATTCTGCTTTTATAAAGTTGCTATATACATTTATAAATAGGTCGACGAACGGAAACAAATAGTTTATTTTATCGCCCGATAGTACTCTTTTATTCACGGTCCAGAATCTCTATTTTTCGTCGTTCCCAACGTATCAAAGTTTTTCCTTTGCTCCCTATTTTCCTTTTTTTTTCGGATTTATCTACGGAAAATCCTGGATTCGTATGAAAAGCCTCCGAGCCACTACGACCGTTCTATATCGTGATTACAATCAGGCACACTTTAATACCCTCGATCGCAAGAGCCAAAAGGAAAATCGAATAAAGTGCCACTCTCTATGAGTCCCTCTATTCTGGCGATCTATACTCATATATACATATATTCATTTTTATACATTTATACTTATAGATATACAGATATCCATACATATATGTATATTTATCGTATATATAAGCTTCCAAACGAAATATATTCGAGGTATTGTCCCTCGGGATTTTATCCGTGGCACATATCGAACACGCGCATGACCAAAGTCATTTTTATTATCCCTGTTTATTATGTCTCTTTTACGTTCTCCATACATGATTTTTATACCTGTATTCTCTCATTATCACGCTTTATCACATTGAATTATCTCCTTATCGCTCTTAACTAAAAGACAAAAGTAAACTGAGTTTGAAAATACTCCTAGCAATTAAATGGACCTCTGCGAACAAATTATCTCTATGCCTCCAAGCCATTTTCCTCCGCATGTACAACTGCCTCTCGTATTAAGGGATTCTAATTGCAAAACAACGTTCTACTCGAAATCGCAAAACGGTTGTAGAAAATGAATAATTAATTTACACTGTTACAAAGTAATAAACTTTAATCGTCGTTTCCTTTTTGTTTCCACGACATTTCGTTGTTTACGTCTTTGAGATTCATTTGCATTCCTATAGTAAAAGCTACGATTGGAATAATAGAACATCCGTCGAGTCAATTGACAGTATTATTGCTTTGTAATTTTATGGTTTTTATTTATTTTTTCGCTATCATTTAGAGTACACGCTGTTTCGTATCAAGAGACTCGATGGAATCTGGGGACAAGGACATTTGACAGATCTGTCGTCCTTCGACCTGAGGCTCGGCCGAGTATTCGTAGTAAAAGGAATTCGAGAAGTCTTAGGATCGAATAACTCATGTTTTTAAACAAAAAGAAAAAAAATTGGTTAGCGGAAAAGATTATGTGGAAAGGGGTTAAAAAGTTTCACGCAAACGCCATGCGACAGCACGTCGGTTCCATTAAATTCATTCTATTGAAAAAGAGACTGACCACCCTGGACCCCGTTGACCAATCGTTCGAGTAAACGAGTGGAGAGTGCCAGAGAGTGCACTACTGCAGGGGGGAGGGTTTGATGAGAGGAAAAGTGTGCCGAGTACTCGAGTTCGACCACGAGAGTCATACAGACCCGTATCATCAACAGAGGCGATAAAAAATAATGGAAGAGATCGTACCTCCCCCTTAACTCGTGGTGGACAATCGGAATTTTAAATTGAATAAGCCTTTTTTTTCCTTTTTTTCGAGCCACCGTCTCTCGTGTCTCTATCAAACTTTTTTCCCTCACCATCTCCATTTCTCATAACCACCGATCGTAATCGCCCCTTTATTATTCATACCTTGTTATTGGAGATCGGGTCGAAGCGTTTTTATTCGTTTATTCGTCAAGCTATAACGCCATTAGCTCTCTCAAGTAGTCAATTTTGGCGATCTTTAGTTCTTTTATTGCACAGTCTTTTTTCCTATCACAGCTAAGCTCTCGGTTTGACTTCTGTTCTTCTTTCGGGTGGAAGTATTAATGAAAAAAGCGGCTAAGCAGGAATAATCCCCCGAAAAGTTATTTCTGGGGAAAAAACTCCCAAAAAAAAAAAACGAACTAGTTCCTCGTAGAAGGAAAAAAATTGTCTTTAAAAAATCAAATCGTCAGAAAAATTTGTTTCAGAAAAAAGTGATCGAGACACTTTGAACAGGTTGATAAAGAAATCGAACCCACAATCCGTACGCTACTAATTTTACATCCAAAATCTCGGTAATTGATCAAAAAGTAATAAAACAGTGTATACGATCGAATCATTTTTACTGACAGTTCAACAGTTGAGCTGAAGTGAAGCAACAGTGAAGCTGTGAGAAAATTGATTTTCTATAAAGGATTGACATTCCGTGTAAAAACGAAATACTTTGGGCAGGTGTTTTATTTCGCAAATTGTTATTTCACGGGCAGACGAAATTTGAATATTTGGCCGTCTGGGAAATCGTATGAGGACGAGAGATTCATGCATTTATCGAATTGAATTTGTGATGGTGTGTATTCTGTTGAAAATAAATCGAATTTTTGTTCTCCTATAAATCGTAAGATGTGAGAAAGTGTTTATTCGGCTGGCTGCGTTTTTTTATTCTATCGTGTTCCATTTTTCTTATCGCTCGCTGGCCGCGTCCAACAAAATTAGAAATTATGATGAATCTCCGTAACCGGAAAGGTCTAGGGCACAGAAACTCAAGCCAAGTTAATGGAGTAGAGCAAGAGAGAGAGAAAGAAAAAGGGAGACAGGGTCCTGTCAGCACCCTTGTTCCCGGTCGTGAAATGAAACCCTCCTGTTGGCTACCAAATCCATGGACATGTACAGGATGTGACAAAAGTCATCGACACGATCGCTCATATCAAAAGTAATGAGGAAATTCAGAGTCTCAAGGTCCTTATTCCTTCCCATGGCATTCGTTAATTAAATATTTAATGATCGAAAATAGCAGGGGGGAGGATGAACGAGCCAAAATAGTTTGATTGATAAGTAAAAATCTCATAGAAAATCTACCAGAAAAAAAGCGATTAAGTGACTTATGGTCCTTGCCGGAGCGAGTCCTACTAAATCCGGGTAAATACAGAAAGGAAGCCTTATTGAAGTGAACCCATTATTTGTTGTGTCTTTGAAAATCGATGAGAACTCTCAAGTGTATCGAGAAGTAACTATTGAGACACTTTGTACATGAAGAAGATCTCACTCAGAGAAAGACAGTGTCTAAATAAATTCATAACTGTCCATAATACGAAAGTGGACGGGAGATTCCAGTCACGAAAGAACCATATAGTCGCACATTCAGTTATGGAAACAAAAAACTACCAGACTTTGCCTTTCTAGTGTCAACGCAAAAAATTGTTTGTCATACTTTTGACTACCAAACCTTTCAGTCAAATGAGCCGACGGTGTTCGAAATTTTTATAGTCTAAAATTTCTTGAAATTCATGAAAAATTGGTCAACCTAGAAATTCTATTAAATTGAAATATTAAATATTCTATTAAATCGAAATATTAAATATTCATTAAATAATCTATTAAATTGAAATATTATTAATATTAATATTAATAAGAATGAATATAATATTAACTCTTATTGGAATAAATGGTATTGATAATTCTGTTTAATTTTGTAGCGTTCATGTTTTCTTACTTTCATTGTTTATTATTTATTCGTTGTTCGGCTGGCTCTGCGTTCTCGCTGTTTTCGCTGTAGTGACCTCTATCGAGCGTCTCACACGAGGACAGGTTTTCGCTATGTGAAAATACTAGCGTCTCAACGCGTTTGAGGAATAAACAGTATGTATAATTGCGATGAATTTTGTTGTGGGCTTCTAATTAATATTATTTATATTAAAAAGAAGCAATATAATGATATTGATTATTGTGAATATTATTATTAATTATTATTCCTTATTATTCTTTTCTGCATTACCTGTATTAATTTTCTTACCTTTTTTATTTATTATTTATTATGCATTGGTTTTTCGGCGTGTCGCGTGCTCGCTGCGATCTCTGTGTTTTCGCTGTTCCCACAGCGGTAGCCTTGGCCGAACTCCTCACACGAGGGCGTCTCGATGCGTTTAAGGAACAATCAGTATTTATAATTAATATTATTATTTTAATAAGAAGCGATATAATATTATTAATCGATTATTGATTTCCATACCTTAATTATTTATCACATTGATAATGCGTCAGGCAATTGTGGTTCCGCGGGCTGCGCGCTCGCTGCGATCCCCGTGTTTTCGCTGTCCCCACCGCCGAGGCTGCCCCGTCGTCGGCGCAGCGGCCGCCTCGCCCGACCGACTCGAGTGATATGATATGAGGGCCCTCACTCAGCCCGGGCAGCGAGCGCGCGGGCCCGGGAGTGGGGGCAGAGTAATCGAATTCATTCTCCCCACTGGGCGCTCGCCCCGCTCACCTGCAAACCGTTTTTCCTACCTCTTGCTATCACCGCGAAACTACGCGCTTACCTCTACACCGTAATCACGTGCTTTGTTTTGATTTGGCTCTACCCCAAAGCCAACTATTTGTTTTCATTGAATTCCCCGAATTAAGTAATCGAGGGCCATGGCGTTTGATGCTCGTCGATGAAAATAATCGACAACACTTTTTTTTTTATTAAACAAAAATATCACAAAAAGGTGGCTGGAAATTATTTGTCAGCTCAAAATATCTCTATATCGAATATAAAAGTATGGGTATTTAAATATCAATTACCGTAGAGCCAAAAGGCAGCGAATGTAAACTATGAATATTTCATCGAAAAAAATATTTTTACATTTATTTATTTATAATTCAGTTTGTAAATCACTCTTTACGAAAAAAGCTGAGTCCTCAGAAAGGAAACATTTGCTTTTTATTTTTTTTTTGTTTTACCCAAATTAAGGTGACTCCGTAAATAACTTGTGCTCTGCACCGTGGGAAATGCCATTCAGATAAAGTTTGCTAACGTTAGATTTATGTGTAAATTTATGGCTACATACATACATGAATAATATCAACAAACATCGATCAGCTTTTGAACGTCAATCTATTATACAAATTGACTGCAACTCAACGATTTATTGCTATTGATTTTTCAATAATAATTCGTGATCGATTTATATTAAATAAATAAAAAAATCAAAGTCCGGAGAGTCAGAAAAAAAATTAATATAGTGGAAATTTCTTCCTCGTGCTGTTTCTCAGGATTTTAAAATAACCGTAGTTTCTGAAGGAATTTGACCAAGAAATCTGCAATAAAGATTTTTTTAACTTTCGAAATCTGGTTAAAATAATAATTATCATGAATCCAGCTCATTTAATTATAGTAAAATGAATGGTTGAGCTTCTGTATTTACAAAATGAAATATTAACGATTTCCTTGTGCACATAAGAATCATTCGATCGGTTAGACATATGATTATATGGATATAGTTTGGTCGAGCGGAAACAGTCCAACTGTCAGACTATTCTGAAACGCAATGGAGAAAGAAGTAGTGAGTAGAAGGTAGAAATCAAGTTATCGTACCGGGAGTATGTTACTGACAGATGGTGCATACATTATGTTATGGCAAAAGGGCGAACTTACCTGATAAAGAGCTATATGTATGTTCCCTTTGACAATTTCATGTGATGGCTTTTATCGAACTTTCCATCACATAACTAGAACATATACACATAATGGTGTGAGAAACGCTACAATTCGATATGTTTTTATCTTTTACGATTCTATAAACTTGTTTCACGCATTCAACGTTTCAAAACACAAATGAATGAAACTTTAATTGAACAATGAATGTACTTGCATCATAACAGACATTATTTGCGGGCTTCTGCACGACGAAAAAAATCACTACGTCAAAATATCACAATAAGATTATTTGGAATTTTCTACTGTTTTATAAATTTCCCTAAAAATGTTCGATAAGCAGTGACTTGTGAGAAAATTTCAGTGAGAACTTCTTTTCTGAACCGATTTAAAATCTTATCCCACAGGCACTTTCTTCCATGTGGTCAAATCTGTAAGTAATCGAAGTTTCGTGATCACTACTTTTCGACTGAGAAGATTCGTGTAAAGAGTAGCGGAATTAATGCCCCTTCGACATTAGAAACAAGTTATCCGTCGGGATGCGTTAAAACCACGAAAACCGCAACTCTACCACCAATATCCATCACTTTCTGGATAGTCAACCGAGAGTATAATTAAACCTTCAAGGTCTGGAGGTCGTCCTGGAGTTGATCAATTTTTGTAATTACTTTTCCTCGGGAAGCTAACAATGAAAAACTGAGATAATAAAAATATTCATGTATCTCGACAGCCATGCAACCCTTTAATACGAAGACACAAATATGTTAAAACCGAGCTGGTTAATCGTCTGAATGTGGCAGCAACGCCGGCACGAGCTTTTGTTCGACGAGCTCTTCGTCGCAAAATCGTGCTATCAACTGTAATTCACTGGGCTTTGTCAAGGTTCAAGACCTGCCATCCATTCACCACCGAGTATGTCGCCCATTAATCGTTATATAGAAGTTACATGCTATCAAGATTCCAGCGTGAATCGTGGTCGAGAGAAGGCAATATGCTCCCAACTCGTGTTATCTCGATTCGTCCAAATTATATAGGTCACCCTGATCGCAAACACGAATATCGATGGAAAATCGACTGCCCAATTTATATTGCCAATAACGCCGATAACCAAACTGTAAGTAAGACAATCATTGTAGACCGCCGAATAGTGCAGATAAAATCGGAGCAAATTGAATCGCTGCTGAGCTATACTTTCGCTGGCAGAATTAAGCTTAAGCCTGGATTCAAATTCTCGGCCATTCTCACCCGATCCAAGACCCTCATTAAATTTTTGATTAAATTGTATTGCACTTTTTTTTCCAAACTGTGGCTGCTACGAAATAAATCATTTGGTAACGTCAACATCTATACCACTCGCTAATCATTCTATCGTATTGTTCTATCCTGAGACAAAAAAAATTAGGTTGAAAAATACCAATTGTTTGAAGGGTAGAGAGCACGCAAGGTTGTCTGAGGGATCCAGGTCCAAGGCAATATCGGGGAGGGGGTGGGGGGCTGGGTATGGTTGGTCCACTGAATAAGAACTCAGGTTCGCAGGTCGCGAGTCCTGGGTCCGAATCTTGGCCAAACATCAATGGTAATGTTTCCCAACTGTTTTTATTGCAATCTCGAGTCGTTTGCCCACCACCCTCATAAATCCACGCCCACAGAACTTTTGTGTGTCATGCCTTAGCAAGAGGTGTACCTCCGGGAGCTTCCAGTGGGAGGCTCTCGTCGTGAGAATAATGCACCTATGTGTTCACAAAGGCTGGCTCGTAGTGCATTGCAACTGAGAAAGTGCCTTCTTAAGCACCTCTGGTCACCACACTCAAGAGTGCTCGCAATACCAGCCGAAGAGATTCGTTGGTCGGTAGCCGAATGGGCAAGATTTTCTGCGGTTTTTCTTCGCTTTTTGAAAAAGCAAATAGAACCATTTTATCGAGTCTTCATGGGCAAAAATGGACATGGCAATGACAGAAATAACGACAGCTCAAAAAAATAGATTTCACCGGCGGTCAGGAAATATATTGAGAATTGAAAATCGAAGGGTTTTAAAGTTGATATTCAAATTTATCGGAGCTTTTGCACACGTGTTAACGTAATAACTTCTTTTTTTTAAACTTCAATGCAAACAGATTTTGCTGGGGACGGCAAATGGAACATGGATATTGATGACAGAAACAACAACGACATCAACAACGACCGCAACATCCAAATGGCTGTTGGATGAAATAGATAACGTAGAGAATGGAAACGACGAGTTAAATAACAAGGATGAGTACGTGCCTTACGCCGATCGGCCTGAGACTTACATCGTGCCGATAGTATTTCTTCTTATTCTCTTGGTCGGTGTTACGGGCAATGGAATCCTCGTGTTGACTTTGCTCCGTCATTCCAATATGAGGAACGTGCCAAATACTTATGTACTGTCATTGGCACTGGGCGATTTACTGGTACATTTTGTCATTTGGAAAAATACATATTCATAAAAATATACTTTCATCAATATCTTGACAAGTTTTTAATGAAATTACGATAATTTTGATCAAATTATCCGACATCCGATTAATAAAATCCACAGGTGATAATAACCTGCGTTCCATTCACTTCGCTATTGTATACGATTGAGTCGTGGCCATGGGGCCTCGCTGTATGCAAAATATCGGAATGTGCTAAAGACATTTCAATCGGAGTTTCCGTATTCACTTTGACAGCACTGTCAGCCGAAAGGTTTGTTAATGTTACTCGTACCAACAAACTTTCGAAAATAATGATTAATCGATCATAACAAAAAAGCCAATGAATTGTCGCATGGAAAATAAACTAGTCTGCCTGTCAAATGGTCTTAAATTTATAACATTCAACACATAAATATGAAAAAATTAGTAGTTTCGATTATATTTTTTACCAAGAATCATTGACATTTCGATCGTGCAGATACTGCGCTATTGTGAATCCCATACGACGTCACGTAGCCGGTTTGAGCGCAAAACCATTAACGATACTTACCGCCTCGTTGATTTGGCTTTTCGCGTTCGTTCTCGCAATGCCGGATGCTCTTTTCTCCCACGTTCCGACAATCGATCTCGGAGGAAATCGCACGATTTTAATCTGCAGCCCTTTTCCCGAGGAATTTGGTAATTATGGATTTAGATAATTGCCCTCATTGTTCTTCACCACTTCTAATGATTTCGGGCTTGATATAATAAAAAATTTAATAACACAACTACTTTTCAATCTCTGTATAATCGAGTTTATTTTTTTGAATAAAAATTAAATTACAATACAAATTTTATTTTTGCTAAAACTCAATATCAACTTTTCACATATTTTACAAAAAACTCAAACATTGTGACAGTTTTTCCGTAAATATAGTAAAAACCATATTTGTTTGAAAAATATCATGAACCATTTTTTTCACAGGTCAAAACTACAAAAAAGGCATGGTTCTTTTTAAATTTCTGGCTTACTACGCCATTCCACTTTGCATTATTGCCGGTTTTTATTTTGGCATGGCACGTCATCTTGAATTATCGACAAGAAATATGCCTGGTGAAGTACCCGGAGCTGTGGCCCATCGTGGCGAGCAAATACGAGCACGAAAAAAGGTTAGTTAGTGCCTGTTTGAAATAAAATATTTTTTTTAAGATTATTTACTAGTTCATTAATTCTAAGAGTGACATTGCGTACCGAGGAGGAGGAAACCATTAAGTGTTAGGAACTGAACACTTAATGGTTTGAGACTTAAAGAATTTTTCTACTATTTTTTTAGATATTTTTTTCCGAAAGTTTATGTCCTTTTATATTCCTATAAGTTATAAATTTCAACGTAATTAGGTCCTTTCACGAATTGCAGCCACTTTTCAAAAAATGAACGAGAGAATTAACTTCATGACTGTGGCGAGACTACTCCGTTGAGAATAAAATTCAATTATTGTAATTATATTGTGTTGATAAAAATAATCAGTTAAATAACGCAAATGTTCATAAACCATGTATTCATTTGTTAGTGGAATAATTGATCGGAGTAATGAAATTTGAATGAATTTTCTAATTAATATAAATATTCATATAAGATAATTACAGTGACAAAACATATGTTGATGTCGTAATAAACTGCAGCAATGTGTACCTTTTGTTCTCTCTCGGCCAGGTCGGTAAAATGGTGATTGCCTTCGTGGTTATATTCATCGTGTGCTTTCTGCCTTATCACACGTTCATGCTTTGGTTTCACTTCTATCCATCGTCAAAGGATGTCTACGACGATTTTTGGCATGCATTCAGAATCGTTGGTTTTTGTCTGAGTTTTATCAACAGTTGCGTCAATCCTATAGCTCTTTATTGCGTCAGCGGAGCTTTTCGAAACAGGTCAGTACCGTCTTTTACATTTTTTCCCCAATCATTGCAAGTACAGACATTCAACGGAGAATAAGGAAAAATTTAGTACTCAAAATATCAGGAAAGAAATACGCGAACCCCTGACCCAGTGAAAAGACCACCAAATTTTCCTCCACAACTTTCTAGATCCAGAGAAATTAATTTGATCCCTTGCATTCATTAAATTTCATAGAAACCGATATAGTTTTTTTATTTAGTTACTTCAATCCAACTATTGAAGCAGAAAATTGAGAAATAATTTTCGTTCTCATCAGCAAAAAGTTCATTTGAATTGAATTGAATCGAGTAAAAAAAGAATCCTTGAATTCTCTCTCATAGAAAATTGATTAAAATGATTGAATTCTTTTATTGAATGAATTAATCATTCAAGATTCAACGAATATCTGTGCTGTCTCGTGCCTGGCTCTTCGAGGAACGACACTTTTCGAGGAAGTTTTCCACGAACTCGTCACCGTAATGCGAGTACATTTTATGAAACGAGCTTCAATTCAACATTCCGAAGACATACCCAAGAATTCAATTCAACAGCACTACAAACTACGTGTTCACCTGTCCATGTGAAATGAACGCCCAATTTCCACACAATCGAAGTGTAACGAAGCTCATCGTGTACTCAATGTTACAAAACATATGTAATAATTTATTCCGACTCCGTCGCGAGTCTCATATTTTGAATGCAAAATTTGTGTGTGGGTGTACATGAATATATATATATATAAGAAAACTATTGTAAATAGTAGCAAGTAAGTCATGTATATCGAATTAACTGTGGATCCGACGAATAAAACATTACAATCAATTTATTAAATTATAAAGCGAATGAAAAATTATTGCACCCTACTTTATACGATAAGAAAAAATTAATTGTACGGACAACAGACGTATTGATAAGTGTCTGACTATTCGTTATTGCTGTATAGAAAAGTATATAAAAAAACAAGACATTCACAAAATGACAAACCATTGATTTATTGATAATTAATTAAATAAATTTTGCTGTATTTCGCCTTTCCTGTATTCTTTTTTCCCGAATAAATTTCATGTTGCTTTTATAACAAATCGACAAGGACGATAAGCGGTTTACAGTTGACACACATTGTTAGCTCCGTGTCCGACGATCCTGTGTAAACTTATCATGGGCAAAAGTATCGAAAAAGTCAGATTTGACAGATGAAAAACTCTTTGGAAACTCTGAGGGATGCGGTGTTACGCGCTTCGTGTGCGTGAGCAACATTGAGCATAAAAAGTTTTAAACAGCTCAATTTAATTACGTGTTTATTGAATTGAGACTACATTGTCTATTGTTTATTTTGAAATGTTGGCGACCAGATTTCCGGATTTTTTGAGCATCTGAAAGAAAAAACCAAAGACACTCTGAATCTGATAACTTCAATTATAATTATTGATTAACTTTATTAATTGACGAACAGAGTATGGCCCAGAAAAAATTCTCTTCAAAGTTGTTCATTGTTTTTTCGGTTCATTCATTAAATAAATGTACAAATCTTTGTAAAAAACAACTCAAACAGTTTCGAATTGGATTCTACTCCAAAAATATCCTTCGAAAACGAATTTCTGAACAACAATCTGGCCCTGAATGGCTAATTGGATGAAAACGTCTTTTTTGTAAAATAACATGTTGATAAAAATGATCCTAAAACGAAATGAAGTTGTACGAATGTATTTTAGGTTTGAAGAAAAATGTAACACACGTGAGCAAAGTAGTGGGATCAAACGGTCGAGCAGATGTCCCAAGAGCGAGTAGCACAACAAGGGTTTTCGGTTTGAGTGTATGTGTGTTGAGTGAATGATTTCACTAACATTTGTGTACGAGAAAAAACGTAATCGAAAATGTTGAACCATGCAGCTGTGCACAGCACAACGGCCGAGCAGTTGGAGCCTGATGTAAAAGAAGCCAAAAGTGGGGGTCGATGGCACGCGACACTGTACACGAGCCACACAAACGCACCCCCATGAAAAGTTCCCCCTATCGTCGATGCGGCAGCCGTTCTGTGTTTAATGATTCGGCTTCGTATAACGGTTTGTTCGATTCTTCTCTAGTCAAAATCTGTACGTCCACGCATGAGGACGATTCTTGGTGGTGAATTTATAAAAACAAACCTCAATCTAGTCTTTTTCGGGCTGTACCACGATCTTTCGTTTTATTGAGCTAATTACTCGTTGTGGTCATGAAAAGATCGTCTTCGGTGAGCAAGTTATCAGTTTTCTGTTTATGATGATTTAGTTTATTTCATTTTCATTTCTGTAGCTTTGAAAATATTGTTGTTCTGTGATTTTTCAAAGGCACCCAGCCTCGCTGACAATCAACAAGACGTCCAAACCAAAAGGATTAAACCATCTACAGATGACGAGGTCAGTGAACCCAGAAACACAAAAAGAACATTTATCGAATACGTTTTTTTTCTTAGATCCCGTTTCTTTCTTTGATTCAGTTTAATCAATCGAACCAACAAGTGAACCATGAAAGAGCATGGAATCATTATTTATTTTGCAGACTTTATTGTCGTATTTTTGTAGAGTCATGAATTTTTTTTGATGGAAAATCGAAACAAAGGTTGTTAGGAAAAATATTTAATCGATGATTATCGATGAATACTTCGATTTCAATTTTTTATTATTCGAATCAGGAAGGACCAAATACGAGAGAGTATCTGCAACTGGCTCTGGCAAGGGTTCTCGAATTACAGCGAGCACTCAACGACGACACCTATTTTAATGACGAAACAAGTGATTTAGGTAATTATGTCGAATTCATTATTTCAAAAGAGGAAAAACATAGCATTCGGAATTCATTTTAAAATCTTCTAAAAACTAGAAGGTTTAATTGGTTTTTTTTTCAAACAACAAAAAAATGTTCGCCGAGAAACTTTATATTCTTATTATTCTCAATTATTTCATATTTCATCTAACTGCATTTTTTTTTTCGATTTATTAATTTTTTTCCAGGAGAATCAGACGACGATGATGATTTGATGAAGCACGTATTGACGAAAGTATTTCGCGATTTACCAGGCACGAAGAGTTCAAAATTATCAGGAATAATTGAGCGTGGAACGCGCACGAGGAAAGAACTTTCAAAAATTCGCTCAAAATCAATTCAGCTGTCGGGTTATGACACTTGTCGCAAGGTGGCTGTTAATTTCATGAAGAAAGCAGTACAGAGTGAAAAGCCTTATCGACTGCCCGATTCTCCGATGAAATCTCGTCGAAACTCAATCGGTAATGCAGATTTCTGTCACGAAATTGATCGAAACAGTTTAGCGGAAAATTCGGCTTACGAATTGAGAATGCGAATGCTGACGAGTCTGGATCTTCATCTCGCAACCAAACAGCGCGATTATACCGCTCGTTTAATGCGGCACTAACTTAGTTTATTTTCTTCTTTTTTTTTCTCCTAATGAACCACCGAATCGTTCCAATGAACAATTGCAAACTATCGAATTATTGAATTTTCGATTTATAATTCACAATCATTCGATTCTAGTCCGCATCTCTAGTCTTCCTTTCGATGCACTTATAGAATATTTATTATTACAATTTACACGATTTGAAATTTCATATCGAGAAATGTTTGAAATTGGCACAAAGATTGATAAAAATCTTATCATTCAAAAGATCACAATTTCTCTAAAAATTCTTCATCGAAGTCTAAATAATAATTGGGTGGGATAAAAACAGCGAAAGAAAAATAAGAGCAACGGAATTTTTTATAAATCTGGAAAAGTTGAATGACCCCTTTGAATTATTACGAAAATTTTGTTTGTTTTTCTTTAACGAATAAGAAACAGATCGCCATTTCCCGAGAGTTCTTCGAATGAAAAATAAATACTAAGTAAATAAGAAGAGTGTGATGGAAAGAAACAAAAATAATATGAATGAATTATCTCAGATGTACAAATGTTTTGATTTATCGTCATATCTAGTCAGCTGCAAGTCACAAAATGTATTAAAAATGAATCATAATAAATAAATAATATATAAAAATTCGAATAAACAAGAGATTGATTGTGTAAAAAATTTCTTTATGCTTTATTACATATAATTGTTGTAGATGATTACAAAAAAAAACAGCTTTCGGTGGCCTATGGACTAAAATCAAAAAGCGAGTTTTCCTACGTAACTAATTAATAATCTACGAATTATTAATCACCCACATATCTGAGGTCGTACACTAGACCATCGGTTTTGTCAATTTAATGACGAATCAAATCGTCGCTTTACCAATTTAATTTCGACATACAATCTACGAATAAAAAGAAACAATGGAAGTTGGTCTAAAATGATATTATGCTGGAGAGATAGGCCATAAATACAGATTAAAACGAATCCCTGTGAATAAAAGGATAAGAAAAAAAAACTATCCAATTGATTTGCGCAGCAAATAAAAATGCAATGGGTATCGATTTCTTTCATTTTGTTGTCGTTTTTTTGTCGACGCAACGGGATAAAATTGAGTCGTCCATCAGGGACGAATGAGAATACGAATCAGAGGATTGGATTTAATGCTGCTGAACGAGGGTGGGAACGCTTGAAGGGTTTCTCCAAGGATCAGGTATGTCAAAATGTGGAGGAACTGTTGTGAGCGCATCGTCTGATTTCCGGTTAGGGCTGCAGTTTATCGGTTTGGTTCTCGTTGTATTAACGCACTCGATCGGTAATTTAATTAGATCGAGACGATAATTAAAGCCTTGGCTTGTTATGCGAAGTATCGTGTGCAGTGGCACGTCCATGTATGGAAATTCCTCAGGCTTTTTGTCCATAAAGTAACCGATCAGACAACGCAGCACTGCTTGATGCGAAACAACCAGCACGTTATTCGAACACTGCAACTCTGTAATTACTGGCTCCACACGATGCATTATGTCCAGATAACTCTGACCCCAGGGATAGCGATAACGCAGCTTGTCCTGGTCACGCCACGCGAATTCCTTGCAACAAAGATATGGGGTTTCATGTGATTATTAAAGTCAGAAATGCCTCCTTGGTGCAAAATGTACTATTAAAAAAGTTTTTATTTTATCTTACCTGGGGATAATGTTGTTGCATTTCCTCGTAAGATAGTCCCTCGCAAACGCCAGCATGAAGTTCATTGAGTTCAGCGAGATGCTCACGTTGTGTTGCTTTAATGTCGCGGGCGGTTGCGATAGTGCGTCTCAATTGGCTCGTGAGAATTCGTAGATCAGGAATGTTCATGGCGTTGATGCGAGACGCGAGAGCTTGAGCGTAACGTTCGCCACGTGGACTGAGGACCGCATCGCCCCCGATTTTTCCAAGCACGTTGTTCTCGCTCTCTCCGTGTCTCGAGAAATAGAGCGTGTGTGTTTTTGGGCTGACTGAACCCAAATAACCAAGAACGTTCGATTCGATGTGGCCATTAATACAACTCGCTTCGATACTCATGGTGACCGTGTTTATACGAATCCGCGGATAATTTTGTTCGTCCAATGGCTCGTGAACTAACAGATAATGCGATACTCTCAAACGCAAATCCTCGGCTGCTGTCGCTGCATCCATACCCGCGTAGTCCGCACTGTTGCGAATTATCTCCGCATAATTTCGCTCGAGCACTCGAGGATCGTCGCAAATGCACTCGATGAACAGCACCCGGTAACCCAGGTCGATACCCATGTACCCATACACCTCGGAACGTTGGTCACGTGTCACCAAACATCCGTCCAGTATCTACGAATTTCAGAGACATGCATTTCATGACTTTTGCGCAGGGAAACAGAATCAAATACGTATGAAGTTTCTTTGTTTTCTCGGATCATGAAGAATTTACGAAAAATCCATTTTATTTTTAATAAAAAATTAGTAAAATGCTTCCAGAATGAATTTTTCGAAGAAGCTTTTAGAAGATAACAAAATGGTGACAATATGGAACAGTATTAAGAAGTTTTACTGAATTCCTGAGCTCTAAGGAGTTTAGAAGAGAGACATTCATTGTCTTCTGAAGCAAGACCTCCAACTTTATTTAAAGTAACGAATCACCTATCGATTAATCATACATCGATCAAGCAATCAACACACTATACCTCCGCTAATTGGAGGAACAGCTTTCCATTTTAATTTCCCTTTTCCTAATAATGCTTGTAATCGGGAATTCATTTTACTCACAGCCACTGTATTTCCCGCTCGGAGCCACTCAATGCAATCCTCCATCGCCTCTCGCATTGCCAATGATCTTAGGCTCAAATTAGCTGCGATATCCGAACGGAAGAACTCGTGACTCCCGTACAACTCGAGTTTCTTTCGACGATAATCGCTGACCCGTAGAACTGTGGAATTTTCGAAAATGAAATCAGTCAAAAAAATGTACTTTTGATCAAATCATTAAATAGTTTTTATGTCAAAATGTTTAGTTTAAATAAATGGCAATAAATGGCAACGTTTGCTAACCTTTGGCGGTTTCCCCGTTCCAATTCAGACGTCGGCACAGACTCTGAGCAATTTGGGACTTTCCACGACCCGGAAGACCACATGTCGCGATCACAACGCCGACGAACTTCTTTCGCGATCCAAGATTTAACGGAGCTCTGGGTTCACATACTTCCGGCCCACCTTCTAAAAATTCAATACCATCGATTAAATTGATCGATAAATAAAACAGTTTTGATTAAATTGAATTGATAAATAAACGATTAATTAAATTGAATTAATAAATAAGTAAAACAGTTTTCGTTGCGTTTCAAGGATGCAAAATTCAATGTTATGCATTAGCAGATATTCTGAAAACTGTCCAGGAAAATTTATCGAAGAGAAGAATCGCCCAAAAGTAATGACGTCAGCAAATGACTAATAGCAAAATGATAATGGTTGCACTTCACTAAAGAGCCCACACTCAAATATATTTGAAAACAAATATTTCATAAATAATGGCTTCTAAATCAAGATAAAAACACTGACAGCGGTAAATGTTCTTCATCACAAAAGTATCTCGTAATGGAGAACGAAAACATGACGATTTTTGTGAAACAACTCGGAGCATCTGGTCTATAAAAAGTTTATTTCGAGCTCGCATATCAAAATGGGCTGATAAACGAAATGTTTGAAATGAAATTCCTCGTTTGTATCAGCCATTGTCAATATTGAGGCTCAAGAGTACACGCGTATCTCGTGCATGTATCGTGCCTACGAAAACGAGAGTGATGCAACCACATTGTCATTTTTGTTTTCGTCACGAGGGGGCTCGGACGAATTCTGATCGGTCGAAAACGAGGGCTCGGCCAATGCCCCAGCCGTTTTCAAACATTTAAGTCAAGATACATGCATAAACTTTGGGAGGTAAATAGAGATATATAGAGTGGGAGAGAAATAGATGATAAAATACAGACACTGTGAGGGCAATATGGACCCCTGGGCGTAATATGGACCCATACGAATATTCTACGTCGCATGTAACACTATTTATTCTCGAAGTAATTCAATGTTCCATCCAGTAATCATGTAAATAATGATAAATGCAAATTACAAATATATCCACGAATATCTACATCTGTCATTCGGCCCCGAACGTAACTTGTGGATATTTTGGTTCTCGTTCTATTTTACAATTATCATCAGTCGCATTTGAACACTCATGATCTCGATGTTGCGGCTAGTACTCAAGTTTTTAAGTTGCATTCAAATGAAGTTGATTCAATCGGGTTTGAATAATTGACGTAATTATTTTTTCGAATCTACCACATTAATTACATGTTATTACGAATTGCTCGGGGTCCATATTACCCCCAAATCTTCTACAGGGCGTTCCATTTGAAACAATTCACGCAAATATCTTTGAAATTCGACAATTTCTGAAAAAGTCAACCTTCAAGGTCATTTGCAAGGTCAGTATCGCGGGGTAGCCCTTAAATGGATCCCTTCGCGTCTGAAAAATCTTGTTCGCATCACTTTTTGAGAAATTTTCGAGTTTTAATCCATAAGTATTCGAAAAAACAGACACACGATGATATTCTGTAAACTTTTATTCATACTAGCTGTATGCAAAATAGAATATGTGTATAATTGTTTTCACATGTGCGAATTTGATATATACCGCGAGAGAATATTGCTATTTTCGTTCGAGGGCATTCGTTTATGTACCTATACCGCTGCTGATGTCTATAATCGCTTCTAATTTGTCATATAATCACTTACACGCACAAACATTGACACGAAGGTATGTATAAGTGGTTATTTCATGCACACTGCCTACGTACGGACAATCGTATATGTTCGACCCACTTTGCCAGTCTCTGTAAAAGGACGGGGAGAAAAACTCGTCGTATTCGGACCTGATGCACGGTGTCAAAGTCCAACCGAGCAGTCTGCCAGCACGTTTAATCCGATAATAACACACGAAGGAAACTCTACGCTATATATATATTCACGTGAAACGAGAAGACCAACTTAGCCACACACGTGCAGATGACGATGAAAAATTTTCCGACCAATTTTCCAAGTATACACGGAAATTCTTCGAGCAATTAGGGAATTTGTAAATTTCCGAAACAGTCGGTCCAAGTGTTCTAACATTTTTCGGGTTATTCCATTTTTGACATTTTTCAAAAAGTAGATAAAGAAGCGTTTCAGAGTTCTTTGAAATCGAATGGAAACGGGAATAAATTTTGTTTATTCAAATTGGAGTTTCAGAGAAATTCTCTTATCAATAATGTCGCAATTTTCTTTGCATATTAATGGAGACCTAACCATCATAATTTTCTTCGCAAATATTCCGAAGACAGTTTATCGAAACAGTTTTAATGACAGTTATTATTTAAAAATCTTGAATGTATTTTGCACTGGACTCAGTTTTCCAATTATTAAGATTTTCGCTAGATTTTCAAGCCACGATCTCAACGGGTCAAGGTTCGAAAAGAGGCTTTGGGTAAAAACACTTTCCGGATTAATCTGCATCATGGTCGTCGGAGCAATCAACAATTCTTCTTAATGAATATTATTTTCATCATCGGCGTCTTTGTTTGTCGCTTGATCAGCTAATCAATGAATGACCGTTCGCGATCCGCTTGGGTGTCTGATCGTAATCTTAAGTGGTTTTAAACGATCACAACTGCAGCTTAAGTTTTCTTAAGTGTTTACGATGTTTCTAGATACAAAACCTGTGCTCAGTGATTGTGATTTCCTTTTGGTAGAATCTCCTACTGATTGGTAATAGATTAGAAAGAAAAAAAAATAAAAGGACTTGTGTATAGTAATGAAATCTATTTTTAAGTGATTTTCGAAAATCTATTCTTTTTTGGAGGCCTCTCTAAATTTTACCATCTCCACAGACGAATCTTACACCCACGAACCATTGTTTTGGTTAAACCACAACATTATTCATTTTATAAGACATTGTAATCCGAATTTTTTCCCTTCTCGTAATCATCAAATAAATCGATAAGAAAGAAAAACATGAAAAAATATTTCGTCAACAACAAATAAGGCTTTACCTTGAGGTATTTCTTCAGCACAGGGTGGCATATTTGTAGTCACGTCGTTGACAGTACCAGATGAGATTTTGGTCGTTGAATCGACGATCTTTTCGTTACGGAGTAAATTATTATCGGGTGTATGCTGAGCAGGAGTAGCAGCCGGCCTTGCTAGGCCAGTTTGTAGAACGAGCTTTCTTAGTGCGATACAGTAGCCGATAAAAGGTCCGGATATCAAATCAAGACAGGTGGTTAGCCAGCAGGGCATAACCAGCTGAGCTCTGCGACGAATCTTTTTGTTTCTTTGTTCCTCTTGTACGTTGGTTGTTATTTACGGTTTAACTTTCGATAAAATCCCAATAAAAGAGGGTTAAGAAAGGTTGTAACAAGGTCCAAGAGAAAAAGAGAGAGAGAGAGAGAGAGAGAGAGAGAGAGAGAGGGAAATTTCGTTGGAAAATGAAAATGGCGAGTGATCAGAGCGAAGGAAGTCGTGTGGCTAACGATCAAAATGAAAATCCCAAGTCCTCCAGCAGCCTCGACGGCAACGACCGCACCAGCAGATCAACATACGGACAAAATCCAGCACGTCCGAGGAACCTCGAAACGAGTTCCGTTTGCTATTTTTGTATTCAATATTTCCTTCTCCAAAATCAAATAACAAAGAGAACACGCAATGTTTTTCTTTCTTCACCGAACAAAGATTATATCTCGTTTTATTCATACATGCGCGTATGTATATAATAAAAATATTAATATTATTTATATATATATATATGGATATATATATATATTCGGGTAAATGTGTTTGTATGTCTCTCAACGAAAATGCGTGTGCTAAAGTCGTTCTTCGGAAAAATGGTCGCTGCTCGTGTGTCTTATTATAGACAACAAATCCTCCCTCATTCCAATTTGCTTTATCCTCACCTCCGGAGCCAGTTTGCGAGCTTTTTTTATCAGAGATAAAATTTAATCAATATACAAGCCTTCGAAACAGGCTATCAGACGAAAACTGAACACACCCACACGTGCAACGTATTTTGTTTTTTTTTTTTTTAATTCACTCTTTAAAAGTCGTTTATCATACGACGACAAAAACACAAGATTGGGCTAATCTCTCTTTCCAAAATTGATTTCAACCGCTGTTCACATAACTGGGAGATCTTCACGTTGTTTCATTGAAGCACGCGGAATTAAATGTTTTTATTTCCGCAAAGTTCCGTCGTGCGTTGTGTGTTGAGTAGACTTGGATACGAAATAATAAAATGTTTTCTAGTAACTCACATATTTCACAATTTTAATAGCAGTATTCGTGGAACCGAAAATAAATGATTTAACGACGGTTAATATGCTTCGAGCTCAAACCTGGTCCAATAGAAATGTATCGTCATCCACACAAGACTCTTCTATTTTCATCACACGCTTCATCCAATATATACCTTAGTTGTTCGTTTCTTTTTTATTTGCTGAATTTCGTTGGGTCGCGCTTCTCGCGCACTCTACAGCGAGAAACCTGCACCTCCCCACAATCTAGCCAAATATTTTTCTTTTTTCGTTTTACCTAATTCGAAGGTTTTTTTTTCGGAGCGATTTCTTTCACTTTACTCTCAACCTCCACTCTGTCCTTGTGGATTTTTATCTAGTGTTTTTTTCTCATACTCGTGCTCATTTTTAGAGAAATTTCAAACGAAGCACCTCAGAGGAATGTTGAAGAACCTCGTATTGACGAAATATTCAAAAGTACCTCAACGTCTTGGATTCAGTCGTCAGTCCGCTTTCCTGATAATCCTCAGTTTATCAAAATCTACGATTACTCTCAATCAGTGTTTTTATCAATTTTTTTCGTATATTTTTCAATGGCACGTTTATCATTAAATTCGTGAGTTTTGGATGCTTGTGACGCGAGTTCGCAATACCGACTGAAACGGAGTACCGTCGAGGTGAACGTTTTTAGTATCGACCCGACGACGCAAGAGCCTTACTCCCACTCTTTCGCCCCTATCGCTAAGGACGTACACCATTGTATAATAGATTGATACATATACGTATACAGGGTGAAGCAATCGTTCATTAGCTCTGGAATATCTTTGGACCTTTGCCCTCAGAAAAAATATACTTGGGCATAAACAAAAGGTCACAAAATCGTATAAATCACGCATCAATTCTTAGAATCAATCATTATTTTTCAGTGATGAATTACACAAAAAAATAAGTTTACTGTATATTATTTTCACCAGGTAGATCCAAACGATCACAAGGTCAGCCCCTTTTTCGAAAAGACAGAGATACGCGCTCTTTTCGTTGCTTTACCGGAAGAGCACAAAGCTGGTTGCACTCATCATTTAATTGACCAAAATTGAAAAAACTATGATAGAGCATGAGTTTTGTTAAAAGTTTTATTCAATTTTTTACATTGTCAACATTAAAATATCAGCTGAATTACCTAGATTTCGTTATCTTTCATTTTTTACCATCCGAGAAAACATTATTGTCCCGATCCACAAGTTCCCTTTGAATAGTGACGATTTTTTTTGAAAAATGTTTTTGCAAACGTCATACAGACTCGAGAAATGACTCTGTCATTGGCTCACCCAGTATATGTACGCGTAAACAACAATTTTTCTTGTTCTGGAGGCACGTCTGTTACGTATACACACATGCCTGCTGAAAGGATACGAGAGCGAAAAATATCGGAGTATCATTCGAGTAGTGATTATTAAAAATCGTACCCTTCGCCACGGTTCATTCGCTACATTTGATTTGCGCTGACTTATCATTACTTTGACCAAGACCCAATTCATCACCATGTTAAATATCTTCAGTTTCGAGATACGGTCTCGATGTTGCGCATATTCATATTTTCTTATCAAATGTGAAGCTGTTTCCAGTTGTTCGAGAGAAGACAAGGTTTCCCGAACAGTAAGCAAATTAGCGAGTGATTTATCAACGACCGCACGAATGCTTGTCTTGCACATATTTTCAAAATCCAACGAACACGAAAACACGATAGAGGAAAACACATTTTCCTCCCTTCGTTCAGGAAAATGTTGAAAGTTTTATCGTGAAATTCATAGTTGAACTGAAACCAATATGCAAACTCACTAATTAATTAATTCGTCATCGGTAATAATGATCATTAAGATTCCCATTAATCTCTGAAAAGAACTTTTTAGCTGCACTTTTACAGTAGCAGCGATCTATTCAGTTGCTCAAAGTTCGAACGAGACTATTTTTTTGTTAACGTTCTTATTCTTTTAATTAGCCTCATTAACGCGTGCGTACACTAATTAATCTTAATGTCAGGAGCCTTAGTTTTATCGTTGACACAATTCAACATGAAGACGTTGATTGCACATTGTTTATCAAATTTAAGAACGATGGCGAAGTGTGAAGACATCATTAAATTTTTTCATTATGCGCTCGATGCTTCTAAAGCTATATTGATAACCGTATTTAATGGTGATAAAAAGTGACTAACGAGACACTATATTGGCTCAGGATTTATTACTGCTTGTTTATGGTACAATATGCTATTAAATTTTATGTTCACATGGGGCAATCCACGGCAAATCAGATGGTTTCAAAATTTTTGTTCTTTTATTTCCTTTCCTTTTTCTTTTTGATTTCTTTCCTGATTTCCTTTCGATTTTTTTATGTTTGAACGTTCCGGAACAGCTGTCACGTGTAATGTTTCCTGAAGTGGTTATCGTGAAAAATATCCTCCGGTTCCCGGTTTTGACAGTAGGTTTGCCTGACTGTCGGTAAAATCGAACAAGGATCATACCTTCGGAGGCATGAAATCGCGAGAACACTTCGAACAAGTCCGCACAACCTCGTTTTTTATTTATCTCTTCCTACAATGGGTCAGAAACACCTTAGATTCGATTTTCTATCGAATGGTGTAAAAGACCCTTTTGAAAAAATTCACGAGACTTTCAACTGCAAAGTGACATATATAAGAAATCAGCTGTCAAAATATCAAGAGTCTGCCATACCAACACTGGCGTTTCATTTTAGTTGAAAGATTCACCGCTAGGCGCGGATCGTACTGATTGGCGACTATTTCAAGGTTTGACAGCGAGAGGCGCCACCCTCGATTTTCAGTTGCTCACGTGAGCTCGATGACTCTTATGATTCAAATCGTTTTAATTCTTTAATAGATTCATTTTATTATTTATTTATGTAAAATATTCATTCGAAAACAGAAAATGGTACATGGTTTATTCACGTTGAATATATTTATATATGTGTGTATTGTTTGGACGTTTGGAATTTTCATATTTTCACATCCTGATATTCTCCTTCAAGACAAGGTCCGGAAATAGTTGGGAGCCTTCGCACAGAACTTCCGTGAGGTGGCAGGACAGGTATTAGCTTTCAATCTAGAAAAAATATAAGGCAAATGTTCCAATTATTGAACACTATCTTGTATTTTCATTATTTCTCATTCATCTCCATGCATTTATTTAGTTATGAAAATTTCATAACATATATGGAACTTTTAGCAATCTGATATTTCAGGGACAACAAAATATTATTTGAATGTTTAATTTAGCTTTCATTTCTTAATATTTTTCCCAAAATAATATTTTCAGAATGGAAAAAGAATTCTCGAGAAGGTTTACCAATTGGAAAATTTGCATGCTTCACATTTCTATTCTTTTTTTCATTTGAAATCGTTTGAAAATAATGCAAAGGGTGATATTTTGAAGAAAAAAAAAAAGAAAAACAAATATCATACAAAATTAAATAATAAACAATATCAACTGGAATAAGAAAAACGAAATCTGTTTTCGTATGAAGTATTTTTGACATGATGATGAAAACGTGTTTTGAATTAAATTATTTCATAAACTTTCGCATTGAGAATAAACAGATCGATTTTTTCGATGTTTTTCAATTGTTTTCCATTTAAAAAAAGATATATATATTTTATTCAGGTTTGTTATCAATTGTTTAATAATTGCCATTTTTGATACCAAACGTATTTAATAATGGAATTTGTAAATATCTATGCATTCCCGATCTTCGATGACGCGCAAAAAAAAATAAAGCAACTAATGAAAAACAATGTCCCGTATAAGTTCACGTGAATCAGTTACGTGTGTATATTATCAAAGAGTATGGCGATTTATCGAGATCGAAGAGACCTTGAACGACCGTTTTTACAAATACGGCATAAGTTACTTTACGTGGGCCGTTATTTTGCAGGAAGCAAATGCAGGAATGCAGAAGAAAAAAAAACAGTCATGCAAATCGTACTATTGTTACGAAATTCAACAAAAATATATCGTTATCAATCATTTTTTTATGTCGAGGTGTTGATCTGAATATATAGCAATTCTGTAATTAAATTTCGCTGGAAATCAGGGTATTTCGTGTACTCGATTTGATAATAAAAACGAAATTCACAATTTTCGATAAATTGTGCTTGTGTCTTTCATTTTTGTAAACATAAATCAATATTTCATTCACGATGTAAAGACTGTTTCGAAATTTCGAAAAAACTATCGACTTTCAAATAATTCAACTTGAATTTTATAAGTGACCGTAATTATTACGGAAAATAACTGCAAAGGCAAAGTGCCAAACTTGTCATACTGTAGACATAAATGTACTAAAGTTGTTGCGTTTACATAACATAATATGATTTAGTAAAATTCATTTGATTTAGCGAATATTTTTATTTTTGATTTATTTTACAATTACTGATCGATTACTTTTTAGAAATAAAAATTTTACCGTTATTTACTTAAAATCATTGACTTAAAAACAACATTTAAATAAAATTTATTAAATTTCAAATAAACTTACGATAAATTTCATCGAATAATGACAGGGAACAATTTTCGGCCCTTTTTATACTCATTCACAGGTTTTCAATTCAGCAATAGAAACATTTGTAAAAAAATATAATAAATCAACGATTAGCAATCAGGTTTGAAGACGCACTTATTTTTTCTTCAGGCGATACTGCCTAACGAGCTCGATTGTATCCACGTTCCCTTCACTGATTACTCCATGACGTACTAACTCCCAACCTTTTCAGTCTTTCATTGAATTTTAATATTTTAGCAATTCAATTTTAAAAAAAACCTCCCGAATCCCACGACCTCCGGTTGTACAAATGATGTCAACAAACAATTTGACACGAACAACGTGAGTAATTCTCGAGAACATTTTATGAAAAATGATTTTTTTACACTTTGGTCGAAGAAAAAATTGATCGAACCCACCATTTTATCAGTTTTGAACATAATTAATTTTGCTAATTAAGATACGTAGCTTATTTTCGAAGAATTTTTTTCCACGTAGAGAATCAGAATCGTAAAAAAACCTGTAGCTGCATAAAAAAAAATTGATTTGAATTTTCAAACGAAGGGGATCGATTGAGATAAAGAATGAGACACATATCTGATGTAAAGACTTTTAATAATTTATTCGACGGCATAATTAAGGAGAGAAATCGTTATATACAGTTAGCGAGAGAAAAAAAAGAACAGAGAATACAAATTCGTCGAACGATTGGATGCTGAGTGCAAATTTTGGTTTCTAAAACTTTGTTTACGTTTTTATTGAATTAACACACGTGTAGTCAGTTCGTACAAAATGCATTATGCACTTAAAGTACAGTCTAAAAATAACGTATTTCGAATTTGGCAGAAAGTAGCACACGATTATTTGAACGATTTTGTTCGCATCACATTGCAATTGATTCTTTTGTTCAGAGTGTTAAGAAAAAATAAATAAACTTGTCTTTATTAAAAGGCAGGAAAACGAGAAAAAAAAATGAGATTTTTTGGGGGAATTCGAAATTTTCGTTTATTGTCGGAGAATCATTAGATAATTGTCAATTAATTTTTGATTGCTGGAAAGACAGTACGATCGATGGGGACGATTCGCTCACGTGGTCTAGGTGCACCAATTTTTGGGGCAGTTATCGTAAGAACACCATCGGTCGATAGATTACACATGACACGATTGATGTCATGAGTGTACGGCAATTCGTAGCGTCTCATGAATTCGGTGGTTGTAACACCGCTGCAGCATTTTCGTTCTTCGTGTTTAGCTTCGATGATGATCGAATGGCCGATGGTTTTAACGAGAATCTCGTAAGGGGCGAATTTTTGGACGTCGATAACAACGCGAAACTCGTCGAGATCGGGGCAAGGAGGTGGAGTCGTCGTAGTCGTTGTTTTCGAGACGGTAACACGTCGTTCGATGACGCGATCCCAAGGGCGGAAGTACCAGTCGAATGTTGGACAGCACAGGGGGTTGAAGAAATCGTCGTATTTAAGAACACGACGGAAGTGACTGTCGAGGAAACGATGAGGTCTCTCGAAGTCTTCCCACCAATCACGCCACAAGCTCGAATACACGGGAACCAAAGCCATGTTTACTTTTCTTTGTTGTCTCTCCTCGACTTCGATATCCAATAATTGAATCCAATCGAATTTTCGTTGATCACTTTTGATCGAGTCTAAATATCGTTTCGCTCGATCTCACCAATTTATTCGTATGAATATTTTTTTGATATCACTTAGGATGCCAAAGATTTAGCACGAGTTTTGTTCGGATGTGATCCTCGTTGAGAGTCGGTTGTTTTCGAACTGTCGAATACATCGGGCTTCCCTGCTTTTTATATTTGGCCGTAAGACTGCGCACGCGTTCGATAATCGCGCGGGTAGACGAAAACACGCGCTCGTACACATATTATGACACTTTGCAAAACTATATGGCTCTAAACAGTTGTGCATCACTTGTGTTTCTTTTTTTTTTTTTTTTGCGAACGTAACTCGCTATTATAATCGGACCGATAGGTTTCCCGCTTGACCCTTCTTCTTTTTGTTTTATCGATCGTGTATTTTTAATTATTTGGCTTCGAGATCGCATCTCATGACTACTGCCACGATTCGTATACGTTATAAACTTTGTGAGTCATATTTTCACTTTGTACATCGAAGAGGAAAACATGCAGAGTCGAGCAGTACATTTTCCATGTTCTTATGACATTTTTGGTCTGTTCTTTCAATTTTTCGAGGTTATGAAACAAATGAAAGATTCGAGAATCACCCAAATACGTTGTATTGGAAAAATTATTTTACAAAACTATCAGAATTGTAATTTGGTGAACCATTTCTAGCACTTTTGATCCCGGGGTTTGAGACTTTTGGTAGACTGTTGCAAATTGACACGAAGCCAGAGAAAAAATGTCGGAAATTGGCGGGAATGTCCAAAAAAAGTGTAGCTTTTTTTCGCCACGTAAGACGTGCAGTATGAGGAAGCAAAAAAGATATGCATGTTTATCTGGCTCGTACCCAGAACGAATAGAGGGCCAAATTTTTTTCTTGGCTCTATTGCACAAGGGTAGTTCAATGAATGACAAATGTACTTGAAGCACGACGATATATCATATTTTGATACATGCACGAAATGCAGGAAGAAAATGATTGATCGATGAGGAAGCCAGTGATTCAAAATAGTATTTTTATTTCGAATAAGAATAAACATAAACATCATTTCATTAGTTTCGTAATATTATCGAATAGATTATTATCGTATCGATAGAATTGGCGTTGAATTCTAAATGCAATTCGTAAACATGCAGCTTTAGCGAGTCTATTCCGTTTGACAACAAAAGAAACGAACGCCTTTTTTTTGTCGCTCTAATGCCCACAGTGATCGCGATCAATTTGTACGTAATTGCATATTTTACGTAACTAATCGGCAAAGCCAAGTGGGCGTTGTCGCTTTGGCTCTTTTCGTAAATTGCTCGTGAGTTCCTCAAGTCCACTCTTCGTAATCGTATTCTCTTCTACTACGCGGTTTTAAAAGATAATTTAAGATGAGGAAGCGCAAAATGAAAAATTTTGTAATACGACGTCGCTCCTTCGCGACGGTCACACGCGGAACTATTTTACGCGCGAAAATAAAATCGCTCGAATGATAAGAAGAAGCGCGTTGAAGAATTTGCAAAATACAAGGACAAAACAGAAAAGTGCCGACAACTTATGAAAAGATGGGATGTGAAACGAAATTTCAGACATAAATTCAATTTATTTCATACACGTTTCTTCGTCACATTTTTATTCAACCCCCTCGAAGTTTCTAGATTTTTAATTGTGTGACATTTCATGAATCTATTTTTAGTTACAAACTTTGGAAAAATTATTCTTTTTATTCGAGACATAATTGATAGCGAATGTATAAAAATAGATCATATAAAAAATTGCGGCATATTTTGTAATCTCGTTTACGAGGAGGAGTAATAAATCTCACAGGAATTAATTTTTGAACATGTCTATACACACCACGTTCGGTACTTGTCGTGTGTATGTCGTTCGCGAAGTGATTCGTGAATCACATGTTCTGTGTTACATTTAATTGCCAGTGTTGGTAAATGTATGTTATTTTTTTTTTGTATAGTGTAGCCACTCTCTCGACGATAATTGCTGTTAATTGGTCACGAAAGAGTAAAGCTACACGCGCGCGCGTCCCCCCCAACCACTCTGCAGCTTCCCCTCCCTTGCCCTTCGTCGTGATACAGTGACGGACACTCACACGCGCGTTCGTACGCGAGAGTATTCAAGAATTCAAGTAGTATACACAGTGAGCTTCCGCGAGTGCACGCCACCGTGCTCGACGACACTCGAGTGTCACTTATAAATATATCTTGTACACATCTTATATCGAAAGAAAAAAAATTGTTCTCTTCGCGAAAATTCATTGCTACGAAACGTACGATAATATGTGTGTGGAAAAGAATTTTTTTCAATCAAATGTGAACGATTCACATTATGATTAGACGGATTGAATTGTATATAAAAAATTGGATAAATCGTAAGGAGAAAGACGCTGTGAGGTTTGCGAGAAGTGTTGAAAAAAATTACGTTCTTTGGAATTAATTTTTTTCACACTTTCTATATATACGTATATATAAAATATGTATATATAAATATATAGATACATGCTTTGTGTATATATTTATATATATGTTTTCGCGTGTGAGTCCACTTTTGACCTCGTGGAGGGTATCAACTGCTTCATCGAATTTCGTTCGTAAGTAATTAACCCACATATTTTGCACGAAACTTGGATGCGCGCGCTCTCCTTACGTACATCCTAGATTTGTGTTTTCCCTTCAGAAAATACGCTGTTTTAGGTTATGTTCCTTTTATCCTTCAATGTCGAGGTTACAAACTTGAACGACAATTCTCAACGATGCAATGTCATTACTATTTCTCGGCTTATACTTCATCAGAATTTCATTAATCTCATGACGTTTCCAAATAATGTCACGTGGTTACCCATTTCCATGTGTAACATGTGTTTTTCTCGTGACAATGTGAGGTTAGATGTTGATTAAACAAAAAAATTGTCGTTCCTCTATTTTTTATTATTATTTTATTGACTAAATGTCAAATCCAATATAAAATAGATGCCATACTTTTTTGACAATTATTGGAGAGTAGACATTAATCTTAAGAATCAAAATTGAAGATTTATTGAATCATTTTTTTTTTCACAATTGCAATGACACTTTGACGATAGTTTTTAATTGTTTTGGATCAAGATCTATTTGGAGTTAGAATTACAGAAAATCAAATTATTGGATTAATCAATTGACATTTTTTCAATGAACAAATGACATTTGTTCTAAGAACGATTTGTTATTTAAATGAACACATGAACAGTTTCAATTGTAGAGAATTTACTTCGAAATTTATATATAGGTACTGAATTAATCAATTAAATAATGTGACAACTACCGAATCAAATAATTTTTATAGGACAGTAAAATCATGACAATGATCCACTCATTTATCTATCGATATCTTTATTTACCAATCTACAAGGGAAATGATTAAGAGTATCTAACAATACAGCTATGTAATAAAATATTTTTTCCCACTGATTAAACAAAGGACAAGGAGCGCAGGCCGTTGTCGATGATTCAAGTTCAATCAAGAGATTTTCCATAAGAACATTCTAAGCGTCAAGGGCCAGAGTGGCTATAAGCCTGTCCCATGTACCGGCATGATTGAGAAGCCCAAAATTGTACGAGTGGTGAGTGATGACAAAAACAGAAAGCAAAAAGGCTTGTCTCCCTGCGCTGGCCTTGAACATTATTTATTTCTGCAAAAAATACTGCTTCTTTATTTTTTATCTTCACACGTCATCCATTTATTCTGCACGTTTTGTGTTTATTTTTATTTTTTTAGTTTTTGCACTCAATGTAACACGCAACGGAAACTCTTAAGCGTAGAAATCGAGGCAAAAGACCCAAAAAAAAAAAGAAAGAAAGCAATCCTTATCGAAATGGCGATAGGAAGTGTTATCTGTGGAGCTAACACTCCCAAGTTGAAGAGAAAGAAGGCAAAGGTATAACGACACTTTTATTTATTTTTCATTTCTCCATTTTTCTCTTCCTTTCGCAATGAAGAAGCCTTTGTGACAAAGGGAAAACTGTTTTCGTATCTTACTTTATTTTAACACTTCATCAAGTTCAAAGCTGAACATTCTGTTTTTATGATCATTATTGTTTCTTCCGGAATCATTCTTTTATCTGTTTTCAATTTACAATCATGTAATTGGAACTTTTATTCTCAGGGTTGGGTCAGACTATTTATAACATGTCTAATCATCGATGTTTGGCTTCGTTTTACCCTGTAGCCCGCTTGTCAATTTATTTATAACAACAATATCACATGTCTGTATTTAACGTCATGTGTTATCACACTTTTTATTTTGTTTATTTGTCACATTGCATAAACAACATTCGATATTATTGAAGTCATAATAGAAACATTTTAACAAATATCTATATTCTCATGTATATTTATTTAGTTGAATAAACAGTTTAGGTGAACAAATCGAAAAAACAAAGCGATTCTCACTGAATCCCTAATTTATTGTGTGAATTATTTCAATTCAATGATTCATCAAATAAGTAGAAACGAACACCATTTTTCATGTATTTTTTTTTTCCAAATTTAATTTAAGGATGAACTGCAGATGTTTCAATGCCAATGATTTTGTTGAATGAGAGTCTCACAGTTGGACAAAAATCAGAAATAATTCTGCCTTCGTTAGAAAGTAATTCACATTGATTTTAAATGATACTCATTTTCAAAATGTTATAACAAATTTTTTCAGAAAAATATTCTCCAAATGATAATAAGACAACTTTTTGTCAAAAGATTCCATATGATATATTCAAGATTTTGAAATTATTGAACGAACAGTTTTGGTTTCAAGGACCACCTTCAGAAAAAGTGAACGGAATTATTGAAAAGTAATCTGAAAAATCAACGAATTTATTTCGAATTTATCAAACTCGAGATCTTTAACCCACTTTGGATCTTTCGCAAACTCGTGATTATTAAAATTTGATCTGGAACAAAATCATTGGCACGAATGTATGTGCAATTAATTGCCAATCATTGATTAATTATTTTCTCATTCTAATGATTAAATTCGGCTTAAAAATTACAGACAACGCAGCGCAGTTGGATAGAAGCGACATTTCAGAAGCGAGAGTGTTCCAAGTTCATTCCAAGTGCTAAAGATGAGCACAGGTTGGTGAAAAAAAGATAAAATTTACAAAAAAAGAAACAGAAACGACAAACATTCGTTCGCTCAATCGTGACTATGATTCGTCAAGCATTTTTTGTCTCGTCCAAATGATGCTAATAATAAATGAGGTCTTGTTTTTGAAAAAGAGCGATGATATTTCAGATGATCGTGTGATCGTCTTGAATGAATAATTATTGCAATTCTGTAGAGCGTGACAATGGAAGAGTGATAATTATGACGATGATACTTATTTTTTTTGTCCAGCTTTTTTACTTTGCAAATTAATGCTTCGAACATCAGCATCATATGAATGTGTTCACTAATTTTGTTATGTCATGAAGAAAATCATATTTCAAATTTCCTACATGAATCGCAGAGATGAGCACATTAAATTATTCGAAAAATCATCATTGTGTCGTGATTCCACATAGAAGTATGTAAATAATTTTTTTAATCGTAATTTTCTCAATATCAATGTCATATTTTTTTATTGAAAAAATTATCCATCGATTAACATAATTATTTATAGAAAAATATGAAAAATTATCACACGATGATTATTTGCAGTAATTTAAAGTTGTCCATGTCTAAAACATCGCTCTCGTTCTCTCTATTTGGTCGTGCACTCTCTACAAGGGATTCGCTGAACTTTTGTTTCAAAACGTCATTTTTTTTCAATAAATCAAGTATCTGTTTTTCGAATAATTTCACTAATTATTATCACCGACACACATTGCTCATCCAAGTGAAATTCGGGCTACGAGAGACAAACGTCAACGATACAATTCGCGGAGCCAATTATAACGAGTTTTTTATTATTTTTTATTTGATTTGTCATTACGTTTCGTTCTTTTTGTTTTGATTTATTTCCCTTTGTTTCATTACGTTCATAGGTTGGAAGAGATACAGGGAGATAAACGCGCCGAATACGACGTGATCACAACTTCCAGGTGAGGTTTGCCGGCCCAACTAATGTCACAGAATTCGGCGATGTTCTTTTATTTTTTTTACTTTATTCTCGATTTCGAATTCTTTTAAACGGTTCTTAATGTTTTTTTTAATTTTTACATTGTATTTCAAGACTATTTTCACTAATTTTCATTACAATTTTAATAATTATTATTATCATTGAAATAATCATTTGAAAAACGTATATAACCGTTCTAAATAATCAGCCTTTTTACGTGTAATTCACGCGTTAAACTCACACGGATTCGGGGATTTTTCTTAAACACAATTATAACCTTCGAGCATAAGCTTTAAACTTTTCGAAATATTCGGTACGATTATTGGAAAATAAAAAATAAAAATTATTACTACTCGTCGGAGAAAATACAATTGAAAAGCTTAGCCATTCCACTGGTTTTTTTTTTGTTTTCATCTAAAATTGGAAAAACTATTTCGAAAAATGTTCATGCGTGGAGTTTTTCCAACATCGATGCTTGACTTAGACTGCATTCAAAACAAAAAACCCACTTTTCTCCATAGTGCTATATTTATTTTTAACCCTTCACGCGATCTGTGCACTGCTTAGTGGAAGGTGCTTTTTTACTCACCCAGATTCACTCATGCGTATGACCACTTTATACAAACTCATAATACATTAATTATGCTCTAGTGAATGAATGTCCTTGGCTGAAGTATTCTTTGTGGAGAGTTTGAGAAAAAACTCTTGTGATAAGAACGAACTATATAAAAATATTGTAATTTATTCGAATGGGATGATTGAGAAGGATAATAAAAATTGTTCCAGTCCTTATTATTCTCAGGAAAAGAAAAAAACAAAAACACTCATCAAAATAATGGAGAAAAACAATAGATAAAAATATAAAAACTGTGACTTCGAATAGATTCGAATCTTTAGACCTTTAGAAATAGAAAAATGCTGTACAATATTTATGCTGTAAGGGTGGCAGACCGAAATTATCGTATCGACGAGCTTGCTTTTATTCGATCCAATAATTTGTTGCATTTTCTGTTTGGATTTTCAGATGTTGCTGCGGTCATTCTTACACTCATCATTGCGGAACGGGTGCGGACGTACAGAGCTACGCGACCCCGGCTGGTGCGGAAGCAGACAGGGACCAATGGGCACCAGGAAAAAATACTCGACAAGCGCCGACCGATGCATACGGGACTATAGAATTTCAGGGTGGTCCACATCCAACGAAAGCTCAGGTTGAATACCAACTGCGAATCACAATATTTCACAAAATCAATTCCTTAAAAGACAAGTAGCTTTAGTACAGCATTAAAGTCTCGCTACAGTCACCTTCAAAAGTTAATTCTTCGATTAGTCTTTGCAAATTAAATAGCGATAGTTCTTGGAGATTGAATACAAACTTCGTCTTATCTTTCTCTATAATTGAAAAAAAAGAACAAAATATACTGAACGTTTCGTAGCTATTCTAAGAAATTTCGAAACTTTTCACGTAGTTTTATAATTGTGCGCTAAACGTTTACGCCAAATTTATAAAAATTGTAGAGACGAACGCTTTGGTTAGAACTAACTTTAATGTAATGTTAGCCAAGAACTTGCCACCTAGTCTAATTCGTCTAATAAAAACACTCAGTGTTTTGACCAACAATGGAATTTAATGTTGAAACTGGTTTTTCTTTTTCTTTTTAGTACGTAAGGCTATCTCACGATACAAGGCCTGAGCCGATTCTCCAGCTTTTGTGTCGTGAATGGAACTTGGGATTGCCGAGATTGCTGATAACTGTCCACGGTGGCCGTTCAAATTTTGAATTACAACCAAGTCTGAAAAAAATATTGCGCAAGGGTTTATTGAAAGCGGCTAAAACAACAGGAGCATGGATTTTCACCGGAGGAACGAACACCGGTATAAAAACAACGTGTGCATGGTTTTTGGGAAAATAAGAAAGAAGAAACTGAGAGAAAGTTTGTAAATTGAACAATTGAATAAAAATTATTAATCTTTTAGGTGTAACTCGGCAAGTTGGCGATGCGTTGCTTCTCGAACGTTCACAGAGACAGGGACGTGTCGTCAGTATTGGTATTGCGCCATGGGGAATATTAGAAAAAAGCCATGAACTCATTGGTCGCGGTGGCGAAGTTCCATACGATTCCTTATCATCACCATGGTAAGATATTTATTCGTAAATTTAATAGATGCGAATAATATTCGTTTGAAAGACATGGAATTTTTAGCTCAATTTTCGTCGATTGAAAATAATTATATGTCCAGGTCCAGGTACGCGGTTCTGAATAATCGTCATGCTTATTTCTTGCTTGTTGACAACGGTACTGGCGGGCGTTACGGTGCCGAAATAGTTTTGCGACGAAAACTTGAGAAGTACATATCGAATCTCAAGCTACAGCCATGTAAATATGTTTTAATAATTGTTTCAATTTCACGAGTAAAAGAAAAAGAAGTTAACAGAAAAAAGAAACGACTCGGAATGTTCTCGGGTTGTAAAATTATACTGTTTATGTTTTTTTTTGTAGATACACACAGTAGTATTCCAGTGGTTGCTTTAGTTATCGAGGGTGGCACAAATACTATACGTTCGGTGCTCGAATATGTAACTGACGATCCTCCAGTTCCGGTTGTGGTTTGCGATGGTTCCGGTCGTGCAGCTGATCTCATAGCTTTCATGCACAAGTAAATAACTACACGAGAATCTTGACACAGAAATTCGATTATAAAAGTATTTTATCAATTCTTTTATTGCACATTTCTCTAACTGATTATTTTATGTTTTTATACAGATATGCGTCTGACAGCATTGACGGGGACTCCGGCGAAACCGAAGGACGTTTAGAAGGAATGAGGGAACATCTTTTAGAAACGATTAAACGAACTTTTAAAGTTTCACCCGAACAAGCAGGCCAACTTTACTCAGAACTGTTGCAGTGTACACGTAAAAAACATTTGGTACGTTTCATTCATTTACTCGTAGCGATTGCAATATTTTGTACTTTTTCGATATTTTTTATTTTGAATGACGTAATGGAACGATTTTTGAAGCAATAGAAATATTTTTTTCAATAGTAATTCGGCTTAGAAACCGAATGATTCATTTTTTCATTTATTTTTAATTTTATTTTTATAGATAACTGTTTTTCGGATATCTCAAGATCGACCACAAGAACTGGACCAGACGATCTTAACAGCACTTTTTAAATCTCAACAATTATCACCGGCTGAACAATTGTCATTGTCACTCATATGGAACAGAGTCGATATTGCTCGTAGTGAAATTTTTGTATATGGTCAGAAATGGCCTACTGGAGCCCTGGATCAAGCGATGATGCAGGCTCTTCAACACGATAGAATAGATTTTGTCAAATTGCTTCTAGAAAATGGGGTTTCGATGAGGAAATTTTTGTCGATACCGAGGCTCGAAGAATTGTACAATACCGTAAGTTTCCTTTTATTTATATTCACGCACCTGATCTCAGAAGTTTCATAAAATCGTATTCCTAAGAAAAATACATTTTTGTCAAGAAATTTGACCACTACCAGGAAAAATTTTAAGTCACATCCATTGAATTTGATCCTTTGAACTTTGAAGAACTCACTAGAACCAGCTTTTTCGGAAATATTGTCAAAATTGATGTTTTTTCAATAAAAATATTCTCTTTTGAAAGAGTTAAAGTCTGAATTAATTTTATAAAATATTTAAATCACATGTTCTTCGACATTTCGTTGTACAGAAATATAAAGTAATGGTTGAAGCGTCAATTTGGCCCAATGCAGTGGTCAGATTTGGTTTTACATCGTGAATTTTGCAGAAAATTCATGAATGTTTAATTATTATTTTTCGAATATTTTGCTTTGATTACAGAAAGAAGGTCCGTCAAATACATTGGGCTATATACTACGCGATGTTCGACCACACATACCGCGAGGCTATATATACACGCTTCACGACATTGGTCTAGTGATAAATAAATTAATGGGCGGTGCATATCGGGCACATTACACGAGACGAAAATTTCGTATGATTTATGCCAAAGTGATGAAACGTTCGGGGGTCCATCATCAGCATATTCATCGTAACAGCAGTGCCATAGGAACGGGTCGTTATTTTTCTGGATCAGGTGGAAAAACTGATAGTCTTACGATGAGTTTACTCGCTGAAACTTTACCGGCTAATCGAGATACGCCACTTTTTGATCATCCTTTCAATGAACTTTTGATTTGGGCGGTACTTACTAAAAGACAACAAATGGCACTTCTCATGTGGCAACACGGCGAAGAAGCCCTCGCTAAAGCTTTAGTTGCTCTTAAACTTTACAAAGCAATGGCTCACGAAGCTGCCGAGGACGATATTGAGACTGAAGTTTACGATGAGTTACGAAGCTATGGCAAAGAATTCGAAAATATATGTGAGCATTAAAATCAAACTTTATTTACTTTGTACTGGAAAGAAATTTAGGCTCGTATTCGACACCGTTGCAGCGTTTGCGTTCGTAGCATTATATTATTAAAGAGTTTTGGTTTATTATTGTTTTCGTTTATTCGAGACGATGGAGAATTTGATTGAAATTGAAAAAGTTCTTTGAAATTACAAAATATTATTCAGTAAATGTGATGAATGTATTTATCGTTTGCAGCATTGGAATTGTTGGATTTCTGTTATCGTCAAGACGACGATCAGACGCAACAATTATTGACATCGGAATTGCAAAATTGGTCTGGTCAAACGTGCCTTTCACTCGCAGTAACTGCCAACCATCGTCCCTTATTGGCACATCCATGCAGTCAAATAATTCTTGCGGATTTGTGGATGGGTGGACTGAGGACACGTAAAAATACGAATCTTAAGGTGATTTAGTAGAGTCTCACATTGAATAACTAAATAGTAATTTCATGCCATCATTTAAATGATTATTTTTGTCGTTTCATTTTTCTGACAGAGTTGTTGTTTTTTTTAAATTCATAACGAAATCTTTAGGTTGTGCTGGGACTAATATGTCCGTTGTACATAACGAGGCTCGAGTTCAAGACTCGCGAGGAACTTCAGCTCATGCCACAGACTCAAGAAGAGCATCTCATTGCGTTAGAAGACGAGAACGAGGACAGTGACTCAGAACAGGGAATTCCACCTGGACCGGATGTTGAGGTATACTCCTGGGTTCTTTGCTATTTTTAATATTAAAATAAATGAACAAAAGAACGAATGAATATGAAAAATTCAACAAATACAATTTTTCGACACATCACGAACGTCTTTTGAACATAATTTTACAATTTTATTTCACTTTTTTACGTATTCCTTTTTCTTCAATAACCAAAGTGATTGACCAAGTAATCGTAGAAAAATTCTAACCAATTGTTTTAAAACTGGTGTTCTAACGCTGAACATAATTTCTCGGTTCTTATTAATTTGCTTTCAATTTCTCCCTCCCTCCCCCTTGGGTTGTAAAATAAAAATAATAATAATAATAATTAAAATAATCATAATAATAGGGTGGTTGTCTTTGGTATTGCAACTAGGCATGGGTTTCGATTATTTTATTTTTTTAGAAACGACGACGGAGGAGTATCAGCATTAGCAACAAACCTCCGACTCAGCAGGGTATCAAGGTACTCTTGAATATTGCAGGGATTTTTGGGACTTCAATATTTTATCATTTTTTTCTAAACATTATTTCGTCCCACTTTTCCAATTTACAGCTCGTAAATCTCTGTCTCTTACATCTTTCCCTTCTCTTTCTTTAACTTTTTGGTATTGCATCGTTTCATCACTGGTTTGATAATACTGATAATATGCATTGGGAATTCATTCAACGTATCGAAACAATTTTCAGCATTGTATTTACGCGTTTGGACTGATATTCATTTTTCTCTGACTCCATATTGTGCATAACTAATTGTTTTTTAATCTTTCCCATTGAACCTGTTTGTTGTGCCTTATGGCCCACTTCGTAGACAAGGTGAACTTTGCGGATTCTAACGACTTCGGAAAGAATTATCTGCCATCGAAAAGTGTCAGGAAAATCGCAAACAGAAATTGGAACGTTTATCTTAATTGTTTTTTCATGAATTATCTTACTAACAAGACTTTTAACACTTCTGGTATTTATGTGCACACGAATCTATGCTTTTGTGCTTCACCAACTATTTTCTCTCACAGGATAGCATCCGGTGGAATTTCTCGATTGTATTATATCTTCAATAACAACAAAACATGATTTCTCTTCTTTCTCTTTCTCTGTCTGCGTGAATATGACAAGTTTCTTAGGTCTTATCCACTTCCATGATTGTCAATTTGCAGTCTTCGTTGTCTCCTCAACTCTGTACTCTAATATTGGACTATTTATTTATCGTACCAATCCCCGCTTGCATCTCTTCTTGCCTAAAATTGTTTTCCCCCTTAATATCTACCTGCTCATTAGATGTATTTTCTCTTCTTCTACTCTTTCCTCGTCTCGTAATTTGCTGATTTTTTTCTCACAGGCTCTCATCGGCAACGATCACAATCCAGCTATTGTCAAAGAAACAATTGTACAGGAAAACGGAAGAGTGCTCACCGATACCGACGATAATCTACATCGGGCTTATGGCCTCCTTTCTGAATATTATAACAACAAAACCAACAGACCTTTACGATTTAAGAAAAAATTGTGGGAATTTTACACTGCACCGATAACCAAATTTTGGGCCAATGCTGTAAGTTTTCAACAACTTTCATTCTATAAAGCTCCACAGAATTCATTCTTTTGAACTTTTATTGGAAATGAGGAAATTGAAAATCATCGATGTCACTTTCCAATTTTTCTGTGATATTTTCATACTGAAAAAAATGATTTTTATTCACAGATTGCTTACATGGTATTTTTACTACTGTTCTCGTACTGCATTCTCGTTCGCATGACCGACTGTCCATCGTGGGCCGAGATTTATGCGATTGCATACATATGCACCCTCGGCTGTGAGAAAGTACGGGAGATAGCAACATCCGAACCTGCCAAATTGTCGCACAAATTCAGTGTTTGGGCTTGGAATATGTGGAATCCGTGCGACGCAGCTGCCATAATATTTTTCCAAATTGGTCTAATACTACGTTTGCGAACAGCCACTTTTGACATTGGGCGTGGAATGTATTGCGTCGATTGTATTTATTGGTATCTTCGAATACTGAATATTCTCGGCGTCAACAAATATCTTGGTGAGAATTTATTTTATGTTTGTTCAGTTTGACGAAAAGTTTCGAATAAAAGTCAACATTTTGACATGCAATTCATTAGTTTTAAATGTAGTTTATAAAATATCATTCGACCTTAAGCTCAAAACAAATTTTGTATTCTTTCTGCATTTTCGTAGGTCCCCTGGTTACGATGATGGGAAAAATGGTTAAAAATATGATATACTTCGTGGTCTTATTGCTGGTTGTATTGATGAGTTTTGGAGTTGCGAGGCAAGCTATTCGATATCCAAATGCTGAACCAAAGTGGACGATTGTGAGAGATGTAAGTCAAATTTGAGGATCAACATTTTTTCCTTAATAAAGCTGAGCAATAATTGTTACTATATTTTCCCACCAGTCTGTACTCATTGGATTGAAAAGAAATTGAAGAATATTTAACGAAAAATGACATTTACAAAAATAGAAAAAATTTGTATGTAAATAACCAATTTCATTGACAGATTTTTATGGAGCCATACTTCATGTTGTACGGTGAAGTGTACGCGGACAATATAGATCCGATATGTGGTGACGAGCCAGGAATGGATCCTTGTTTACCAGGACGTTGGATAACACCAGCCGCCATGTCAGTTTATCTTCTCGTGGCAAATATACTTCTGATAAATTTGCTGATTGCGGTATTCAACAATATATTCATTGAGGTGAACGCGGTGGCTCATCAAGTTTGGATGTTTCAGCGGTTCACCGTTGTAATGGAGTACGAGCAAAAGCCCGTTTTACCACCGCCTCTCATAGCAGTTTGTCACTTATATTTGTTGTTTAAATATTTATTGAGATACGTGACTCAGGGCGAAATGAGATCGGGTGAGACTTACGACAACGGTTTAAAACTCTTCCTCGAGGCTGACGACATGGAACGTCTTTATGATTTCGAGGAGGATTGCGTCGAGGGCTATTTTCGAGAACAGGAACTCAAGCTTCAAATGTCGACGGAGGAGAGAGTTAAAATAACGACTGAACGAGTTGAAAATATGCATCAGAAAATCGAGGATATTGACAAGAAAGAAAATAGCCAACACGTTTCGATGCAGGTCATTATTTATACTTTATTCTCCATACATTTTTAAATAACAGTTTAAACCGCATTTGTATCTTTCTAGAAATTTACAATTACAGATGAAATATCGTGAATGAAACGCACTAAGAATTCATTGTCATTTTCAGTCGGTCGAGTTCCGTATCCGTAAATTAGAGGAATTGAACGAGCAGACACTAGCGCATTTGGGTGTAATTCATCGTTTCATGGCAACACACATGCCAAATGACGGTCTCGGGAATTTGGACATCGAGATAAGGCCTCGGAGGGTTTCGGAGCGTTCGGAGGTAATGTCGGAGGTGGAATCGCACGGTCACGGTCCGCCGATAACATTGCGTCAAAGAAGAGTGTTGCGTTCGTTGACGGACGCGCCGGTGCTTCACATGGGTCAGCAAACGATCGACGACGACACGTTGAAGCAGTCGGAGACATCGCGTGAGAATTTAAGTAGAAATGAGTCGTCGTCGAGTTGTTGCGACGTCTCGGCGGTCCCGGAAGATCATAGTAAGAAGCAAACGAGCCGTGAGAGCGAAGAAATCGAGGAGCCCGGAGCAGGGATAATCGGTTCGATAAAATCGAAGAATATCGAACGAGACGCAACGAGCGATGTTCCACTGTCGGAAATGCGACAGGATTCCGGAGAACGTACAACTCGACAAAACAGTCGTACACGCTCGGAATCCGACGATGCTCTTTTATTCGCTCCGACCGGCTTGTCCCGTGGTGTCAAATGGGCCGAGCCAAGAGCAGCTGTAATCGGTGCTGCCAACGCAGCCAATCAGCGATCAACACTTTTGGCAATGCGCGCTGAGTACACGAGCATTACTGACGAACTCGAAAGTTACTGCGGCCTTTTGAGCCCTCCGAGGACACCACCTGGCTCACCACCTCCCGGTCGAGGTGGACGCAACGTCGGCGAATTTTCCGACCCTGAAATGGCCTGGCATATCGAAAATGAACATCTCCGCGATGCTGAAAAATGCGATTATCAACAAATGGAAGATCTCATACAACGACGATACATGCAAGGCGACGATTCTAGCTCTGGCAACGACGATCAAAATGCCGGACAGTACTTCACCGCCAGTGAACATCGACATCTTCGACGAACACCCGCCATCGATCGAGCCGACGAAACTGCCAGACGACCCGGACCTAGCATCAGTGTTACACGCGAAATTGAACACACTCTTTCCAAACCTCTCGCCACTAGAGACTCCGATGAAGTTCAAGAAACCAGCGACAAAAATGTTCCCGCACCTGCTTCCGAAACTATGTGTTAAGTCATCGCATTTTGCTTTTTCTCAACCAAATATTTTACTACCTTTTTATTCTATTGTCATTTAGCGTCTTTAACTATTCAAAGATTTATCGAAATCGTATGTTTTTTAGCTCGTAGTCTTTCGTATCTTTGAATTTTTTGGAAAGTTCGTCTATTGGCTTTTAACGAGAACGACGGATTTTCGTTGTTTTAATATGGAAAACGTTCTGGAGGACCACTGACGAATATTTTCTTCAGCTTTTCTTCTGATCTTCAATTTTTCTCGTACTCAATGGTCGCTCAAAGTTTTACGATAGCGATTAACAGCCACCACAATAACGGAAAAAATTAGTGAGATTATAGTTTATCAATTTTACCAAATTTTATCAATCAATATTGACAATATTACTTAAATCATTTTTAATTAATCACCTTTTATTTACGATTTTAATGAAACAGGCAATTTGGTACTGAAAACTCACTTATTTACACATTTTAGTTCTTCAGTTTACAGGGAATTATACAAAAACACGTACTCGTCATGAATCAGTGGTTTTTGAAAATGCGGTACAAAAATCCCACTTAAATCAGTAGGCACATTTACTTAATTTCAATTCAATCATGTAAAAGTAACTCTGGGTTTGAGAAATTCATTACATTTTTAAGAGCTTTGCACGACCACGAGAAAAGCGATGACGACAAACGGAAGGTTTTTTTTTTAGAAAATTTTAATTGAATATTTACGTAGGCTGCAATTACGCAAGAAGTGAAAATATTTTGCACTCTCTTTGTCTTTAGCAAAACATGCGAAAATTCTAACAAAGTCAATCAACTACGAACTATAATTAGTTTTTATGTATTATTTTGAATTGTACTTAGTAAAATTAAAAACTCAAGGATGATCGGTGAATTGAAGCCTTCTAAGATTTATTATGAAGATTTATTATGAAAAATATCAATTCTTCTCTGTTTTGGGTTTGAAAACTTTGTTGGAAACTGGAAAAATCATGAAGCCGTCAGCGATCATCCTTAAATTTTTATTAATCGATATTTGTTGAAAGAACGTTGAAGAAAGAGTGAAAAAATTCTTCCAGTCTGTAGTTGAAAATACTCGGGAAAAGAAAGAGTCTGTCGATCGATTTTTTCATCTCACGACTACGGTGTAGCCTTTTGAGAATCTTTTACGCCTTATCGCGATACAAATCATATCGAAAAAAAAAAAAAAAAAAAAAAAACACTGAGTACGCACGAACGAACGTACACGTCCTTATGCACGAAACATCGAATTTTTACGTGATACGTAGACGGAGAGAGAAAACAATTCAGTGTGGCCGTTCCATCTAATATTCATGAGAAATTTTGCGGGAATAAAGCCTGAGATCGTGTTTCTCGAATTTGGTCTACGGTTTTTGACTGTACGCTTATTACAAAGTTCAATCAATTTTAAAACAAAAATACTTCGGAAAGTATAGCACGCTGGACGATAAAACAATGGATTTCCAAAGACAGATTAGCCTCACAATTCAACGCATCATTATTTCTAGTCACTGAAAAAATGCTGAGAAAAATCAGTCAATCGACAATTGTACAGAATTATAATTAAAACATCAATTCAGTTATCAATTTCAACATAAAAAAATCACGGTCCATGATTGAGATCGAATTCGGGTTCAATTCACGCGAAATTATTCATTCGTATTTATATTAAATATACAATTATCTTTATGTAAATGGCCAATGCACAATAATTCATTCTCACGATATCGTCTCGTGATTAATCACACAATATGTACTCAATGATCGTAACATCGATACATTCGCATGCAACGTGTGTGTGTCTGAGTGCGTGTGTGGCTCTAAGAGTTCCATTTTTTTTCCTTTTTCAATTCTAATCGTCAACAACCAATACATGTCGAAATCAACAAAAACATAGGCCTCGATAAATATTTATTATTATTCTAATGAGGCACATCTGAAACTCAACAGTCAAGGATTCCCTCGACTCTTGAGTTTCCGAAGGTCTCTCGTTTTTTGTACTTTGCGTGGATGAAAGTTCGACCTTTTTAAATATTTCTAAACAATATGCCTGATTACAAGTACAATAGTGACACACCACGAAAATTGTTCATCCTCTCGGACAACAAAAATTAGTTAGAACAAACAAGTTGCCTGATTAGAACAACGATAAATGTTTAACGAGAAACTTCTTTCGATTCAATTTCCTACGAGAAACTTTAAAGAGTTTTTTTTCAAAAGAGAATTTCAGAAAAAAAAAACAAACGAAACACTGTAGTTGTGTAAATAAGCATAAACAATACATAGTTGAAGATATAAATCGAAGCAATTTACATTCTTCGTCGAACTGATTGTCACTGTTGGTGTTCCTTGTGACCCATCTTCGGGGTTCATTTGTTTTCTAAAAAAAAAAAAAAAAATCGAAAAACAACAAAAAAAAACATTGAAAGGACGTAAAACGACTGTTTTGTCTTTTCGCACGGAAATTTTAGGGATGATGAAAAAATGGTGACTTTATTTCCATGAGAATTGAATCGTCGCCACACGAAAAACTAAAAAATCATATCAAACATACAAAAACAAACATTTGGACTAAACTGTTCCGTCTCTTTACAAATGAAATTACACTGTCTTTGATATACATGTACATTTTGAATTATACGGCCAGTGTCGATAGAATAATTAAAACACGTTCAAAAATAATAAAGAGAGAGACAGAGAGAGAGAGAGAGAGAGATACGTTGAAAAATCAAAGCATTTTGTTGAAACATTTATTAAATGCAATAAAAAATTCATTTCATTCACAAACGATGCATTTACGAGTTGATTAAAGAAAGACACTGACGTAAATGTGTATCGATACTAAAAACATCTGTTTTCTTTGAGAATTCGTTCGAGATGCAATAAAATTTATTATCCCTTTTTGCCACATGTCAACAAACTATCGAGGGAAAAAAAAAACTCGTGCGCTGTATAAACGAAGTTTAAAGAAAAATAAACAAAAGGAGACTTTAGCTTTTGTCGCATTTCGATTGATCGAATTAATCAAAATAAAAAAAATTATCAACTTTCACAAAGAAAATTCCGAGAGTGTAACGAAGTGTCCCGAATATATCTTCTACAGCTCTTTTGAGGCTAAAATACTAATAACGCTAATATAATTATGAAATATTGATAACAATAATCGCGTATCGGTTTAACGAAAACCAGGCGATGCGACTAATCGTTTGTAAGATCGAAAAAGGCACTAATTAGACAATTCAATTAGGATAGCGATAATGACTCTATTCCATATATACGAAATATAAAAATTGAAGAGAAACGAAAGGTACACAAACAAGAAATAAAATAAAGTTTCGTCAGTGAGAAAACAAATATACCATCGCAAATATTTTTATTAGAAAAATTTGTGGCTTTTTTAGTTATAGTGTTAACCAAACGAAATAAATTGTACAAATAATCGTGAGAACAAGAGAAAACAAAAATATCGACCACAGATGCGTACTATTTTATGGATTTCGAGCAATAGAGAAAAAACCATAGCCAGAAAAAGAAAAACAGAGAGAAAGAGAAGGGAAGAGAAAATGATATTTCATTCGTAGCAAAATCATATTGCAAGAAAAACCGTAAAACACAAAACCAAAACGTAATTTCGAGAGTTGAAATTCGTCGACTCCGAGGATTTAACTTTATATTTGCTCAAATTGTATTTCAATGTGCTATATTAGCGATAATTGTATTTTTCTGATGAATTTTTTTCCCCGCCAGATTATTCGCCTCGTCTAAAGGTTATTTGTACATAATTATAATTGCATCATACGTGTAATGAATTTTTGTTCGAGATAATCGTAGAGTTGTTTCAACGATTATTTTCATTCTCGAGCGTTAGTTATTAAACTAAACTCCGAAAGGTGCGAAAAGTTGAGTTGCCATGAAATGCTTCTCGATTTAGGAGAATAAAAAAATGAACGCACGCCATTTAAAGGAATAGGCTAATTTGCTCAAACTTCGTTGAATCGCGAAATAAAAATCATGGTTAATGGAAAAATTCGATTAATTCCTCGTGACAATGAAAACGGATAGAAAATACACGAAGTTTGTTGTTGTACAAAAATATCGTTACGGATATAAAATTCTTCCATTTCGTGAAATAATCTTTCTCGTTTTTAAACGAATTTAAGTTTTTTCACACACTTATAAAACACACACATAAATATATAATATATATGTGTTGGCAAAATAAGTGTACGATAGAGACAGTCATTCGAGGAGTTTCTGTGTATTTTTTCTCTTTTACGTCATTTTATCTCTCGCGACATCGATAACCAAAAAAATAGAACAATTCAGCCAATTAACGAAGTGTTATCAATATTGGCTGCTCGTCAAGTGTCGTGTTTTTGATCATCGTTAAATTTCTTTCAGAATTATTAAAATGTAATTACGATCGATACGCCACATCGATTATGTTTTAATAAAATTGATTGGAAAATATTAAAAATAATGCATTTTTTATTCCGTTAAACCCATAATCTTATAATATTAGTACCTTTCGTTTCAATTTTTCATACACATGTATATAAATAAATTTATAGATTATTGAAAATGAATAAAAATCAGAAAAAACGACCATTTTTACACAGACGAAGAATTTTTTTTGTCAAACAATTAATACCATTAATAATGCTTGATCTTTTTGTTTCCTCAGAATGATTGATCTAAGTACGTGGATTGTTACGCACACATTTGCTCGAAGGTAGTTCGTACAAATATCGATGACGTGTTCCAAAATTTCGTGCACGCAACTTTTCGACATGTTTTTATGCTTTTTTTTCCGGAGGGACATAAAGCCTCAGAAAGAAACTCGTTGCGTTCAGTTTTCATAGTGAAATTATAAGCTACAGAAACAATCCACTCCAGTTATGAAAAGAATTCATTCAAAAACTTTGACGACGCCAAACTTCCATCGGTTTCATGTTAGAGGCGCACATTCATGGACACAGGATATTCCGAATTATTCTTCATCGTGGTATAATCGAAAGAAAATTAAGAAAATAACGAAAAGTTGGAAATACTTCGTGAAACCGTGGAAAACGTAATGTTTGACAATTATTTATCTTTTTTAATTCGATATGAATGGGAGGATATTTTTTCATAAAACCAATCAAATGAAATTAAATTATTATTTCATGCTTAATTGAACGACAGTATGAGTTTATTAACTGATATCATTTTCTTCCAGTTACTTGTCCTTGCTTGTCCACTTACTTTCTTTGGTCGTGTTGTCATTCATGGTGTTAGAGGAGACAAGAGATTATAATAAAAATCCAACGTCAACTGCAGTTGAGGATGACACGTACCCGGTGCAAAAAGTGAATTTTCCTGCCGTTGCAATATGCAATCAGAACCTTATAAGCAAAAAAAAAGTGGCCACGTTCGCCAAACAATTGTAAGCAACTATTTTTATTTTCACACGTAATTTGAAACAAAATAGAAATGAATGAATTCCATTTTGATTATTACATTACGATTTTTTTTTTTGTACCTTTTTTCTAATTGTGGAAATGATTTCAAATGAACTTTCTTGTCATGATAAGTGTTAATTCAGTGGCGAAATATTGGCGAATAATAATTCTCCGATTTTAGAATGCATCAGGAAAGAGTAAAAAGAATCCACAATTTGACTATCGAAAAATTGGAAAATTTGTTGAAGTACATGGGTCATGTTTACCCATTTGCTAATTGGGAGGACAATCCAGGCGACTTTGAATTGCTCCACCACGTTTTGAACGTGGCTTATAACAACGATTACAAAGTAACGAGACTAATGAACCACATTATTCCACATTGTCAGGAATCTATGAGCTTTTGTAGTTGGAAGGGCGAGATTCGTTCTTGTGAGGAATTGTTCATACCACGTTGGACCCAAGATGGCAACTGTTGTACATTTAATTATCTCCGATGGACAGATACAATTAACGAGTAATTCAAACGTTTATTAATGGATTAAAAAAAAAATTGGAATTTGAATGAACTTTTGCAGATTGCAAAAATTCATTAAAATCGCCAGATAAATTCTTTCCTAATCGCCCAGCTTTAATTGAAACTTTTCGTTTCTCTTCGTAGTGACGGGAAAAACGATTTTGAATTTCATATGGAAAAAGCGAAGTTCTCAACCATGACGAATGGACTTCGAATATATTTGGATCCCAACTTTGATGATAATTTTTACAGTATTTTGCCGACACGTGGCTATAAAGTTTATGTATTTTCTGCCACGGATTATCCGGACACAGCGAGTGGTTCATTGAAGGAAATTCTTCTTACTCCGGGCAGTGACAATTATCTCAAACTGAGAGGCGCTTCTTTCTATTCATCTGAAGTAAGTCATGGAAAATAATTCGATAATAAAATTCATTTTTCAATAATGTTCCACTGTTATTCGAAAAAATTAGATCTAGTGAAAGAAAAAAACAACAAGTTCTTGTTTTGCTTGTCATTTTCAATTTCAATCGTTCAAAACTGATAATTAAATAAAGACAATATTAATAAAGTATTCCTTTCCTTTTCTTCTTGAGCACACGTGCTCAGAACGTAAATTTCACTATTTCTACGTTCGATAAAAACGTAGTTTACTCCTGTTTAAAAATGGCAGCAGTTGAATACATTTGACTAATTAGATTCTTTGACGTAGGACGTAAAAAGATTTGACAAGAGCAAACGTCAATGTTTGTTCGATAAAGAATTACCCCACGAATATGGTGATTCTTACTCCTATAGTCAATGTTTAATGTTGTGTCGAACACGTGAAATAGTGAAAAGTTGCAGCTGCGTTCCGTTCTTCTATCCGTACACGAAAGAAATGGGTAAGTGCCCAATTATCATATTTCGCAATTTCGTAATAGAAAAAACGAGTTCAAAAAACACAGTCGTTTATTTGTTACAGCAAGCGTTAGGGATTGTCATGTAATGGATTTGGATTGTCTAAGAACGTCGAGATGTAAGTTTAGAAAAAAAAACTACGAAATGGAAGAAAAATGTTGAAAACGACAATTAATTGCTCGCTGAACGAATTCTTCAATTTTTTCAATATTTCCTTATCATTTTTTCTTAACTTCAAATATGTCAGTAGTCAAATAAGGAACACATGGCTTCAAGCCAAATTGTCTTTTATCTAATTTCTTGAATTAATTAATTTAAACATCTGTCGCACATTGAATTTAATGAACTTCAATAAAACGTAATAGAATTCAATAAAAATAGATAAATGGCTGAGCGTGACACCATTAAAGTCCGACCTGGAGTTTGAATGGATCGCTGATAATGAGGAGGATAATTTGGAATGCGATTGTCTTCCATCGTGTGAAGTCGTAGATTTTCAGTTTTCCATAACTGGTTCTGAAATTCATCATTACGATATCGACTTGATCGATTTTGTACGAAAGTATGTATTATTCACATTAATTTTTTAAATATATGCCTGTTAATAACTATTCAACGTTGTTTTACATAATCAATGAAAATATATTGCACTGAAACGAGCAGATAATACGCACGTGAGTAATTGACTATGATTAACACGATAGAATTTGTTCCAGTTATCACAAAGGCAACGTCTCACGTGACAGTATATTACTTACCATAAATTTTGAAAACCCCACGATCATACGATTGAAACAGGATGCGATGTTTTATTGGTACGATCTATTGAGTAAGTAATTCTTATAAATCTTTCTACAAGTTTTCATGACGTTTTATCCCACAACGAAACATCCTAATAAAACCACATTTCCATCTCCAATTTCAATATGAGAATCAATCAAACAAACCCAATCAAAGAATAAAATTGAAAATAATGATAAATACAACCCGAAGTAAAACGAAACGAATCCAGACAAAACACACAACGCGATATCCACAAAACTGTACACATAATCTGAGTACGAATCCCAAAACAAACATTCCATTATTTACACTGAAAAAAAAGTGATATTATTTTATTTCAGTGATTTTGCTAAATTGCATGTCGTTCCACACACTTTCACAGCCAAGACACTCACAACACTAAACATCAATGAATTGAAGCAATCTGAAAAATTCACGCTTGGTTGTGATATTTTTTTCGTATGATATTTTGACTGTGGTTTTTAATGTCGTGGCACATTCCTCACGTTGGTCAAACTCGATTCCAAAACAAACTGATTATTCCTAGACTAAACTAGTTTTCTTTTGAAATCAGATAGTAAAGACATAGTTTGTCCTGGAATCGAGTTATGAGTGAATTTAAGTGTGTGTAAAATCTGTGTCATTTGTCAGTACAATTCATTTGACAGCTTCATCGTTATATCACTGTGCACTAAATATGTATGTGTGATAAGAGTCGTCGTCAAACACGTTTGACAACAAGATCCAATCGAATTATCCTGCCCCACTAAGAATTCTCGTAATGATATCACGTTTCCTACTGCGTCATGATAATACGTTTTTTTTTCACATCTGATAAGTGTATATTGTTATATAACTGGCTGAAATATTTCGCCAACATTGTTCATTGTTTATTTGACAAATACGTGAATGTATTTTTAGTCGAATTGGAATTTACGACTCATGACATTATAATATATATGTATTTTTTATTTTCATAGGTAATTATGGGGGACTGTGTAGTTTGTTTCTTGGTATAAGTATCTTAACGCCTGTTGAAATGATTTACAAGTTTTCACTGCGATTTTTGAACAAGGCGAAAAAATCAACTAAATTATCGGCACAAGATAATTTGCCATCAATCATCGAACCGGACAAAATTAAAGATCAACCGATATACTGGAAGGAAATGATGCAACAGAAACGATCGCATTGAATCTCGGTACGTTTTCAACGAGTCAAATGAACAACACAAACATTTTTATTCGCCATCAAAATGTTTTCTAGTCCACGAAGAAAAACTATGTTCAATAACTAATGAGTCCCTGAGGGGAAAAAAAAATGATGATTCATGAGCGATGCACTCGACACACTCAAGGCTAAATAAAATTGGTACTTAACGCCACAGAGTAGATATTACGACAGACAACACAGCGGCTGAGAAACATCAATTGATTATTGTGTTGTGGAGTGTAAAAAAAAGTTAACAGGGTTAAATAAATTTTTTGTCGAAATTCAAACTTCCTTATCGTATAATTTTACTTCTCAAAATTCCTGAAGATTTAGTGAGCCTCAATAAAATGCAGCGATCGATACATAAATAATGTGTTGGAATAATATCGAATAAAATTGGCAAATATCCAGGATTTTTTCTTTATTTCGACAATTTTGATTTTATTCAATAACAAAAAAAAATTAAAATCTAAAAATAAACTTAATCGAGGTACCTTATCTCGTTAATTTCTAAATTAAAACTTTGCACTCGGTATTGCGACTTGCTTCGCTAATATTTTCAGAGCATCCGGCTTTTTCACACTTTCTTTAATTGTGTACTTTATTCGGCAGGGTTCTAGACGTTTTTGATTGACAGAGACACCAGACATTTTCCTCTCCATTATTTGCGAGCCGAGTTTTTTAAATTCTACATATTTATTTAAATGGAATGTTAAACGCACTTGCAAAGAGAAATACGAACGTGCGATTGTTGAAATGAATTTAAAACATTTTTTTGATCAATTAATCAAGGAAATTGTGTTTGAAAAATAAAATAACAACTTCTTAGGCTACTGTAAAAGACGTATTTGCAGTACGAATGTTTTGGAGTAAATTTCTGAAGCGACAAGGACTTTTAGGACAATTGCAGGCTACTGGAGATCGGGGGAGAAATAATCAGGTCACGCATTTATGTAAATACATGAATGGCCTTCGCGTGAAGACGGCGACGAAGAGGGGGAAGGAAGGGACGGGGAAAGGATCGAGAATTCCATAGGGACGACCCGTGCTGGCTCCGTTCCATAAATTATGCGGGTCCATAAATTCAAACGGTGTGTTCCACTGTACGTAAAATTCGGCACTGTTGGTCCGATTCGCGCGTAAATACACATACGCGGTGAGTTCGATGACCTCGCGTATTACTCGCGATTCGAAGCACGCACGGCGATCGTAAAGGAAAAAAAAAGAAGGAACAAGAAATTCGCCACGTTTCACGTAAACGTAAAAGGCGGAAGTTGAATATTATCGAGGAGATTTATCCAACTTTTTGAAACTCGTAAAGCATTCAGGAAACCGGTTTATCGATAATCAATTTATCGATCCATCCATCTTTTATCTTTCAAATAATAGAAGTGATAACAGGAGAAAACATTCTAGACGTCCTTGATGTATTAGTCGGACTAAGTAGATCAATGATGGCAAATGATCTTTTTTTTATCAATAAAATGTTTTTAATAGCGGAAAAAAAATAAACGATCACGAAACTGTGTCATCGATTGTGAAAAGAATGCTTTTAAATATTTAAAAGGAAAAAAAAACGATTTACACACTTTTTTTAAAAACTCCTATCAATGCAATTAATGTTTCATAAGAAACTTCATTAAATTAAAAAGTCACTGACTTCTCGAGGATTTACTAGCAGGCGAAAAAGAGGCCACGCCGCGATGAATTTTGATTGGCACCTTATCTTACTGTATGAGGTACATTGACCTGCCCGAAATATGGCAAAAATTTTCTGTCGGTATACGTCACAGTACCTGAATAATTTCTCTGCCAAAATTTCTTTTCAAAAGTATTTCGATAAATAATTCACATATCGAGAGTCTTTTTATTTTTAAATAAAAAATTGAGCTAATGATGAAACAATCAAAATAAAATCCCACAGAATCTAATTTTTCTCATTTATTCATTACAAATAATACCATCGAAAATAAATAGAAGAAAAAGAGTTAATTCGAAATACAAAATAATCCGATAATTGCCGATGAAAATAAACTGCATTCCCTCTACATTTACAATTACAATATTTCTTATTTCGAAAATTGTTCAACAAACTTTGACAACAATAAAACCGTGTAAAGTTCAATTATTTTACCCAACAATGAATCGAAATAATTCAAACAAACTAATGATTATAAATCATTATCGATGACTAGCTTTTATGAATAAATTTTATTCTCGTAATCGTACAAACAATACTAACAAGAATAATACCAAAAGAATGCAGTTTTTTTGTTATTAATACGAAATAATGTAGAGAAGGATACTTTTTTTTCTTTATAATTTAGCACTGAGTTTGGACAAATGAAAGTAGAATAAAATTTCGATAAATTGGATTTTTGTACTTAAACATTTTGCTTTGTTCATATCGTTTGCAAGTTGAGTTTAAATATCTGTACGTTCGTGTTCATTCTACACATATATTGCCACAGATTTCTCGTGCAGGCTCTCCATATTGTACTATTTCTATACACCGGATCCCCTACTCGTTTTGTGACGACAGACGAGCGCGAGTGTGTAGAGTGTGTTTCTAGGAGGCGAGCGACGATTAGACGACTGGACAGTTACGATTCGAGCGTTCGTCGAAACCCAAGGTTGCGGCAAATTGCTCCTGGTGTATATGCCTTTAACTATTACGTTGCGTAATTCTCGCGGTCTCTTCCAATTCGAACCCGCGAACGTGCGCGTGAAAGAGCGATCGAAAGAGAGAGAGAGAGAGAGGAGAGTGCGAGGGAGAGAGAGAGAGAGAGAGAGCAAGAGTGAGAGAGCGAGAAATTCGAACAACCGATTTCACACTCAAGGCCCAAGATTTAGTCTTGTTCCTGCACTCGTACACGATTGACGGTGATTTAAATTTGGGTTTCCTAGTCGATATCGGCACTGGGGGATCGTTATCAGTCGAAAAGCCGACAAGCAGGAAACAGGAATACGAAGTAAAACAAAAATAAAAGAAAAATATCAAAAATAATAATAAAATGATCAAAGGATCGAACGATTCATTCGAATAATACGTCGGTGTCAAGCCTCTTTCCATTTACGAAAACATACAGAAGTAGTGACAGAAAAAAAAATGGTAAACGACAGTTCAGCGATCGCCGATAACTATGTTATTCCACAATTGGAATCGTTGCTTCACAAAAAGCTCGGAAAAAATCTAGAGCTGATTGAATACACAGCGACGAGTCTTTTGCCACCGGGTGAAAATTACGGAAGTTTAATATTGAAGGTCGATGCAAAAATAAGGATGGACGAGATGAAGAAAGAAGAGACGAGGGAATTGAATTTAATAGCAAAAATACCACCGCCGACGCAACGACAGCGCGACTTTTTTGACAGTCCGTTCACGTTCAACAAAGAGAGATTTATGTACGAGGAGATCCTACCGACGTATAGAAAGTTTGAGGAAGATTGTGGGATTAAGGACGTATTCGACATAGGCCCAGATTTTTATGGTTCGCGTTTGTCTTTGGTGGGCGATGTGTTCGACGACGATGCAGTTATTTTGATGGAAAACTTGAAAACACGTGGTTATTATACGGGTGATCGTTACGGCGGACTTGATTTCGAGCATGCGAAATTGGCGGTGCATGCAATGGCGCGATTTCACGCCCTTGGAATAGCAATTAAAACAAAGAGAGTCGATTTTTTTGAGATCCTTAAAGTACGCTCGAAATGTTTGGAAATGAAAAATCCGGACGAATGGAAAGACGCGATGATTGAAATGTACAAAAATATTAAAGAAGATCCGGTGCTCGTTGAACATTATGACAAATGTTTGAAAGCATTTGAAGCTGGATCTGGAAACGATTGTTGGTTCGCACCGCCGATCGAACCGTGGTCAACGATAATACACGCTGACTTTTGGATCAACAACATAATGTTTCATCGCGACGATAAAACCGACAAACCCGATGACGTCAAATTCGTCGATTTTCAAAACTATTTATTCCTAAGCCCGACTCGGGAACTCGCTTTTTTCCTCGGCGCCGGTGTTAATCACAGTGTTCGAATACACGAAACTAACCTTTTGATTGATCATTACTACGATACTCTTATCGAAAGATTAACCCTAATGGGATGCGATTCCACACCCTACAGACGCGAAAAATTCGATCAACAATTGTCTAAAGATGCGTACATCGAATTCACACATTCCGCTTTCATGCTTAAAATAATGACCAAAGAAGTTGACGTCGATGATCCTAATTCTCGTAATGTTGCTAACGTCATGCTCAATTCATGCTCGAAAATGTTTTACGTTCGATTGCGTGAACTTGTTAAAGGCTACATCGAGAGAGGCTGGATGTAAAAAGGATCGAAACTGCTCTTTATTTTCACGCTGAACAAATCGAGAGACACTTTTTAGAAATTCATCAGTTTTATTGTGTATAATTCAATTTCTACTCGTTGGTATAATCGTACTTTGCTTCTCGAGAAAAAAAAAAAGACCGTGAGCTCAAAGAAGAGTTCAATTCCTTTATTTTTCTCGATTATTCAGATCCAATAACTTTTCGGAAGTGTTTTTTCTTCAAATAAAATTACGATTCTGCTACGCTGGGTAGGATTCCGTCGCATATTCGAACACAAATTTGTAATATTTGTAATTATTCTTTTATATGAAACTATTTTATATCTTTGCATACATTTACTGCAGTGTATAATTAGAGTAGTAACGGATGTAAAAAAATTCTAAAACAATCCGTGAAAAAATATAAAACTAATTTTGCGAATTTTTCTTTCTAACATTTCATAGTATTTTATTTGAACAGCATCTGTATAGTTTGTACATATTTTATTAATATTAAATCTCGACGAGCAGTATCGACGAATTAAAGAATTAAGGGAATACGTAAAGATAAATAAAATAAAAAATACAATTATTTCGATGCAATTCCTTCTTTTTTTTATCCTTGACTTTTGAATCATTCTTATATTCTTCATTATCATAAAAAATATATTTATCTTGAAAAATTGTTGAATTGTTCGAAAAAATTTTTAACGCTACTCCTGCGGTAAGTCAAACTCAATACTTTGTTTCACCGTCCGATGGCAGAACGATCGAAGCGCTTAAATGACTTTGAAAGTCTACCTAAAGAGGACACCGCTAGCGCTGCGTTTCGTAGTCGCCGTTATTCAAACAACGTGCGCTATACATTATTTTTCTTTTTTTTCATAATAATTGGAATTTTTATAAGAATCATGGTTACAATTAATAAAAATCATAAGTTTTTTATAGTGATCCAATTAGCTGAACTAAGATCAAAGTAATTTGGAATTTTGTTGTTGTTATTACATCAATTTAGAAATATTTTTATTGACATAAAACGAGTTTTTTTTCGGAATTTAAGTATAACTTTGGCAGTAGAGATTTTCAAATGTTTTTACATCACAATTCATGCCTAAATAGTTTGACATAAGTGACCAAAATGACCCAAACTGAAGCCACGGACAAGGGTAAATAAAAATAGTTCCAAACTTGGGAAAATGGAAGGGCAGGTGATTTTATAAAAGCGAATTAAATCATGTCAGAGGGGCAACAATAATGTTATTGTAATATTGGGGCGTAGCGTTTGAAATCGATTTTTTTTTTCCAAATATCCGTTAAATTGTAAAGCCGTGAGGGCGTGCAGATGGCTACAATTTTTTTCCCTGTGACTTGTCAGGCCACCCAAGTGAGATTTCTCAATTCGAGGCGTCACAAATCTTCGCGGGGTAAAGTCAAATCCGTAAGAATCGTTTAACGGTGGGGAACTTTTGAAACACAATATACAAAGGACCTAAAGGGATGCTGGGACATCTTTCATCCTGCAATCCGAATAAAGTCGTCTCTGCATCTATTGTGCAGAAAAATCTTTTGGTTCTGCCAAAAATTCGAGTAAAGATGTTATTCCTCGACAAAAAGTCCTATACCTGGGGAACTGTTCACCTTTATCCGGTTCAAACTTTCATCTTTTTCGTGCACCCTCTCAACCAAACTATTAAGTATCAAAAATTATCAGAATTTAATCGATTCGTAGGTTTTAATTTGTTTTTAGTTGTTTTATTTTTTAAAGTACGTATAATTACTCAGCAAAAATTTTTGGCAGCTTTCGAATCGACGAACTGCATTTTTATAAAGTTAATTTAATTCAATTCTAGCTCACACGTAATGGCAATGATTACGTGAAACTAGTTGCAAGCAGAAAAGAAATAGTTTCCTTAAATTGAAATAAATAAAAATGGTCAATAATTGATGGTAATCGATATTGACGAACGTTTTGTTCAAAATAAACCTTGCTGAGTCAGCTGATTAAAACGATCTTTGTTCCATTCGAAGAAAAACCCATAAAATTGCATGTTTAGAGTAAAAAAAAGGATGTTTTTCTTTCTGTCAGACTTCTGCAATTTCCAATGTCTTCACTTTTACGAAGCCCTCCTTGTTTTTTTTTCAGTTTCGTAAACTCAATTCCCTACCCAAGAAATAAGGGTCAGGATTCGTTAAACATGAACGTCCAACGTTCATGTGCGAATAGAACAAAATAATATTTAATTAATGAAAACTATTCAACTGTTAGAATAAAATTAAAAAATAAAAACTGAGTGATTTAAAAAATCAAATTTGAAGAAACTTTGTACGTGGTTCTAAAATCAACACAGACGTTTTCAAAATTGAAAATAATATTTAAAAAGTATGAATATATATTTGTAGGTATTTGAATTATTGTCATGGGAAAACAGACCATGAAATTCTTATCGAATAGATACATCTCGGAATGTTTGAGATTCATATTTATCCTTTTCTCAGAAAATTATCATTTTTTTTTCAGTTTTTTGTTTCAAGGACGATTCTTATAACAGATCATCCACAAAAATGTGATAGATATCAAGGGACATTCTTAAGAGCGAAGACGTAGTTGCATGAGTTTTGGAACGCAGTGTGAGATACTGAAATGCATATGCATATAAACATATATATATAATCTACAAAAGGTTAATGCTTTAGGGTTGTAGACATATACGTTTCGTAGTTTTCGAACCTTCGCAGCGGGATTCATGAGGCCCGATGTATACACGAAGAGAACATTTTTTCGGTTTTTGGTCCCCGTGCGTGCAGCAGATGAGGACCCATGCTGGTTTCCTTAAGGTAGTGGGGAGAATCCTATTTAAGAGTGGGTAAGCTAGCTGGAAGATCGTCAGTCCCGCGCAAGCATCGAAGCTCTCTATACATTTATATAGTGACCGTAAAATTATTTTGTGTTTCATTTATTTCATTAGTAATAGTAATTTTCCGAGTATTTCTCAAGAGATACCAATAACTCGTGTTAAAATAAGTCGAAAGGAGGAAGAAGAAAACGACAAAAATTTGTGCAGTTATGTTGATTTCGTGAGTTCGATAGTGTGCAGTCGTTTTGAATCGAAGAAAACGTGAATATTGGAATAATCGATGAACATCATGAGTTGCCAGTTGATATTGATAACCATCGCACTTATTGGTGAGTTTTTATAACAATAATTCTCGATCTATTTATAATGTAGATAAAAAAGACTCGGTCGATACAGTAGATTTTCGATTAATATTGCAAAAAAATCGTCTCTGAAGCTACGTTCGTATCGATGGAAGAAAAGAATAAGATGCATAACTGCACGTACAATCGAAGAATCGTATTCTCCGAAGATCCTATACGATTGGAATACCAATCGAAACAATAGCAATATGATCATGAGGGGGATGCTTTCTCAGCGTGTGTGGGTTCGTCTTCCTGAGGCGAGCACGTGATCGAATATCAAACATGCAAAGACGTGGGAATGAAAGATAATCAAAATGAATTTATTTTCCTTCTCTTTTCCTTTCCCTTTCCGCACGGTGTTTTTTTTTTTTGCACACGTCTTTCGAGGATTTATTTTTCCATCACGCAAATTCGTACTCGAATGCCATGCGCAATAGATCTCGCGACGGAGCGCGCGCAATTTTTTTAAAATTCACCCGCGAGCTTCGAAAACAGAAAAAATATCCTTAAAAAAAAACACAAATAAAAAAAATACGTCGATAATGTTTTTACATGTGGCTTTTCCGACCGAATGGTACATTTGGCCGGTCTAACCGCCCGTAAAACACGCTCCGATGGTGACCCTAAATGTAATACTAGAACACATACAGGGGGAAACAGAAAAAATGAACCCGCACGATCTATCAATTCCCTTTTCTTGTTTGCCTTTCGCCCGGTTTCACTACCGACCGAAATTTATTACGTATACATGTGTAAATGCATCACCGTTTAAGCAAACACATATCCTATGGCATTTTACGATTTTTCCCCTCATTAGTTTTTCCCCAAAATCTCCATTATACGAAAGGGATTTTGAAGAATTTTTTATGCATATGTCCAACTGCTTTTTCGATTCATACATCACGGTTATGATTTTTTTCAAATCGTTAACCAAAGAATCTCTGATACAATTTTTCTTGCATGCAACATGGAGAATATTATTGTCATTTGGATAAAAGCTGGTGAATACGATGAAAATGAATATTGTCAATGCGAGGTATTGATGCATAACTAAGCGAATCATAAAAGCAGTGCACGTATTGCCGGAGTTGCGCGTTTCTAGAATGCATTAAGAATAAATCCATAGTATACTGTCTCTCTTTTTCTCTCTCTTTCTCTTTTTCTTAGTCGTGACAAAATGAGTCGAACGACGAGTTATAGATGTATAGATGAATATATAATCCCCGGTGTCTAATAAGGGCGTAACTTTCATCTCGTATCGTGAGGATATGCGGTTTAGTTGCCCATTGTTTACGAGAATTCGAAGCAAGTTATTTTTCTCTCCTGAAAGACACGAGTTGAAAATGGAACAAGGAACGCTGCGGGCAACAGTCCCCAAAAATTCTTCTTCCATAGCGAACTCGCATGGGATAAAGATCTGAGCTTGTCACCTGGGTCTTTTCTGTGTAGAGACACAGAGAGAAATCGGACCGAAAGGAAGAGGAGAAGAGAGATGAAAAAAAAGAAAGAACTATGGATGAAAAGAGAGTGTCCTGTGGTGCAATGGGCCGTTCAGGTAGTAGCAGGGGGTGGGCCCCAAAAGAGGGACTAAGATAATCCAATATAGGTGGGTATTTATCTTTTTCGGATCTGTCAGGCCCTAAATCTACGATGAGGACAGCGGGTGGGCCTCTCACAGTCGAGATAGAGAAACTGCTACGACTACCACACTACCTGCCCCGAGAGTAGCGAACGAGGAAGATAGAGAGAGAGGAAACAAGCTTTTAAGAGTGAAAGAGTGCGAAGGAAACAGCTTCCTTTCCCTATGGACCAGGGGAGAGGGCTGTGGAAAGCCCTTAAGGCAGTAACCTTGCTTGGGAAACTTAACACTCACGAATTCATCAAGGTTTCCTGCACCCCTAAACTTTTTCCCAGCATACAGAACTCTTCCCTCTGCAGGGCCCTTTGGAGTCTGTTCTTAATTATCAATTTTTGGGGTAAATGGATCGAAATAAGTTTCTGAATACTTCGGTAATAGCAATTGAGAAAGGTGTAGGAAGATGGTGTAAAAGTATTGGAACTACAAGAGGGTGCGATCCTCACAGCTTGGAACAACAAGAGCGTGTCTAATGTCCCAATAATTGGAAGAATAATTACCGAAAATTTCAAAGATTTATAGCCTGTCCTATTAACGTTTTATCTGCCATGTGTTCACCAAAGGTTTTTCGTTTCGCAGGAATATGCGAGGGAGCAATATGGGCCCCTGAAAGGGATGAGGATCGTTGCGAAGCTGCGATCAAAGGAACCATCCAAGAGGATCGTTTGACAATTGTCGACGAGACACCAAACAGACTACACTCCACTTGGTTATCTCAAGAGTGAGTATAATGCTTTCAACCTTCTTCTCTTTTAGCTTTTTTTATTCTTCTTCTCTTTTTTGAAATATATTACTCTTAGACGCCCCCTGTCGTCCTAAACTGCCACACCGATATTTTTGTGCATATGTGTATTTTCTTCCTATGTACTTCGTTACGAGAAAGAAATCGCTTATGGAAGTTCCCGGTAGCTCCGAGACACATGGTGTGAATTCCACGAAAGCGAACCAGCCAGAGTGCCATATTTTTTTTTTCCTTCCTCCTTTTTTCATCTCAAGTCCCAGCCAAATTTCTTTCAACCGCGCCCGACTTCCAACAGACATCTCATTCAAGAGAGTGTTAATTTTGCGACTTCGTTGCAATCGTGCGTTACGAATGAATGAAATAAAAATAAAATCAATAACTCACCTTCATTTTTGTTCATCGTGCTGCTGGTGGAAAATCCACTGTCGTTGGCTTCCATTTTCCTCGGAATCGGGCTGATGAAAATGTTGCATTTGTTGACCATCTAAAATTTTAATTCTTCTTTAATTGTGAAATGAAGATTCATAAAAAACCGTTCCATATAAACTGATCTTTAAATTGAGCCACAGTAGCCACCTTAAAAGTAGACGTCAAAAGTTCTAAAGCGTAACGAACGCTTCAAAGAAGCCGAAAAGATCAAAGAGCAGCTGCAAGCCGATGAAAAAAAAATTGGCTGGTCGAAAAAAAGGAAAGAATTGAGATCAGTGTTGAGCCGAGCGGTTGTCGATCCATCCATTAACGACTCGACGCACCAAAAGCGTATATAAAATGATTTCGTCGATGGACTATGAACTTGAAATACCATGTAAGGATATCGACCTTTTGTTAGATCGTAGCGAAAAACGTGAATTTTTGTCACCAGTCTCTTCTGGTCCAGGGTCCAGGTATACGCGAGGAAAATATCCTTGAACCTTTCAATTTTCACCTCCCTCTGACTAAAAGTATCGAGGCGACAATGCACCACCACATTATTTACGGGAATTCTTCTATCTCTCTCTCCCCTTCCCTCAGCTTTTTTCGGTCATATTCGAGGGTGTTTTTTGGTGCTGCCTACTTCGAGTTTCCCTATCGACAAATCGGTCCCTTTTCCAAGAATCATTCGAACCTTATGCTCCGTCATCGCTACGGTCTTCTAATGCACACTCATTTCGAAGGGACCACGTTACGTCTACGAGCTCAAAGTGAAATTTTGCAGAACACTTTACGCCCTCTTGTAACACCGACTCTCTTGGGATTCCTCTTGAAATTCTAATCTCCAAAACTGTTTGAAAAATCAACAAAAAAATACGAGATACCAAAGAATGTTCAAGACCCAAACTCTCTTTCATTTTCCTTCCCTCTCATCCTGTAAAAAGGTCTAAAAATAATATGTTCCCTTTTTTGTTTGTTTAGATGCGAAGTTCGTGCTGGACCCGAATACGTTATTCGAAAATATACGTTTTTTGAAAATGGCACATTTTTACTTCTCCGACATCATTACGCTGAGGAATCATGTAGCGTTGCTATGTACACTGTCGCAGCACGTGGAGTTATTCGCATTTTATCTGCTTCCAATGTTGCACCTGGTGCCACCGATGCCAAGTTTCAATTGGACAGAGTTCACATTGTTCCTCTCACTCGACAGGTAAGGAACAGTTGGATTGTATTTCATTGTGCTCTTGTAGAAAATTATGAGAAGTTGAATGGGTTATTAAAGATTTGTTAGAATATAAACCAAGTGGTGAAAAATGATTAAATTGTTTGAAAATTGTCTCAACAGGTGGCTCAGAAATACAGTCATCGTGTCAACTTTTCCTGCACGGCACAGCCAAGATGGCGGCCATATGTGCCTCAGCTGATTTACGAACAGCCTTCCAGAAGATTTTCCAATTTTCTATGGCAAGGTCCGAAGTACAATGCTCTGCAGCCACGACACTATCAACCATCGAAAAAACATCGTGGTCTCGATTGCCTCGAGGCACTGGGTATCGAGTTTGGTGAACTGAGGCTCGTGAGAGTACAGAAAAGATCGTCGATCAGCGCTTTTGCTCTTGGCTCAAACGATACTCCTAAAATCGAACTTTATCTGGGTAGCTTACCACCGAACGTTTATTCGAAAAAGTCCCACAGATCTACGTCACTCCAACCAACGGCTTTACTTCGAGCTGATACTGTAAGTTGAATATTATTTTGTTCACGTCTTTGTTTTGTCTTTAACAAATTTGAGTATCAAAGTCATTTGTTCCTGTTGAGCTTTCTCCAACTTTGTTCAATTCCCAGTTCTACAATTGTTTTTTTGTTTTCATTGCTTGACAGATCAAAGACTGTTTGGTTTGTGGTGCGATATCCCGTGGTACAGAAAGCAGTCCACCGTTGCTTCACGAAGTGGCAGCACTTCCGGCTCTGCTGGGTGGTTCCTGGTTGAGTTCAAGCTGCGAGAGTTGCGAGGGTGGACTCTGGATAAAGCGACAGCTCGAAGTGTATTCGGGTGACAGTTTGTGGACGGGTCGTTGGGATTATTACAGTGACTCGAGATGCATGAATTTCTTGTACGCTGTAACAGCAGCAGGGAGTTACATACAGCGTCCAGGACGTCAGAGACGTCACAGTGAGGATTCTCGTGGGCCAGAAACATTTCGAGACACTTTGGACGATTTCGTGGTGGATAAAAATGCCCAAGGAGACTTCATTCAACCCGATCAATTAACCGCGAGTTTTGTTGGAAGGTCAAGAAGAAATGTCAACGACAAAAGGTCCATCGAGGCTTCGGAGTACCGTGACAAAGCTGAGGAACAAAGCAACGGCGACTACAGAACGAAGAAAACACTAGCTGAATGGATGACGCCAGAACTTGCCCGTAACTTATTCGAGATTTATGGCTCGAAGAAAGAAATAAGCGAGGCCATGCTCCCGACTGCCGAAGAGTTGCACGAAGCCATAGGAACTTCCGTGACTGACAGACCCGCCGAGAACTCAGAGAAAGTCAGTATCACAGATCGCCAAATAAACAACAGTTCGAAGTTCCATCCTGGAGGTGAAGAATTGCGAGAAGATTCTAAAGGCGATGAAGATTCTTTGGCGACGAGTGAAAATCCATCTTCCAGTATCCCTTCATCTTCTCCGCTCTCAACTGGTGAACGAAAGTCCCGAAGAAGCGTAGAGAGCGAGGACTCTTATCGACATTTGTTACAAAACGCTAAACCTTCGATGGCTGATGCATTCGCCACCATGTTGCGTGGGAATCAACGACGAGAAGAAACCACTAAGAAGCCCATGACGTCAACTATTCCCACCGGAACGACCGAACTCGATCTTCACGTTGCTGAGAGTCTTCTCATCGCCGGTGATCTTGCTATTGCTGCGAGATGCGGAGCTCAGATTTACGGTGATGACCGTGAGATCGGCAATCGCGGACTGAGGGTCAGACCTCTAATCAATTGGCCTAGAAGTTGTGTCAAACATGCACTTGAAGCCCCATCCACTCTCGGACTCAGAGCTCGAGTTGGCGTCAATTGGAGCGGTCAATATACTCTTCTGCTTGGACCCAGGGACGATCATCTTTGGGAAGCCCCTCTCCATAAATGTGGCCCTACACCTTCACACAATCCTGCACTCCGAGCTCATTTAAGAAGAAGCGTTGGCCTTCGGTATGGGCTTTATTCGTCGGTGGCTAATTCCAGATTTTCCATTTACTACAGTTTATTAATTCTTCAACAATTAGCGACGTATCTTTGCTATCTTTTGTATCGCTAAACTGACCATTTTTTTCAAGTCAATCATCTTCAGATTCCAGCTTTTTTTTCGTACAAGACTTTCAAATTGGCGTTCATTTATTGTTTTCCTTTTTCCAGATCGGATCAAATTCATGACAATTTTTTTTTTACTAATGCCACGACAGTCTATTTTTTTTTAATTTTTCGCACGAGACATTTTTTTGTGTGGCATGAGCAAGTCAGTCTGACGTTCATCAACGTAAATTTGCACAATCTTTTAAAGATTTATCACACGATTTACGTTATGATAAGGCGTGTCTCGATTGCTGTGTTCAGAATGACTTAAAATTATATTATCACCAGACATACATTTGGTCGATGATAACATAACTTTTTGTTTCAACTAATCTTCAAGTTGACTTTGAGAAACCATTCAAAGTGGTTGAACAAATTCTTAACGCTGTAATCATAATATTATTTTATTTTTAAGGGAAAAAAATGCAAACGACGATCTCGTTCGGAATTAATACTCACATTTGTTCTCGGTTTGTGCCAAAGTTTTTTTTTTTTTTTTGTAAATACAATTAATCTAAGATGTAAATATGTGGATAGTTAGATTAGGATTAATATTAATTAATTGTGGATGAATGTCCAATGTGGACTATCCAGGGACGAACGATAACCAGTGAATACGGAAACTTGATAATCAAAATAAAAATTTACTCTTCATTTGAGAAGATTTTTGAAAATGTATATAAAATTTAAGATAATTAGATTAATTCGTGTTTAAGTTGATTTTAAGGCTGGCTAAGCTTAACTGCGGCTACGGGATAAAGACTCCAGTGAATTTTAAGGAATTTAGATGACCATTAAGTTTCATCTATTTTATAAATTGTAAGCATTGTACATAAATATTGTAAATATAATAATAAGCTCGTAATTACTATTGAAAAAAAACTTGTAAAAACAAAACGTAAGAAAAAATACATGACTCGAGTTTGACAAAACTTTCCATTACGACGTCTTCTGGATGATCGAACCCTTAAGAACCCACGAGAGAAAAGGTGGGCTTTACACGAATGACGAGAATTCAAATAGCTCTTATCAATTCGCGGTTGTAAATTAGCGCAGTATTGCAAACATGAGATTTTCAAGAGATGAGAAAAGCTCCTTCGAAACTTGAGATTCTGGATTGTCGTCAGTGTTCCTCACGATTGATTTTCGTTAGCAAGGGAGAAGAGATTTGGGTTGGTTATTTTTTTTGCCTTAGAAACATTCGGTTGCGTTTGAGACGAAAAAAGAAACCCTTGGCACAATGTCGACGAATAGTGCGGAAGAAATTTTTGGTCAACTGACGTTTGGCTGGGTGGATTATTTATTGTTTGCAATGTTGCTGCTCGTGAGTATCGGGATTGGTATATATTTTGGATTCTTCAGCAAACAGGATAATACGACGGAATATCTTTTGGGGGGAAAAACGATGAGCTCTTTTCCCGTGGCCATGAGTCTTCTCGCAAGGTCAGAAACATTTTTTATTCAAAGTTCAATGAAATCTCCCACATCTTGTCATAAAAAAAATTGAATGATCGTTTTTGTTTTCCTTCGTGACTCGGAGACAAATGACAATTTGAAATTAAAATTGAAAATATTAAAAATTTTGTCACAAACTTAATACTCCAAGCGTTAATGACATTTTTTACGTTTTTGTTGTCATTCTATCAATGCAAATAGATTTTATTTTGTTTTTATAGTCACGTTTCGGGGATCACGTTACTCGGTGTTCCATCGGAAGTTTATCAGTATGGATCTCAATACGCGGCTTGCGTCTTCACAGCGGCGATCACGAGCGCTTTAACGATCTATATATTTCTTCCTGTATTTTATAAGCTTCAGTTGCCAAGTATTTTCGAGTATCTCGAGATCAGATTTGCAAGACCAGTGAGAATACTCTCATCACTATTTTACATAGTTTCCTTGTTCATCTACATACCGATCGTTGTTTACGTGCCGGCTCTTGCGTTCTCACAAGTCACCAAATTCGACGTTCACGCTCTCGTTCCTATACTTTGCCTTGTTTGCATCGTTTATACAAGTATCGTAAGTATGCGTAACCGAGGTTTCCTCATTTTTTTATGCGAATAAATATTTGTAACTTTAGAATGATTTTAACTGCTGGTCGAAAAGTTGCTCTATATATTTATTCTTCGGAGATTAATCAAATTCATTGGTACAAAGCCACGCAACTAGGCAATTAGTTGCCTCACTCGAATGTGAAACTTCCTACAATTTTTCGCAACTCCTTTGCGATTTTTTAAAGTTTTCGTCCGAACTTCTAAAGGAATTTTTTTGAGGAATTATACTGACCGACTGTTATAAAAATGTGTCATTTTGTAGTAAAACTGTTTTCAATTTTTTTAGGGCGGATTAAAGGCAGTCGTATGGACCGATACGATACAATTCAGTGTTACAATTGGAGGTCTTTTGGCTGTTCTTTTTTTGGGTATTCAATCAGCTGGTGGAATTTCAAATATCTGGCGCATTTCCGAAGAGGGTGAACGACTCATTTTTTTCAAGTGAGATTCACATTTGAGTTATGAGTTTACTATATTTGTATATATAGCTCATTATCAATGCTCTAAATCAGTTTTGAAGTAAATTCTTGATAATGAGTCATCAGGTAAAAACATTGGTCTATGGGTCTAAAAAAAATTTGACGTTATCTCGATTTACGTCACTGAAGTGTCAAGCACGTCACAGACTCGACATTTAAAATTCGACGACAAAGATTTCGAATGACAAAACACACGTGACGATGGCTGTAGACAGTCATTCCAACTTTTACATACGCATAATATGTCACGAAATTAAAGGACGATTGTTTATAACATTTTTTCCATGATGGAAACGTCGAATTTCGATTTTACGATTAATTCACTCAAATTTGATTATAATTGGGCATAAAGATGGAATTTTTTTTTAGCATGGATCCAAGTCCGTTTTTACGAAATAGTTTTTGGATGATGACTTTCGGAGCAACTGCTAATTGGTTGGCACATGTGGGAATTGGTCAAGGATCTGTTCAGAGATTTCTGGCTGTTCCAACCGAGAGACACGCTAAATTGTGAGTGAAAAAGCTGGAACGATGAATTAGAATTTCTTAAAAATGTCGATTTCATTACAGATCAATGGTTATAACCATGGGTGGCCAAATTTTGGTGAAATTCGTCACAGTCCTTACAGGACTTATAATATATGCAAAATATCATGACTGTGATCCTCTTCTCACGAAGGTAAAGTTATTATTGAAATATGAATCAAAATGCATGAATATAATATCAAACCTTCGTTTTATCCCTCATTCCATTGACCCTAAATTTCTACTTGGGGTTAAATTGACCCAGTGGATCTTTGTGAAAATAGTATTGCACTTAAAAAAAACTATAAAACCAATCGTTTCCTAACATTGATCATTGTGCCGTTTGATTGGTTGAGAATCGTACGATTTCTCAGAAAACACATTGAAAAAATATAGTAGAAGTTAAATTAAATGGCATCAGAAACAATAAGGAATGATTAATTAGCAGAACGAAAGACCGGTTATTCACCCTGTCGTCTAAATGTAGTTTGTCAATATTTTTGGGATATAGGTTGTGAAGAGGAGTGACCAGGCACTGCCTTATTACGTGATGGACGTGGCAGGAAACATACCAGGACTTCCAGGGCTTTTTTTAGCAGGTTTAGTGAGTGCAGCATTGTCGACGATGAGTGCATCACTGAACACAGTGTCAGGGAGTATCTACGAGGATTTCATAGAGCCTTGGATCCCTGAGAGTGAAGGAAAGGAGGCAAAAGCAGCACAAATAATGAAAGTGACGGTTGTCGTGGCTGGAATAATAGCAGGAGCGATGGTTTATGTTGTGGAGCATTTGGGTACAGTTTTTCGGATGGGGCACAGTATGAGGAGTGTGGTCGATGGTCCGTTGTTGGGTCTTTTTATTTTGGGCATGATGGTACCGTGGGTAAGAGCTAAGGGTGCGATGATAGGAGGTTGTGTTTCTTTGGTCACGATGGCCTGGCTGGTCGGTGGAACACAATGGTACATTGCCCAGGGTAAACTCCAACATGCTCCGTTACCAACGTCGATCGATGGTTGTCCTTATCCATTAAATGAAACTGTTTTACCCCCTGCAAGTCCTTACGTACCAGAGGATGAACCTGCTCTCGTTTATCAAATTTCGTTCATGTATTATTTCATAATCGGTGCCTCGATCACTGTCGTTGTTGCTCTAATCAGTAGCGCTGTACTCGGTGAAATCGATCTTAATTCCATCAACCCTGATCACATTACACCCGCAATGAGAATATTTTTACCTAAGAAAGTATACGATCAAGTGCCAATGGACGATACGAAAAAAGATACAACGATCTACGAAAGTAAAGAAAAGCACAAACATGACATTGATAGAATTATTATTAAATTACGCGAGTGAATCGAAGAAAAATAATTATTGTGTGTTTCTTGTCAATGATTTCATTCGGTTAGTATTTAAGGAGTTTCGCCATCGTAACATGCCGAAAAACATGTGCATTTTCGAGAAGTCTTTTACAGCAGCATTATCATGTAATTTTTTTTGGTTTCGTGGCACGTGAATCCATGAAGTTAAAAAAGACCATGAAGTTAATTGAAAAAGAAAAAGGGTCGTCGTCTAGTTGACAGCAATTTGGCGGGACTTGTCATTTGACACTACAAAAGTAAAGATTTTTGAAAACAACTAAAGAATATGTATCGTCGTATGATCAGGAATTTGGAAATTTTGGAATCCTATTGAATCGGTTCGATTAATTGAAAAATAGAATTGAGCTTTCCTTAAGGTGGGCGCATCGTTAGATTTCTTGTTTTTCTGTCAACGCGATTGAAATATGCAATTTGAGCAAAAAAGACGATTTAAAAATCTGATTTCTGATTTTATTGTTGCGTAAATCTTCACTAGCAAACTCTTCAGTTCGCAAAATATTTCTATCTGATGTTTAATGTAGCGTGTAATCAAAATAAGCTTAGGATAATTTGTGTGTTTGCATGTATTTAGTTAGTGATTTGATTATTTTATATGCTACTTGTTATGAAATGAATGAAGGATCGAAGTGAATAAAAGATTTTCTATCACTACTTAACTGATTACACGTTTTATTGGTCGTTACTGCTTACACTTTTTCTTTGATCAAACCAGACGAGAAATTCGTCTGGAACTGTTTTATTGCCGTAATAAATAGAAAATAACATTTTATCGTGACTCATCTCTTATATAAATCTAACAATATATTTTTCGCCCGAGGAAAAATATCGTAAACGTATATATTTTTTCACAGAGATTCGTCTTTGTATTTTGCTTGGACTTATTGCTAGTGAAAATATGTACAGGTATATGAATTGATAAAAAGTACACGAGTGTTGAGAAAAAATGAGTAAAATTGAACATTTAATTCCCTTTAACTCAATCATAAAAATTTCTCATTCATTTTGTAGCCCAAAAACGTTTGAAATAAAGCACAAATTGTCCAAACACTCAATCTCGTGTTGGGCTGAAATTTTTTCCTTTATCTTCAGAATTAAATGCTCAATTTTTATGTCGTAGTTACGAAAATTCCAATCTTACTCAAATTCCTTTGTTTGGTGCATTTTCCTACAATCCCGAGCCAAAGATTTTTTTAAATCGTCACCCTTATTTTATGCTCAGTATATGAAGGACTGCAAAAATATTGAGTATGTTTAGTCGTAGCTAATCGTACGTTGAATCGAAAAGACTTCGGTTTTCAAATGTAGATTCGTTAAAATGGTGGCCAAATCTCGCTAATTATTCCCTTAAAAATAAAAGGAGGGAAATATAATTTAATTATCTATGAAATTAATACTCATAATATTGCACTTGTATCGATATTGGTCGAGAGGGGAATAAAAAAGGGAGATAATAATGGAGGAAAATGGTGTCAGTACAATCCCGAAAGTATATCAGTGACTTTGCCATGTTTAGCGACTAGCGAGGCAGTGGAATTTTTTCTCACTCCGACATTATTGTCGCGAGTTGTTTGGGAGTGTCCGGAGTATTTGCCGGCATTGAAACGATTTTTTCCGAGGCCGAAGGCGTCGTAACGACCAGAGGGTAAAAAGACGCCAGAGTCGTTGGCGGAAAATTTGTTGGCAATGATTTCAGGTCGCGAGGAGCTCTGATTGGATCCAATGGTCATTGCATTGGTGGAAAATTGGTTGAGTGTTCGATAGTCATCGTTGTTATGTTGAAAATTCCATTGTCTCTCGAGTCGCATTGCATCGTCGTAGAGTTCGTCGCTTCTTAAGAATTTTGAATTTGGACAGGGTTCGAGTTGTTCGTCTCTTTTGGAGTTTTTTTCGAAATACGATTTTTTTGTATTGTTTTTCGAACCACCTCCGCCCTTGGACGACGATTTATCTTCGTTTCTCAATTTCGACGATTTTCCCACGTGTTTATCTTTCGCGGGCCGCGACGTTTGCGAGCGTTTTGGTGACAGAAAATTATCGTCGATCGTCATTGCGTCAAAACTCTCGTCTATTCGGTCCAATGATTTAGTCAATAAATTAACAAACTGTGGAAAACCGTCACGCTGGTTTCTCCGATTTACCAGCGGCTCCAGATCGTAATCCGTTATATAAACGAGACCACTGTCACTCCCACCCTCGTAAGTCTTGAACGACTTGTCTTCTCGGTCAGCCATCGAGACATGATGAAAAGATTCGGACCTTTTGATTCTCGATCGTGCACCATCGAATCTCGTTATTTTTTCATTGTCGTTATCCTCGTGCCTGGCCAAATTTCGCAAACTCATGTTTTCAAAAGCATTGAGACTTTCGAATTTACGAATACGACTTTCGATCCGCGATTTGCCGGAATTAGGACTCGAGCCACTGGAACCCAAGAAATCCTGACTAGCCGATCTCCTCAATGATTTTCTCTTCTCCAATTCGCTCTTGTACCTGGAAGAGCTGCGTTTTTGATTCGTCATTGAATTGTCATTAACGAATTTGCTGGTAGTTTCGAACTGTTTGTAAACTTGAAGATATTTCGTGGATGGATCGGAATCTTGAAGGTTTTTCAAGTTCGTTGCATTGTCAAAGTTCCTTATCGTTTTAGGTTCGTTTGAAAGATTGTTGGACGGTGATGATTTGACGACAGACTTGTTGCGTAAGTTGTTGGATCGTTGTAGGGTACAGTCGGTTTTATAAAAATGTTGATTATCGCGATGTTGAGAAAGAGGCTCGATGTTTTCATTTTTCGTGATGTATTTGAGCCTCGAAGCGCTGAGCAACGAGTCACTGCTATCGTCGAGTGTTTCCTCTTCGATATCCTCTTCGTCGTGGTTGTCAAAAACAATGGGATTCTCAAGAAAATCACCTTCTCTGGTGGCCAGAATAGTTGACAGACAAGGTGGTGCGCGCCTCGGTGGTTGAGGGTACAAAATAGCGGGTACAATGGCGTCTTCGAATTCGGGGCTTTTGACGATTATTTTGACGCTCGCGTCGTTTGAACTTTTGGCCATTCTTTCGGAAGCGGACGAGCTTAATTTTCTTGTTATTGCTGAATCGACGCTAATTTCTTCGTCATCGTTACGACCGAAATACGTCACCGAATCTTTGTTTGTTCTGCGATCTTTCGTCTTCATTGTTTCTTGATTCTTAGATTTAATCGATATTCTTGAACCCCCAGAATTATTCTCGATGTTGCAAATTTCTTTCGTATTTTCGAAAGGATTTTTCAAACCTTTAACCTTGCGATCTTCAAACTCTTCCTCCGCGTCCTTAACGATTATACGCAACTCTTCAATCACGTCGTCTATCGTCGTCTCTTGATCGTTATCCATTAACGCCATTTTATTATCGTCCCCCTGTCCCATAGATCTTTCCAACTCTTCAGGACTGCTCGATCTCTCCGATGAACTTATCCCTTCGTCCTCAGCGTTCGATGACATCGCCTGCTGCTGCTGCTGCTGCTGCTGCTGCTGCTGTTGCATTATTTTCCGACCTTCACTTACCGACGAGTTTTTTGATATCGACTCGATCTTCCGGTCCTCGCTACCACTCGCGTAATCACTCATTTTCACCGTGTTGTACTTGTCCAGTTGCTCTTGAAGTACGCTCACCTTGTTGCCAAGAATCGTGCAAGTTTCCTCCGCTCGGGCTAAACGTTTTTGCAACGCTTCCACGTCGACACAGTTGTGAGACCACTTTTGGACCTCCTTGTGAAGAAGATCACTCAACGAGTCGTCACTACGGACGTCGACCTCGCTCAACCACGATTGCAATACTCGAGGCTCTAATCCAGCCTCGCATGCCTCAGCCTGCATTAAGAATAATAAAAATCAAACAAAAACTACAGTCTACCATTAACTTATAAGGAAGTTTATCGACTTCAACATTTCCATAATTTACAGGTTTTCATCATAAACTTTTTGAGTTTTCTTTAAAAGTTAAGGCTGCGTTACGGTTTTTTTGTACTTAGAAATACTTCATGCTCGTTTTTGTTCTGAGATCCTTGCTTGAAATACAATCGAAAGTCTATTTTGTCATATTTTACTTTTTTCATTGGTCGGGTCTATTTTTATTTTTTTTTTCCTTAAATGGTCTTGAAAAATGATGTGATGTTTGAATTTTTACCTGAATATATAACCTCGTTTGAATGCGTGGTGCCGATTTAAGAAAAGCATTTAGAAATGAGATTCCGGCAACTCTCAGTGCCACAGCGGCTCTCGGAGCGAGAAGAGCTCCTGCTAGAAAACGAAATCTTCCTCCCTCGCCATACCTCAGTCTTAAGGTGGACACGGCTTCCGACACTGCCAAATGGCCACCTGGTGCCTGACAAACTTTTGTCAGCAACTGAAAAACATGTCAAGGAGAAAATGTTGCGAATTAAGTGATTATTCAATGTTCTCAGTCTTCGTCAAGGTGGACTTACAAAATGGTAATTAAGTACTCGGTTTCTTGAAATAAATTTTCTCAAGGTTTTATGGTAAATCATTTACTTACGAAATCAGAACGAGGACTAAAGTTTAGCCTTTTCGTTGATTTCGGCAATTTGAGATCTAAAATAATGTTTAATTCTCAAAAACAATCAATTCACTCCCTTTTTTAGCAACGTTGACACTGACGTCTCTTCTTCCAGTTTTTTTATTATTACCGAACTACTATTTGAACAACAAAAACTGGTTTTTTTTTGTTCAAACTGTCCCTGGGACATTCATAAATGTGTAAATTAAAAAAAATAGCAACAATTTTTGTTTTTTCGGAATTGCAATGTTTCATAAACTCAGTAAGAAACGATTAAATCTAAATTTTAAAATTTCGAGTTCAATTTCGTGATCCGCGGGCACAAAAGCATTTGAGTAACAAATTTCTGGTCAATTGCACGTAAGAGAAAGTGTATGGCTCGAAGAGTTCAATGAGAAGAATGAATAGTTTTCATTCCTTTGATAATTGATTAAAGATTAAAAATACTAGTACTGTTTTTATTTATAACAAAATTTGATGTTATTTTAAATGCGGCTTTTGGGCTTTTTGGAACCTTTTGACACCCTGACACAATTAAATATGTATTTTTTCCGTTGAATCTGCACCAAGCAATTCTAACAGGACAGAAGGTCTCAGCAATAATATTGGCCGGGTTTTACTGACCATAAAGACGCGCCACGCCAAAATTAAACGATCGTATAACTGAACGTTAAAAAAAAACTGGTTTCAACGGGAAAGAGCAGTGAAAAAAAATAACGGGTACGGCAGACGAAGATCGCAACTTTGTCGCTTGAGTCGTTGCACAAATTTTTTACGGTGGATCGGAAAAAAAAGGAAAAAAACTGAAGAGATCTTAGGTTTGAATATTTGTGGGTCAGGGTCTTCGGAATACACGAGTAAAATTAAACGGTTTTTCTTGGGCCAGTTTTTGGGAAAGACTTGGTTGAAAAAATCGTGGAAATATTGACTATTTTTGCATTTTTTGAACATTTAATCAACTTATTGTTGAATATTTTTTATTTCTAGTTATGCTGAGAAAAAAAGGTACAATTCTGCGTTTGAAACATCGAGGAAAACACGAGTGTGGAAATAATAAGGGAACGTCAAAGAAGTTTGGAAAAAACTGGTCGAGTACAGAAATAATGGCTCTCTGGGTAAAAGCGATTTTTCCCAGATGTGTGTAAGAAAATCTCGAATAGCTGACGAGTATGTGAGAAAATAAAATCACGTGAACGAGACTCGTTGTGCGTATTCTGTTATGTACGTGTTTCTCGTAATTTTGGAATAACGGCAAAACGCGTGCCTCGAATTCTCGAGTCTGTTTACACCAGAAAAGATTTACAATTATGTACAGGCTGTCTCACCACCCATTACTGTAAACCTAAGATAAGGACCGAATTACGCATTGAAAAGTCTGATGCTGTTTTTCGATCGACTGCATTCTGCAAAATTATCTCGCAGTTTTTTAATACCTGGGTCTTCACCAGGAATTCCGTCAAAACGGTGAGAAATAGCGTGAAAATACATAGAACCAATATTGTAGAGCATGAAAATATCTGCAAAAAAGTAATTGGCGACGATTTTGTATTTCCAGTAGTTTAGTCCTGAGTACGGCTCGAAAAAAAATAAAGTTCCATGTAATCTTCGAAAACCGAGTTGGCTTCCAGCTGCTCTCAAGACTAAACTACTGACAATCAAAAATCGTTTCCTGAACCTTTTTTGTTGGAAATTAGCTGCTCTTCAAGATTGGTCCTATGCAGTTTTGCTCTATCTATAACGGTTTTGGCAGTACATGTGATTGAAGCGGCGCAGTATCGATTAGGATCAGCTGAAAAATTGCATCCGACCTTTTTCCTCAGAATTCAGTCCTGATTTTATTGAGTTTACGGTAATAATCATTCGAATTAGGCCTACAAAAATACCTATCGACTTTACACGCATAAAAAAGAAATGTGTACCTGTAACGCAAGAACTCTGGACCGGTTGAGACTGCTGGTTAGACAGACCGCTAGAGCGAGAAGTCCCGGCTGCGCTTGAGACAATAGTCTGGGTGCATCGGTACATCTCTCGCCACATGCGGCCAAACACTCGACGCAACCAAGTTCATCAAGCGCAGCTCGCCTCGTACCGATTCTGGGTCCACCCTGACCACTGGGTGGACTGCTCTGGATCAGTTGAACACCACGAAGAGTTTCGAGCAAAAGTGTCATACCGTCCGCTGGTGGAGACGCGAATTCTTGGACAAAACTGAAAAGAGAAAAAAATCCGGATTGATTATTGCATGGGTAAGAATGGAATTAAATTCGCAAGCGATGCGAACAAAATTTTGATTATTATTATTTATAGGCACGATTTTATGGATGTGAGTAATTTTTTTTTCCATTTTTAATTTGTTGAATTAATTAAAGTAGGCTTTTTAGGCGATTTTTTGTCATGATTTATTTTGTTAGATTGTTTGAGCCCCTTCAAAAGTATCGGTACACACGTCATGTACCGTAAACATAGAGAATAACTTGCGGTTGTTTTCGTCACCGTAGCGTATAGAGCTGAGTAGTTTAATTGCGTTTGTCGAGAACAAAATCGCGTCGGAGATTTAACGGAACTTCGAGAGAGTTTGTCGTCACCCCGTTTCGCCTTGTTGTCTATTGTTGACATTTCTACCTCGTCATTGGCGTGATTCGTAACTCGACGTGTCAAAGTCAATAGTGAATATATTTTTGTGTACCAGAAATGAAGAATATTTATAAAAATGCATTTATCATTCAAAAAATTGAATGGGTTTTCAATTTTACATTTAATGGCATATAAATATTGAAACAATAATGAATCTGACGAACGAGCTCATTTGCAGCGAACGAGGTCATCGATAAAGTGGTAAAAGAAATCGTTAATTGCGAATTAACAACGACGTGTCGTAAACGACAGTCATTTATTGGTTCTCCATAATTTACGATACAATAAATCGTCAACTAAACTCCTGGAAATTAAAACAGAGATTCGTTGTATTCTTTTATACGATTTTCACTTTGTTCTGCAAAATGTTAATTAAAAGTCGAGAAACATCGTTAAAAACATAAGACTCGTGGGGGTCAACATCGACGAATTTTTGTTTTTATCTGATCTCTCTGTTTTTATAATTGCAAATAAATGTTGTTTTTATCAACTCAAGGGAGACTCCGATAGCCCGACACACTTTTTACATTTCACTTTTATTACGAATTTACTTTCGGATATTATTTCGAATGGATTAATTGGCTAGAATGAAGCAAATGGCTGAGAATAATTACGACGAAGATTAAAGTATCAATCCGTGAATAAAAAGTTACTCCTACGTCGTGAATAATGCAGGTGTAGTAAACGGAATATCTGTTGTTTTCAATGTAAATTCTCCTGGTTCTCAATAAATCCGTAAGATCCCAAATTCCCCGACCGATTACAGGAGTGAAAATAAAACGAGCAAAAGTCATGAATTCCGTTAATCGACCAAAAGGAATGAAAAAGGCAGAAGGAATCGTGAAATTCGATGTACTTTTTTTTTGCCTTGCATACGTGGAACTCTCAATTGGGTCGTGAGACGACGTCTTTTCGTATCAAAGGCCCTGGAACAACATTGCATTCGATCGTGGATGCACTCTCGTTTCAGTCATTCACCGTTCAATGAAAAACGTATATTTTTTGCTTCGGAAAAAAGTTCACAAAAACGACAGAATGCCTTAGAATTTTTTCTGAATCAATTATTAAATCGATTCGGCTTAAACTTTGTATCTCACACCAAGAAAAATCGATTTCAATTAAACGTGATATTTTTTCCTGTACAAAAAACTTGTATTCGTCAATGAAACACTAATTTATACATCTAACGACTTAATTTCAACGTAGCAAACGAGTTTTGCTTGGGCGATGACAGGGCAAGTGAAGGAGAAACGAAAAATGAAATGAAATTTTTTATTTTTATTGTTTTAGTGGGAGTCTCCTTGTGTATACAATGTGTATACGCGTTTTGTCTCTTTCATTCCGATCACGGAGCCCGATGGAGATGACGGGCCAAAAAGTGTGCCGACCGGTTCTCCATCGGGGGTAAGCCCCGATAAAAATTTTGAGAGATTGAGTTGCGTCGAGAGGATAAATAAAAAGAAAATTAATCGTTGAGCTTATAGTTTGTTATAACTATACGTGCAATCTGTATTATTCTATGAAGTCTACGAGAGAGAGTGAGAGAAGAAAAGAGGAGAGAAAGAGAGAAAGATGGAGCACATACGATCAACCAAAGATCGAATACACTCGTCTATCGTTCTCGCATCCTCTTCCGTAGTTAAAAAAAATCTTTGATCGACGATATACCGTACACTATGTGCTCGTAACGTGTGGAAAACCGGCTGGTGTGTGTGCATCTCGTCCAACGAGTTCCCAAACGGGATAATAAACTGATGCCCGGCAATAACCGAGACAGTTAATTCCCTCGATGATATTTTTTTTTTTCTCCATTTATTTCACTATTATATTTTTTATACGTCCCTTTTATAAACACATGAGGGACAGATTCGATCTCGAGGACTTTAAATTGAAGGCTTTTGTAAACTCAAATACGTATTCCATCGAGATTTTTTTAATTTATTCTTTCATTCTTTATTATCCTTCATTATTGTGGTCAATTAAAATCTTTGGAATGGAAGAAAAATTTGTGAACAAATTCATTCTATTTTCTTTATTAAGAACACACGATCTTTCTTATAAATTGTTTGTTCCGATTTCAAAGGCTCTAATCAGAAGTATTAAAAAAAGACTTGAATATCACTTTCATTAATTATTACGTGAATGAACGTTTCACTTACTCCGTCTCGTAGAAACGTCAAATAATGGAGTAAATGTTCTTTTTTTTTATTTTTTATTTTTTATCGAGACTTTTAATTTACTCGGAGCGTGTACGAGGCTTAAGAAATGGTCCGAAAACAATGGCGCTACTATGGATATTACGTTGCGTCGTGTTATTATGCAAACGATGATCTCGCAACGAGAGACGCCGTCGTCCATAACGACACACTACGAATTTCTTTGCGTTACACCGTACGATTCAGAGCAAAGAATATCGAGAGGCTTTTTCCCAACGGATTCCCATATTTTTCCCCGGGAACTTTTCTTCAATATATACTGTTTACGAATAAAGCGAAAATTCATCGAGATTCATGAGAGATAAAGGGGAGATAAAGATGAAAAACAGACAAAATTTATTCAACAAGGAATTGTCTCGGTTACTGACAATATGTGCGTTGCAAAACATTTCTGGGAAAAATTTATACGGGCCATTGAGAAAATAATTGGCTACTACAGGGAAGCGAGAGCTAATTACTAATTACGATTCCTCATTGTTAAATAAAAGCGATATACACACATTTCACTTCGTATGCATTGTTCAGAATTTTGAATTTCCAAATTACATTCAATTCTCTTTTCTCGATCATCGGAATTATCAAATAAGGTGTTTCATGTACCTCAAGTAACAAATTAATTCATACACCGTTCAGTTACCATTAAACATCTATTTATTTTTCGTTTTTCAGTGTTTTTATGAAAATTGACATCAGACATTTTCGTCCTTCTTTCAATACGTTTTGCCTATTTTAGTGGTAACCAAAACTCCAAACTTAAAACCTAAGTTAACTTTTGAACTGTCTAGTTTAACCTCTTGAAATATTTTTGTACTAGCCACAAAACAGGTATATAAATATTCCGAAATTTTTACTAACTTCTTAAGCCGATGTTAAATTTTTAAGTCGATATAAGGTCTTTTCCGAAAACAAGGCTGAACAAAAGAGTTTTTAACTTGAATAATGTTTTGAAGCGTTTGTAAAAAATCTTATGAAACTTGAAGGTATTTTATGCCCATCGCGTAGAGTAAAGTAAAAAATAAAAGAGCAGGAAAAAGAGAAGCCCTTCACGAAAATGTAAAACATCGTAAACTCGAGTTATAGGAACACAAGATACTGGAATGAGCCGTCGTTTTCATCCTTTCTTGAATGCATCGCGTTCCTGGACTGTGTGTATTATATTGCGCCGTTTGTTATTCCGCAGACGGACTACTCTCTGTGGCTGGCTACTTTGCTATATGCAACTAGCCGCGAAGCATGAATGCGCTATCTGCATGTTGCATACCAAACGAGCAGAAGACTCCTCCACGAGGGGGCTTCACAGACCGTCGGCTTTTATACCAGGCCGTTGCATCTCCGCCGTATAAACAGCTGAGGCTCAAAATTCCTTACTCTAAGATGTATTCAGCTTTCGAGATAAACAGAGACCGTGCAACTAAAAAGCACGAAAAATAGAGAGAGAGAAAGAAAAAGAGAGAGAGAGAGAGCGAAAGAGAAGAAACTGAGAACAAAAAATGTAATAATAAGAACACAAGACAAAGAAAGAGAGAAAGAAAGAGAGAGTGGGAAAAAAGGAATGAAAAAACTGAATGTTTTGAAAAAAACAAGAAAACAAATGATGAAGAGTTTCAACCAAGAGACACGTACGAGTCTCGATCGTAAACCTACATTACGTTTCGTCGACATACGTCGACGTCAATCTTGTCTTCTCCTCTCCTTTTCTTTCTTTCGCGTATGACTCGTAAATCTGCGAAACTAATAGAGCATGACTGCACGCGTGAGTCTCGAGCTACATCGATATTACGATTGGAGATGGATATTTGGAACGGATGCAAAGTAAAATACTACGTTAGTACACAATCAGGAAGATCCGATCAAAAAGAGAGAGAATTGATGAAACGGATCTGAACTAGAAAAGTATGTGTGTGACTAAAAAGAAGAATAACAAAAATGACTTTCAATCAATCATAAAATTGAGGAAATGTTCCAGAAAACAGAAAAATGAAGACTTTGGTTTTGTGCTTTTTGAAAAATGAATAATTCACGAAAAATTACGCGATTAAATGAATTTTTAGTCGAAAATACTTGATCGAAAGTAGTTGGTGACAACGTTGGTGATAAAAAGTTATCCACAGATGTCGACGTGGCCTGAAAAGCCTTGTAAGAACGTACACAAGATAAATATAGTAATTCTGATGACTCGTTTGAGGATTTACCGGCAGATTATACACGTCGAGTATGTTTATTGCATACTTAAGTGGGCCAAACAGGGACATCAAAGCATATGCTGACTCAAAGTACTCGGGACGATCAATTCCTCGATGTCTAACGGCGTGAGACGACATAATGACGAGTATTTTCCGAGAGCAGACTAGCGGGACGATAAACCTCGTTCCAAATATCTTAAAATCATAGATTCAATGATATTTTCCTGTCTATATGACAGAAGAGTTCTGCAGCATTGCTTATTTCCATACGCCTTTTTTTCCATGTCTTATTCTTATTGCTTTACTGACTAAATTGGCACCGTGGATCGTCGGTCTGAGAAATTCAGGTCAATTTTTTATTTTTCAATCTACATTCCTGACACCCAAGATTCTGCTTCATTTTCTATTCCACACTTCGCGATCCAGTTTTAATATGAAAATGTATCGAACGTGACTTTCCGCCTCGATCTAATAAAATCGATATAAAAAGTTCAGAGTTTCTCTTATCCTTTGATTATTTTTCTTCGCGTCAATGCCGAACAAACATTCGGTGAAAAAAAAACGAATAAGAATTCTTAAGGGATTCCTCAATTTTTTTAAGGCTTTAGGAAATTATTGTATATTTGTTTTGTCCTCGAGGTAATAAAAGTCTTCTTGACTTTTTGGGGACTCTTATATTGTTGTATAAATGTTTAGAGTCTCGAAGAGCTCGAACGCTCATAAAATCTAACCGTACAGTAACGCATTTGCTAATTTTTCAACGCCTTAACAATATTTCTTACTTCCTGGTTCGATGGTGTTATTAAATCGACAGCGCACGTGCCCATATATCGCGAATACGTTATTAGTTCCACCAGAAGGAGGTGATTAGTTGTAAACGTCTTGGAGAGAAAAAAAGTCGTGTTTTTATCTGTTCTTTTTTTCTTAACTCTTGACGGATTCGATGCTTCGACGTATAGTGTTGGCCGATGAAATATATGTGTTAATTAAGATTGATAAATGAAGGCTCGTAGCTTACCTTGGAAAGGCGAGTCTGAGATCGGCTCGAAGTTTATTCAGAAGTTCACTGACCGAAGTGAATTGTCGAAGTGTCATTTCGCCACAAGCTGAGGCATAACCGGAACTCGAGCTTGTAGTCGAGGGCAAAGTTCCATGAGAATCGTGTGACGTCACTACCGGACGACGTCCCCATCTTCGGAGAGCAATCGCGTAGTCCTCCGCGTTGTACGTCGGAGGTCGAAGTCTTTCCTAAAAAACAAAAAAAGAATAATAGTAATTTTTTTTTTTAATTGATTTTCAACCCCATAGCTTCGGAAATACAGCCATAGATGCTGTCACGTTATGTCAGTAATTTTTCTCATCACTATAATTAAGTTTGGAAATGATCCTGTAAAAAATAACAACCAACATCGTTATCGCATTGTCGAATTATCTCAATTTCCAGTCGTTGACTCGAGGCTTAACTTCTCAGGATAATTTTAGCGAAGCAACTATTTCTATTGACTTTATACGACTTGAAAAAAAACATTAAGTTGATTTCGTAAAAGCAAGACAAATTGCATAAAACAATATTATCATAAGTTACGTGAATAATAACGGTATGTAAAAAAAATGGCGATTATATGAACTCAGGCATAAAAGACAGAAGAAATTATCTCTTTTCCCGGTCTTGTTTTATATCTCGAGGCGATAAGCGATGCGCGAATTGCATTGAAATTATGGATTAACTGTTCCGAGTATTCTCTCCTCATAGAATCGGGAAAATTAGCACGTTCCATACCAACGTATATGAATATTTCATCGTTTTCATCCAAGTTACACTCTGCAATTTGAGCTACCTCTCACGAACCTCGTTGCCTCTTAATATTACATCCCCGGGGATTATTATCGTTTGTGGTAATCTGAACGTGATGCGTCGAGCTACAGTTTAAATTGAAATTAATATTGTGTTAAGGTGGTTGAGTTGAAACGATCAAGAAGAAATAAAAATCACAGAAGCACAATCCAAGTTGTCGAAATTTCGAAAAAAACTAATTCTAGACGACATTGAAGAACATGCAAAAAAGAATTCTTTCAATAAATCAATTTGGTATAACGACAATAATTTCGCACGACAAGAAAATCTGACAAAAAGAACGAGCGTTTTTTTTTCAATCAAAATACAACCGGAACAAAGTGACAGAAAACACGGAATTGCATGACGAATTAGTTCCAATTTGGAAGATAAATTAAACCAACCTATTAATTACCAAATTTCACAGAAACACGATACAGATTGCGAAAACAGTAGTAAATGGGAAAAGATATGAGAGAAAAGGAATGAAGCTATCGAGTAAGCAAAGTCACGGATAATTACTAAACCATTAAGGCTGCGTAATCCTCAATGTAGTTTTTATGACGCTACGTTGTTCATCCCATCTTTCTTTCTCTCTCTCTCTCTCTCTCTCCCTTTCTCTAGCCCTCTCTCTCTCTCTTCAGCTCTCTACGTCTTTCCCTTTCGCACCACCGATCAAGGAGGATCGGTAATTCCCTGACGCAATAAACAACTTCTTGGGGGCTGGTGGATCAAGGAGGATGAAGAAAATTAATGATCTGTAAGTGTATCTAATCTAATGGGAAGGTGGTACATACGCCATGTAGCTCAAAATGTTCTTCTCTCGTCTTACGATGGTGAAATACAACTTTGGTGTGTAAATTCGTAATTTTACCAAAGCGAGATAGGTCATGACCAACACAATGAGTACATAAAGCGAGAGAAAAAAATCATGGCCACACAAAGAGTAAGAGAAATAGTCATAAATGAATATAACGATATGTATATATATGTCTACACATTGTAATAATATGGGCATCGTGAAAATGGTCGAGTTCGCTCGACAATTTCACGCTGTCGCCGGAAGTCGGGCAGGCAGCCTTCTTTATGGAGTTGTAAAGATAAAAAAACCGAATGAAATAAGAAGACAGAAAAAAGAAATAAGTGGGGAAACTTGTGGTTGAGACCCGGGATCGAGGATCGCTCGGAGTCTCTCATTTGCGGTCGGATATTTCTCGCGCTCGGTTGAATGCTCGTGTCACGAGACAGAGAAAGATAGAGAAGGATGTTTTCAAAGATCGGAGATGAGAGAAAGAAAGAGCGCAATGGACAGCTTTGATCCTAAGCCGGAAATACTTCATACCTGAATTTTACTGATCCATACGTTCGATCTGTCAAGTTGACAGAATTTTTGTTTTCTTTTTTTATCGTTTCTCAGGCCCTGCTTATTATTCAGTAGAGAGATTTTAAAAGAACTTGTAACTCTTTGTCTCCTTATTATTCATCGAACGTTTTTTAAAAGAATTTTTTATTTCCGTTTTCGATTGTCTTACATGATAGGCATTTAAATATTTTTTTTTTAATCGAAATTACACCGAGAGAAATTTCCAATAATTATGTGTTTACGACTCACTGATCTCAACACACGAAACTCGTCTTCATTAATTTGTGAAAGTTATTCAAGTGAGACAAAGTTTTGTTTAGTTTTATTGGCATGCTCGGATACCCTCTAATTTTCTCGTTATTCATAGCGAATGAAGTGAAGTTTCTAGGTGTGATTGAGTTTCTCGATTATTTTAGTAAATCACGAGGTCAAAAAATGTTAACTCGTTGCAACAGAGTAGTATTTAGCGATTAGGAGGCTCCGTTCCTTCACGCAATTAGAGATCTCTGGAGTAATAACTCGTCAAGAATATTGAATGTCAGAAAATAATCAGATCTCTCCCATTAAATTATTTCGAAAGACACATTAGTCTAATCGAGTGTGACGAATTTAGTGAAAAATCGTTTTCTCGAATAGCCACGAGGTTCATTGGGAGGTGAAAATTATTGAGGTCTTGGGGGAGCTCGTTGATTCCCTAATTGATAAGCAGACCAGATGATCACAACCTTCTCGTTGGTATGTTAAAAAAATGAGCTTTCTCGTCGTGAAAGGTAAAAAATAAAAAATGTGAGCTTAATCCAGTTTTAGAATTTGTATTTGCAAAGTAGAAGCCTGACTCGTGGCCGAGTGAAAGAATTTCTCTCGGTAAATAATTGCCAAAAAAAATCTAAAAGTATAACGTTGCTCTATAAATTTTCATTTAATGATAAGATTTAAAAAACGATTTTGAAACCAAAGTGAAAATTATTAAAGCATTAGTGTACACGAATCAGTTGCCTTTGGTAATTATGCCAATCAGTAACAACAACAATAGCAATGGTAAAGAGAGAAGAGAAGCATTGCTCGAGTAAGTACGCGTGCACATGCAGTGTTGATACAGTCACGAAGGTTATACACATACAGAATGAATGAAACAAGCATCGGGCAATTTTATTGATGCACTACTGCATATACACGTTGGTTAGTGCATAAGAGTGCACGAGGCAAAAGCTCGAGTTGTTGGGTTCGTGTAAGAGGTGATTTATTCCCAGTTAATCCGACGTTGCGGATTAATCACGTTAATCTGTGCGGTGGTTATTCGAAGCTGAAGTCGTGGCCATTTATCGGGGGTCGTTAGAGGCAATATTACCGAGAAAACATTTATGCATTTACGGTACATATACGCATACTTGGGAGGGCCACTAAATACTTTTAACTCTTTATTCTTTTTCCTATCCAGTGAATAAACAATTACTGATTAAATTATAAACCGTTTTTCAACTTCTCGGTAAAAGCATGAGGGAACTTGGTATCTTACCCTTTGTTTTTACACTGTGCAGCCATATTTGATAAGGTAAAAAGGGTCATATGTATAAATGTTCATTATCGCTGTGTTTTCTATGTATATCTGTATTTATTCCTGACGTCGCTCACTCGTAACTTTTAAACGTGGTGATATAAAGCCATGGAAAGTTCTACAAAGAAGTGAAGTGAATACACGTTCCGCTTTGGTTAATCTTCAAAGTTTCCGGTGACAAAGCACGGAAATGTCTCTGACGAGTGAGAAATTTTAACCTAAACCTTATCACATATCTCAGTACGTAAATGGAATGAAATTAAATGAAAAAAAAAAAAAAAAAAAAAAACAGACAAACACACTATTTCGAACTAGAACACGGCGAAGAAAGATTTTACGACATGTAAATTTTACGTTTCAGGTTCGTTTAGTTTTCCATTGTCAAATAAATAGAAAGAACAGTTCGACTTTGACAAATCTTAATAGAATCTTCTCGTATGTAGTACAAGCATTTTTTCTGCTACGATGGAAAAAAAGGGCTGACGAAGCTTTTTCGTAATCGGTCAAACCGTGTCGACGAATTTCAACTTGAAAAAATCGAAGTGAGGTTCGATGTTTCATAGCCCTGAGGGTTTACTTTGATTTTATCTGATTTAAACGAGTGAGTAATGAAGATTTGAAAAAATGATGCAACATTAACAGGTTTTTATGAATTTTTTATCAGCAAGGAGAATTCTTGGGCTTTGTTAATTCGTTTGTAAGGTAAAATAAACATTTCATCAAGTTCGTGTTTTTTTGTTGTTGTTTTTTTTCTTCAGGTCTCTCGTCGCATGTGTTCGTTGGCATTCGTGGATAATACACGTTCATTACGTCGTTCCTCTCTTTCTTTCTCTGTTTCTTTCTCATTTCGTCGGTTCTTTTGCTACAATATCTAGTACAGAAGTATTTGTACACACATAGTATGAGTACATAAGCAAAGGAGAGACTTGATTCGCACGGAATGTCATCAACGAGAGTAATAATCTCTGTATATCGCGGCAACTCGTTTCCGGGGCGTATTATATCCAGCCTCGTTATTTATTAGCCAATGCTGTTTTTTTTCCTTCTTTTCTGACACTCGACATAAAACGAAACTGGTATAAAATAATAATGTTAGGTTTGTCTTCTCCGAAAAATTCAATCGTGACATTTTCGTCTTCAAAAACTTGTTCGCGCGTTAAATTTCATACGAATTGATCTGGTAATTGAAATTGGACAATTTTTTTTTTTTTGCAACAGTTAATTCAATCTGAAGAAATATCCAGTCACCGTGTTTCCTTCTCGCGAGACGTCAATCTCCGGGAAAATATCGTGAAATTAATGAACTACTCGCGATTATTGGCCCTTCGGCAATCGTAAGTATATCCTTAACGTATTATATAAATGTATGCGTTATTATATCGCAGCTGAAACGTGTTCTTACCTTTTCCGGCTGTGGACCCCAAGGCTTAACAGCGAGTAGCTCCTCTTCCGCGTTGGGTGCCATCTCCGATTCACTGCAACAAGAAATAGGAGAAAATGCCCACGGTTAGCAAAGGGTTGCAATGCACTTGCCGCGGCTGTATATTTATTAGATATATAAACACGCGGATATAGATATGTATGTTTATATCAATGGGTGTTCATATTAGTAAGAAAGGGTTTCGCCAAGTATTTATCAGCAGGAAAAGCGTCACGCGGAAGTATGTTGCCGCTAAGGGAATTCCCCTCTCCGTGGGATTTTCAAACGGTACCACGTCCATATCCACCCTTTGAACTGTTCCCCACACAAAAGTATAAACGTACACGATAAACGTGAATGTAGTTTTTTTTCTTTGCTAGTTCAAGTTGCGCGTAATCGACGTGTCGATCATTCTTTGGTTCCCTCGTTGTTGTTTCCTCAACGCCTGCTGTACAATCTTTGATTACCATTCGAACGGAATCGTGACCCGTTTGGAGAAAATTTTAACGTTGAAACCACGAGAGTCTCGCTTCCATTGATTCGCAATCAAAATATTTATCTCGCCGATAGAAATCTCAAGAAAAAATAGAAAATATATCACTCGCAGATTGCCATTTGGTATTCCAATTCAAAGTGACAACGTTTCAAATTGCACAGTCCTCACATCGCAAAAAATATTACGGTTATTACTCGTAATAAATATTCAATATCGATAAATACAAAAAAAAAACAGAGGATTATAATAAAAAGTCAATCGAAGGCGCCACTTGGCATCGTCGTGCAAACGATCGAAGGTAGCTCGTTCAAATTCTAAATATAACATCGTCGGAGACACCTCGACCACCGCAATTACATATCTAGCAAAGTGGTTTGACCTTCCGGCGACTACACGATCCGCACAGATGCTTGCTGCTCGGAGACGAGAGAGACCAGATCCCACATGAATATATTACTGTATACCATCATCCATTTACGATCTACGCTCACGATACAGTCGATATACATGTTTATAAAGATATTGGTGTCAATACGGACCACTTTCCTACGACGCGACATATCTCCATTCGTAATATTCTCCTTGGAGGATGAATGAATTCATTTTATTCATCAAAGAGAACATCGAAACTCAACAAAGTTATCACCTGGTTAAGGTAGTCCTGTCGAGACAGCAGTCACGTTCAAAAGTTAACTCTCCAGTTTGTTTTGGAAACTTGGATATAACTTGCGGAATAATTTAATAATGTTGCTTGTCAAAGTTACCAAACATGAAGTTTAGAATTTGAGAAATAACCACTATTTCCAGAGCGAATACACAGAATATCTCCGAAACTGAAAATTCTGAATCTATTCGTTCCTCTATACAGTTTATGAAACTCTGATAGAACTTCTAATCGAAAAAATAAAAAGGAGAGTCTGCATATATTTTTAAATGAATAAAAGTGACATGTCGAAAGGGTGAGTTGAAGGGGGTGAAATGATCCTCGATCGACACACGTTTATGATTGTGCAGGAAAGAGAAAGAGCAGAGAAAGGTAAAGGATGAGGGGAGGAAAAAAGGTAAGAAAGAGGTAGCATTTCGTCGACGTCGTTGAGGACGCTGGAGAACTCTCATCCACCTCCTCTTGAGGACAGGGGAGGCATTGACCCGCCGCGTGCGCTCAACTCTTAGTCATCACGCACGTACGAACACACATACACATAAATTCCTTCTTTCTGCATATATGTATATATATATTTATACATATATGAGTCAAGTCATGGATACATAAGTGTGTATATAATGTCGATTGTATATACTCTTGGCTGCTTACTCATTCACTCGTGAACGACAGCTACTCCAGCCACACTTTCTTTATATATGTGTATATAAAAGATATGCATATCTTTATGCATGTATAAATATGTATAGGTGTACATAGGGAGTTCCGGTGGTGACTTGATAACGTTAAATGCAGGTGAAGCGACACAAACGTCGGGTATAAAAACGTAGCGTGAAAATGCAACGTTGGTTAAAGGAAATAAAAATAATTAAAAAAAACAAACAATATATATATATATATGGCACCGTCCCCCTTGATCAATGCTCGTTAATCGAGAGATCGAAGAGATCGATACACGAGATTGAATTAAAATCATCATCTTCGTGCCGGCGATGAATAAACATATTTTCGTGAAAGAATTTAATGTAAATATGATAGAATTTGATGTTAAATTAAACTTGCTACAGAAATGTTTGTTATGATAAATCGAACAGTAATTTTGGGGAATAATATATATTTTTTCCTGTTTTGTCCGAAATTCGTAAGATTTATTGGTTTTTGGTAGCTTTGTGTAAAAATTTGTTGATTTGAACGATTATTGTATATTGATCATTGAGATTTATATTCGTTTCATTGAAATGATTGATTTCTATCGGAAGTTCGAATAAATGTGTCCGTTGACCGTTAAATGGTTCAGAGATAAACATTTAACGACGTATACGAGGACACGTGTGACTCGGGAGAATTCATTGGGGTTTTATATATAGAGTGAAAGAAGAAGGAGAAGCCAGAAGAAGAAGAAGAAGAAGAAGAAGAGAGATTCCACACGTGTCATTCTGACGCGCAGGTCCAGTGCTACTCTTCGCTGCCGTCGAATGGATATAATCGCGATGTTTTCCCCCGTTAGCTTCCGGGTAATTCCGGTACTCCGGCTTTTACAGCTGCGTGTGTCGATGTACTATTTTCTATATAGTATTACATTGCACACACTCGTTTATATATATACGGGAACCATTAACTCTGAATCGTCCTGATCCTGTCGCGCTAAGAAAGTGCGAGCGTTTATAGAGACGAGCACGAAAGACTTGTACTCCGTTGCAGTTCTCATCGAAAGTTACAACCGTGAACGTTTGTTTGTATATATGCTGAGCCAACGAGATTTAAACATATAAACGTCGAAACTTTTTTATTCCAACCGTGAAGATCATGGGAACGAACGAACAATACGAAATTCTCCAAATTGTTTTTTTAACAAAACTCTAATTACAGTCCGCAAAGTAAAATAAACATTGCTACTTTATTGTCAGAACTTTTTACAGACTGTTTCGGCAAAATTAATGTCCAGTTCATTCATTAAAATAGAACATAAAAATTGCGTTTCAAGAATGAAAAATGTAGTTCGTTATTTTATTTTTTCTTAAAAATTCTAATGCGTTAGTTAATACAGATTAAAATCATTCCTGTAACTCCGATTACACAAACCGAACTTTCTTTAGTTAGCAACAATAATTTACGAGCGATATACTGCCCAACGATCCCTGAATTTCTACCAACAAAAAGAAAAGTAAAAATGGAGCAAACTCACCGGAAACGGAAATATTAAATATACGGAGGGATTTTATAAAGACGAGGTAATGAATTAGCGAGATTAACATTTGTGCAGCATCGTCGCCTCGTTAGTTGTGGCTTCTGAATTGTAAAATGGTCATACTCGAGGAACTTTGAGGTAATATATTAAGAATGAGAGGCACGCACGAAATGGCGGAATTCAACGGTAGTTTATACGTTGAATCTGTCCGATTGAGCCCTTTTGTTTTTTACCGATCGTTTTAACACGTAACTTAAAAAAATATACAGATATACACATGCATGAATACATTATATAGATATTATGCACCTGCAATTCTACGGTACAAAGAAAGCGCACGATGCGTTTCATGCTTCTGTTAATAAGATTGTTATCAAGAGTTAAGCTGCGAGAAGAAGAAGAGATTTTATCTCTCTCGCACTCGGACAAGGATAAACGCAGGAAGAACGATTGCGCTGAGCCCGGCGCCTATGATATCCAACGTGATATATAAAGCCCATTGCGATGAAAAATAAAAAAATCAATGTTTTATCGATTTTTGATATTTAATGTTTTATTTTATTTTTTTTCTATTTTTAGATATAATATATCTTCCAGGATGCACTGTGGTGATCGCCACAACAGAAGCTGATCGGTTATAGTTGGATCGTGGCTAGCCGCAGGACAAGCCCCTTACGAGGAGGCGGAACAAGAAGAGTAAGAAAAACAAGAAGAAATAAAAAACGTAAGAAGCCCCGCGGACCAGGATCTCTCCTCGGGCAGGAAATCGATTATTTTGACTCATTTTTTTGATATATCATGTTGCTGCTACATTGTAAGTACATTATGTGTACAGTCACGCTCAGTTTAAATACAATACGTTTTCTTGTCGATCTAACCACCCGAGCAGATTGATTCCGGAAGAGGGAAATCGCTATTTATAGCAAATTTGGCCAGCTTTCGAATGAACTTTGTTGCGTTCCAATCGAACGTTATCTGTTCGATTGGCAACTGGGCCAGTGAAAAAGTGCGAAACTCACAATCGCGAGTTTACCGAAAACTCAATGATCTTGCAAATTGACCACAATTAACGAAGTGTTATAAGAAATCAGTGTCTTTTTTCGTATAAAAAAAAAGCTCTTGTTTTTCGATTATATCTCAGCAACTAATCAGTCGATTTTGACCAGATTCCGCAAGTTATAATTCACAAGGATTCCTGATAACCCGATGCATTTATTTGCATCTCAATATTTGAACTTGTTTTGGACATTTTGAAAAAAATTAAGAAATTAAAATTAAATCATTCAATCCGACGTATTCTTCCCAGGAATTGATAACTTATTCGATTTGAATTTTCCCTTTTTTCCTGGCTTCAATGACACCTGTCACACGTTTACAAACAAGCTTTGATGTGTGCATATAAATGTCACAAACACATGAACGCGTGACAATTATCTTATTATTATCGAAATTGTACGACCTCGTTTGAGCGTGCGCTTTCCAGAAAATTGTATGGTTTCTGCCACCGGGAGAGATCATCACGCATGATACACGAGATCTGAAGTGGTGAATCGGCTGAGTTTTAAAAAAATCGCATGACTTTTCTTGTTCGCGAGATGTACATTCGCGCAATTATAGAGCAAACGCGAGCTTTTTAACCGCGCGCCGGCAATGATGGCTTTATCCCCTGCATTCGTCTGCGTAAATTCGTGCGTGCATATTAAAATGGGCGCATATATGTATTTAAATATATAAATACATACTTACGTATGTATTTATACATGTGTATTCATTTGCCTACGTACTCGCGAGGATCGTAACGGCCGGGTAATTATGTTAAACACCGTGAGACGAGATGGGCGCATCGTGCTAAATAATATTTCACCACTTCGCGCATAATTTGAAAGCGCGAATACGAATGAGAAGAACAACGTAATGACAGTACTGTCGGCAATCCGAGATTATAATTTGAAGCTGGATAACAAAAATCAGTTTAATGCCAATAATCATTGGAATGATTTTATGCTAATTGGTTGAGTGTTTTTTTAATCCTTTATTGACACACTTGGCCATTTCGACTAGGACTCATTTTTCAAGGGTAATTATATCAGTATCCCAGAAATATTTTCAGGGAGTGAAAACGGAATTTTAATTGCGAAAAAAGCTCAATTGACTTGTTTAAGAGAATTAATTTTTTCTTTAATCTAATTTTCTTCGAAAAATTATCAAAAAGTGACACAATAATGATTTTCTCAAAGTAAAATGTTCACTTTTGTACAAGTCAAAGTTCCAACAGTATTTAAAATTAATTTTTTCTCACAGCTCAACATTTTTTCGTTTTTTAATTCAACGTCAGGCTCTAATGAATACGTCGGGCTTTAATGAATACGTCAAATAAATAGATAAATAAATAGCAACTCATTTCATTAAGGAACTTGTTTCAGTGCGAAATAAAAAATTGTTCGCACCGATCCAGTGAGGACGATAATTCTTGATCGGTTAATCAAGCTCAATTAATTGATACCTCACCACACATACCGTATAAACGATTGTACTGGGGTCGATTAAGTTCAGAAGAACGATACTGAATAAAAGGAGCATGTACACAGCGATTAGTATTACTCACGTATGATTGGCACGCTACTGTTTCTCTTGTACGACGTAAGAACGATGAATTATTAATAAATTCACACGAACAATTCTTGAGTGCTCGTGCAAGTGTGCAAATTCATTTGTTTTCACGCAAGGAAAGGAAATAGTCCGAGCACGCTTCGAGTATCGCACTGTCATGTTTATTTAACAATTCTTCCGCGCGTCAGACTTTGTTTATAATCGGTAATGCTCTTCTCTTTCCCTCTCTCTCTCTCTCTCTCTCTATTTCTTTTGTATACCGTTAGACATTGTGGCATACGTAGTATAAAAGATGCATGTTAAAGTCTATGATAAATTTCAGGTGTACAAATTATATGTTATATTTATACACGCAGACATAAATGTGTAGCGATCACAAAGATTTTTCGTATAATTATAAACCAAACTTTAGCAATTTAATATTGGTTCTTCCCACAACAAGTCTTCCTACTCGCATACATTTTACTCCATCTCTATTATTTGCAATGGTATAGCAGAAAAATATGAATTTTTCAACGATTTTTTTTTCTTCTTTTCCTCTTTAAAATTCAGCCGGAACAGAGAAAACTTTTTAATATGAGAGTTGCGAGAGTCAGCTCGAGGCCACAACGATCTCATTCACAGTTTCGTAATAACGCGAGGGATAAACAAAGCAATAATGCAATTCTAGATTTATCATTATGAGAAATGAATTTACGATCGTGATCGCGAATTGGAGTTTTTCTTTCTTTCTTTCTCACTCGTTATACTCATTTTTCTTATAGTCTCGATGCAATCAAAGTCCTAGGAATTACGAGCCAATCTACTCATTTTTATTTATCGTTCACTCGACATTGATTTAAAGCTTATGGAATAAAAATTCGATTGTGCTATGATTTCTGTCAAAACGTCGATCGCAGTGATTGTCGTAAATTTAACCAAATTTCAACCAAATATATTGGGAAAAATATCCCAAATATTTGGGAAAAAAATGAGCAACTCAAAATGGAAATCTGCAATTGCTTTAATTTTATGACACATTGTTGTTTGATGAATCAAAGTTCAGTGAGACCAGACAGCGTGTTGATGAAGTACAAAGGAAGTTTCTCTAATCACTTTCAACTCGAATTTGATGTTCGCTCACATTCAATGCTCGAAAGTAGAAAACTGTTGTTGATTTAATTGAATAACGCATTGTTGTGCATTCCATTTATTATTGAAACCAATTTAAGGGGGAAGTTGGAAAAAAATTGACAAAAATTGACTCACATCGTCCGAAGGACAAAAAAAGTTAGTAATCATCGAGGGAGCATAGATAAATGTGCATATCCCTGCTGGCGACATTTTTACAAAGTAGAGAAGTCGTGAGAGAATCCATCAAACAGATGTTCATTGTACAAACACCAGATTTAATGCCGTTATGAATCTCTAGTTTTATATTTATTTTGCAGAGCATAAACATGTATATATTTATATATATATGTGTGTATGGAACGAGTCCTCATCTCGAGGGCTCATCTGCTCTGAGTGCAGACTCTGAAGAGAGCGTATAACTGTAATATCTCTTTTCGCTGGGCACGCGTGCGCATACGAGCTTTAATGTGCAGCGTAGAGGCTGCTGGTGGAGTTGCACTTGAAGCGGACAAGCGAAAGAAAAAAAAAGGAGCGTCTCATCATCAAGAGAGAAAGAAACAAAGCGAGAGGTGCGTAATAAACGAGAGCCACCGGAAAGAACCGTTACATTAACTCGGATCGAGTGTTTCATGAGTTCGATAAATTTTCAAATGAACATTAAAGAAAAACCATTGCTCGAGACAGTTTAATGAGAGAGAGAGAAGATTAAAAAAACTATTATATTTACAATCGGTCATTGGAAAATAAGAATTGGAAATGTGCGGAAATGCCTTATTAACGTAATCAATTATGATCGCCGGAAAATAGTGTTCGTAAAAACGTTAGCAAATAGTTTGGAAATGCATAATTAAAGTAATTAATTAATAGTCGGCGAAGTGTTAGAAAAAAGGTCATAAAAAGGCTGCAAATTTATGACTCGAGAAGTCAATTTATCGTTGAATACAATTTAAGGAAATATTCTTGAGGTAATGCGTGATCTCATTTGGAATGAAAACTCTATTCTGTCCTGGACGATCTATTTTCAATATTGTCATCGATGAAACCGGAAATGCGACGCGTGGGTGGGAAGAACTCTTAGATCCAATTGCAAAGGTACTCGAACGACCTCGCAAATTATTGGATATATATATATTTATATATTGTTGGGACACGTGTGTGTAACGGCTATGGAATGCCAAAGGCATATTCAGAGTCGAAGAACTCAACGCTCGATCGAGAATTCAAGCCACGCGCTCTACACTACAGTATACAAGCTTCGATCTCGTAATTTCCATACGGGGAGTGTTATTACCTGTGTTTTACACCCACGCGCTTTATATATAGAAATGGAGCTCGTGCCCATGGTGGACAATTGATCGTATGACTTTACTATATCGTTAATTAACAAAACTGGCAAATATTTCCGACTACACATTTTTTTCGACTGATTATTTTTGCTAATTGACATTGTTTCTGTGGTATTGTTGGATTGTCTTGAATAGACGAACACTATACGAAGATTTTTGTATGAAAAATTATTCATTCAAATCATTTCAATTAATAATTTGTAGCAATCGTTCAAGTCGAATTGATTTGTTGGAAAATATTTTAATATGCAATTTCATAAGATTCAATGTCCCTCGGTAATGAAATATTAATGACCTTTTTTCCCATGTTGTTTTCTTTTTGTTTGGAATAGTTTCATTTATCATTTACGGAAAAAATCGTTAATAAGCTATTAAGTTTAAGTGACCAGCCGTTGAAACAGAAAAACTGCAAAACTACGTTTGCTCTTTTATTACTTCCAATTGCTGCACACGTAGAAAGCATAGGAAAGAGAGGAATTGTCGCGTGCTGACCACGAGCTTGAGAGAATCTCATCGAGTTTACCACGCCACGGCCGAGTCACGCTCCGAAAATCGTTAAGACGGGCGCGACAGTTTCTAACTTTGATTTTCGAAACTACATACCGTCACAATTGTACTTTTTTTCACTACCTCACATTTTCAAATGCTCTCAATAAAAGAATTTAAAATTTTCGAAAATAAATAAATTTAAAAAAAAATCGAAGTAATTGCCCCGATGCGAGAAAAGTTCTGAAATTTCCAATAAAAAATTGTTTTTTCTAATTTCCTAGTTCTGTTTGTACTAATTATAATTGTTTGCTGATCGACAAATTTATGTTAAAAAAAAAAAACAAAGTTCAATGCTGTTTGAACACGACAATAATTGAAATTACAATGAAATATTTTCACTTTGAAATAAAATTGTTATTGACGCATTGTCTCCCGTTATTAATTGGTGAAAAAAAGAAAAGAAATGTTAGGAATAAGATGAGCGTATGAAAACGGTAATGCAATTTTCTTTATCTTACGAGAGCTCTCACGATAAAGCACACGAGGTTCATCATTTTTTCTTTTTTCGTCGCATATAGGATTCGTCAAGATATTTATAAAAATATATACGTACGTTTATGTATAAACATATATACGAGAGTTGAGAAAACAATGCCTAGTCGCGGATGTACGCAGAATATGAACGAGTTGGAATGGAATTACTCTCAGGAGCAATCATATCGTCCTATGGAAAGAATAAAAAGGAGAGAGAGAGAGAGAGAGAGAGAGAGAGCGAAACGATTTTTGCATTGAAGGTATTTCTATAATTGAAGTAATTGCATGAAAGTAACGTCGAGTTATTCAGATAGCCATCGTGATGCTTGCATTTTTGCCACGATACTAACTGACACTGTTTATTTGTATCACAAAAGAATTAACAACAACAAAAAATTTATCTATATATATATTCACCACTACGGGAACATTTGGCTCTCGAAACTACTTTTAAGTATTTATTCTTACGAGCTTAGCTATTTCTACATATAAACAAAATGAGTAATAACCTTACTCCAATTTTCACGAAACTTCTCACACTGTCTCTAATGTACAATATTTCATATCCATATATTCTTCAATCTCCAAAAGGTTTTGGTATTAGCTGCTTATAGAGATTGCCTCGTAAAATCGAGTCCATTCTGACCCTCGTTTCACTCAAATGCTTCCCCAATTCTTTAAAATTGTACTCGATCAATGAAATTGTTTGATTTTTTATAAAATTTTGTCGAGTCTCGACTATTTAATTCTTCATATACACTTGTTATTGATAACTGATATGATTATTTAAACAAAATCATCTTCAAGAAGTATCGCAATGTTTGAAAAACTTCGATTGAATTTAAGGACTTTTTTTCCTTATTATTGATGGTTGATATGATTTTCAAACCAAAGTCATCCTCAAGAACAGTGACAGAAATGTTTGAAAGCTTTGGTTGGAATTTCGGACTATTTTATTCTTCCAATTGATGATTGATATGACTTTTAAACAAATATCATCCTTTTGATTCTAATTTTGGACTAATTTTTCCTGTCACAAGTCCTGAAAAATCCTCTGGTTTAAAAGAGATTTGAAAATAAATATTCGATCTTCGATGTGTCGATGAATAATATTTGTCAAAATACCTGATGTGTTATGTTGATCGTAAAATCCCGTTATAAATTAATTACGAATGGCCATAATATCGAATCATCACTCGCGCGTATGAATTCTTCGTTCGATCATACGTAAAACTTTCGCGGTCATCGAATTTACGAATTTAGTTTACCGCGACACTTTTATATTCACGTTGGTGGAAAGACACCTGGAGCGTGTCCGCTCCGCGTGGTAGCCGAGAGTTTACTGACAACGAAGTATACCGGTGTGTTCACCATACGATCATCAACCAACACTTCGAGTATCCTGGCGGAGGTAGGGATACAGAAAAAAGGGCGTCTGTGCATCAACTCACCTGCCACACTTAATCAATAAGCAGTCCGAAATTTGAGGCTTTTTTTTTCTAGTCCACGTCATCGTTTGGACAACAAATATTTAAAATTTTCATTATCTATTAAAATAGTCATCAACATTTTAATCGGTCAATAAAACTTGAATTTATATTCAATCAAAATGAAAGCTTCGTTCATAAAAATTTGATTTTCTTTAAATTGATGAGCGAAATGTTTTTTCTTTTTTTCAATATATTCACTGAGTCAGTGAAAATTTGACAATTTGACAAAAATTGAACATGCTAATAAAAATGACATTCATTTTCTCGAACAAAATTACGGAGCGATTTTCAAGTCCAAAGGATTGCTAATTGTGTTATGAACACGTCGACCAAAAAAAAAACTCTCGAAAATTGAACGATCTCAACTCTTCCAATTTTGCACTCATTTAAATGTGATTGAATCTTTAATTCGTAATTTCCTTGTAATCAAATGAAAATTAAAAATACAATATTAGAATCTGAAAAACGCCGAAATATTGTTGGACAAAGTTCCGAAACGAAATTAACTTCTGTGATGCTTAAATACTAATGAAGCTCAACCAACAATAACTTAGTTATTGCTAGTTGAAAAAAATTGTATCCTACATTTTTTCGATTTTTCTATTAAATACAAGCCACGTGTTTTTATTTTGTATTCTTACTAAACGTGACCCCTTTAAAAAAACTGACGCCGTGACAGTGATCGGAACCACGGTACGAGTAGAAAGAATCATCGGAAGATAAAAAGATCTATAGATCATAATTTTCTGTTGGACCAACAGGAATGATGTTTCTCCTCGCAGTATAGATCGGTCGATAAAGTAGTAAATTTTGCTTACCTGTCAAAGGTAAGGCTGTCCTGTCGATAATGGCAGCTTTTACAATCGGTGCATCGGGAATTGGATGATAATTCGCTCTGTTGATCGGGGCTTTCCTCGCGATCGTCGTAATCGGTACGTTCTGCTTTACCACCGTTCCACGTGCGTTGTATGAGGTAAAGCAGATACATGGGACGACTTCGTCGACATGGTTGCGACCTCGAATTACCCATGGTTATGGTGAAATGCTTTCTCGATCGATTAAAACGCGAACTCGATGAAAAATGAATAAAAAAATGAAAAAAAAATCTCGCGGAATCGGTGACACACGACACTCTGTCAGAAAGGCACATACAAGGCTTCACATCGCACAACGTTTGACCGCAAAACCTCTTGAGGGCTCTCTTATAATTGATACAGCCTCTCTAGGTCAATTCCTCTTAAGCCTCACGAGCAAAGCAATATTTGTTGTTCAATCCTTCTTTTTTCCGCTTCTGCAATTGCGGGTCAAGTGAATGACTGGAAAGTAGTATTACTGGCGGCTTTTAAACATCGGAGTAATGTTGTTTTGCAAGTATCTTGCGTCGAATCACGATGAACACATCATGGGAACACTCTTTTCACATAATTCACTGATTAATTAATTGTCTGTTGGTTGCACATTGGTTTTTAAATGAAAATAAATATAGTCTTCGTATTAAAAGGTCAGTAGTTCAAAATCGGCATTGAATAAAGTTCCCAATTATTGTTTTAATAATTGATTGTAGTTTTCGTGACACGTTTTTCGAGTGATTGAAAATAATTGTTTGGATTCCGGGTTTCTTCAGATTCGTTGTGATGAAATATGTCCGATTAATTAAACTAACCGATTTTTTTGAAGCGCAAATTCGCGAACGATCGCACATTTACATCAGCAAAGTTGAACCAGGTCGTTTTTTCCTGTCACATCCAAAAGCATCGAGGTCGTACGAGCGATTAACGACAAAAAAATCCGTTGGTTAACCCGAATGCATACGGAATCAGGAAAGATATTAATGAAGTTAATATACGAGATCGATCGCGATGAGACGTTGACCGGTAAACTCGAGTGTCGATTAATAATATTCTCTGGTGAGAACGAAGACGAGCGAATAGTGAAGAGTGGAATGACGATGTTCTCCGGGGCCAGAGACTCGCCTTAAATCGTAACTCGTATTATATGCAATTCGCGTTTCGGCCATGCACTACACGCTCGCGCGCGCGCCGATCGTTCGCGGAACGCGGATCTTTCATGAGATCCTTTTTTTTCTTCGTATGCTTAATTTATTATTACAATTTTTTTATCACCACACTGTCATGTCTATTCGTTGAAATCACTGAATTGCAACACTCTGTGAATCGGCAACAAACTCAAAAGTATGCGATTTACAGTTACGTACCGATAATTATCGAAACAATCCCGATTACACGTTCCCGATATTTCCACCACGAATTCCCCATCTCTTTCCTCGAACGGATCAACATTTTGTTGCACTCCAAAGAAGTGGCCTGTTGAAAAAAGAAACGAAAAAAAAACAAACATAACTCGTTCATTTATGCTTACTCGCGTAATCGAAAAATGTGAAAAAATCATTTTTAAATGAGTTTCGAAATGCACACGATTATTTTATTCTCCAAAAGTTTTCAATGGCTCAAATAATTTGTTTCTGGTTCGATTAATAATATTCATTATGCTCCTGATGATTGGAAAAAGCGAGATGGTCGTGTTTGGTAACGAAAAAATTCACGAATAGGTTTAAGATAATTGAAATTAATTGATCAACAACGAATTGAACAAATCAAAACAATGGCAAGAAAAAAAGTGATTTATAGAGCGATATTTCTAGAGCTTTTTTCGTATTTGGTTAAACAACTCACCAGGAAGTATCGGAATTATGAGGTGGACACTAATTAGTTAACGACACCTGCACAAGCACTTGTCGATGATAATTTACGGAGGAAAAATCGCGGGCAAAACATAAGACGTGAATTATGACACCTGAGATTGCGAAAAATAATATGTACCTGATAATAAACCGATTAATGATAATAATCGTAGAAGAGAATGAGGAAAGTAAGGAGATATATGAAATAGGAGGTGATTTGAATAAAAAGCGTAAGTTGATGAGGTTTAATAGAATCGAATGATTGTTGAGATATTAAAAGGTGTTGCGATGGTGCCGGGTTTCAAGATACGACTGTCCACGACGACGACGTTATAATAAAGCCGGCGAGACGAGAAGTTCCTCTCGTGCACGTGTTGGAACGATTCCTCGTCCCGTGGCCAATCCTCTCTCTCTCTCTCTCTCTCTCTCTCTCTCTCTTTCTCTCTCTCTCTCTCTCCCTCCCTCCTTCTCCCTCTTTTTCTCTCTCTCTCTTTCTACCATGATATTCTTGCGAGGACTCTAGGTGAACAGCTCACACAACTTTACTATCCTTTGCGATCGTATGCGTGGGTTTGCATGATAAGAAGAATCTTGTTCACATTTCTTCTTCGTCTCATCGAGTTCTACACAGCTTCGTAAACTCGCTATAGACTCTGGGTCAAGTTATGACCTACGGTCCTGAACCAGACGCACTTTGGGTCACGCAGAACAAGCTGGACACGTTTTTACAATTCGCAACGTTTATATGGCAAGGGATCAAATCTATTACGATTGCCTTTCAATAGAAATGTAAACAAAAATCATTTTGTTGGGTTTTTAATTCGCATTTCAAGGTGTTGTTATTAATAATCGAATATAATCGAATATAAATCGAATAAATAATGTGATAAAGTGTAATCATAGAAAATATCATTATGTCGAGAAAAAATTCACTAAAAATTATGCTCTAACGTTCAATATTTCATAAAAATACTGAAAAATTCTCGATTCATGATGAATTACGCAAAAGAGGCGGTTAAAATTGTTCTTTAAAGAACGTGAAATAATAACTACAATTACGTGTAATATTGGCCCAAGGTGAACGAGAGAAAAAAAATGATATATCTCGAGTTTTATCGCGTAACGACAAACTTAGAAACATTGTCAAATTCCTTATTATTTGTTAGCAATGTCATAAATATATATACAAACGTATAATGTATTTTGGCATACGTTTCGTTTTGTATATATACATTGAGGAAGGAAAGTTGTGCTGTGAAATCCTGAAGTCAGCGGTGCGCGGCTTTTTCACGCTGAAAGAGTCCCTTTTGATTATGCAACGAGCATGTATACATCGGGAGGAGTCAGACAGTTGTAGAAAACGATATGTGTATGAATGGGATTTGCGACGAAACGAGACAATACGTATTAATCGTGAGAAACCTCGTGCTCCAATTCTCATTACAAAGTAGAAATTATAGGATTTTTTCATGTCAGAATGAATAACGAGATTTTCATGAGAGCGATTTTTTTTAGAGCCAAAAGAAGAAATATTAATTCGAAAAAAGAAAAAGAAAAAGAAACACTAATAATTTTATTCAAAATTGTGGGAACACTTTTCTAAAGACAAAAATCATCGTCAGATATTTGAAAAAATGTTATTTAGCAATGTAAAAGGCAAATATAGTACAAAAAGTACCAAAATGAGTGCAGCTTGAACCTCACAGGCTGAATGGATCGTGAAATTCTAAAGAGAAAAGTTCTTAAGCGTTTTAAGCTCCGAGGTATCGTTGATAAGATATTACTTAATTAGTGGCAGCCAATTCGCACGGGCTGTAAATAGACGGTAGAGTGGGGAGAGCAGGCCTTGCCCATTTACTCCGCTCTGCTTCCCACCCTCACAATTTTCACGCGACTTGCTGGATTGGTTACTTTTTTAGTCATTTGATATGTCGTGAAGCATGAATCATAGAAAAAATGGCTCAAGGGCTTTTGTGTTCGAGTCTCTTGTAAGTTAACTATTATTTAAACTTAAATAGACTCCTGGGACGGCCTATATAGACCCGTTATTTCTGAACGCCGCGGGTGATGAGATGACACCGGTGAAAGACGCCGATGCCTTGAGGCTCCAATAGATCGGGTCAAAAAACAAACAAAAAAAACTAAAGAACTAGTTGTCGAGACAACCTCACCCAAGTGTGAGTAACGTTCGATATTAGCGCGTGTCGTCTCGAGTATAAAGTCAATCTACGATTATTATTCTTTAACAATCTTGTTTCATCGACCATGAACCCATAAACACGACATTTAAAAAGTCATTTTTCGCTTATCTGCTCAACCATCTTTTTTCATCTCGTTCAACTGGTTATGTAGTGACGAATTTTGATTAATTGGTGGATTCGATTATGCGATAAGACGGATTGTGACGAGAGACTTGTTTGTTGGAAAGTACATGTATGTACATTCGCCTGGGGCCATACGATAACGGGTCGAGAGAGGCCAACAGTGTCTAGATCGCTGCTTACTATACAGTTACTAGGGTCGCTAGAAATGGCAAGATGTGCAACATCGTCTTACGCGTGTTCCAGTTCACGGCAGAGCACGAGTTCCCCCCCTTCCTACTTTTTTTCGTGTTTCTCTATTTCTCCCGACAGAACTCTGAGAAAATCTAAACACGATATCTCCCGCGTAACTCGAGATATATTCCTTGCACACAGGATCCTTCATCCATGAGACCGAAACATTTTTCAATTTTTTTTTTTTTCAAGTCCGAATTGAACTGTCAAAAGACAGCGTAGTTGAAATATTACTAAACAGCATTTGATTGAATAATTATTTAATTGAATCTGCAGTTCTCCGCATAAATGATTAACTTCGCAAAGTTAATTTCAGGAACAAATCGCGAGTCGAAAAGTCCTGTAATGTTTTTTTTAAAGCCTTTCCAAAGATGGAGAATCGGAGTTCTTTTATCGCACATATCGCCTAAACGGTTGGAGCTAGCGAAAAAGTTCATGAAAACAATTTTGTAGAGTGAAAAATTATCTACAAAAAAGCTTCCGAGGATATTTTTGTATGTTTAATAGTTTAGTCCTGAGAGCAGATCGAAGAAAACACCTTGAAAACATTCTCACGATTAAACTACTCAAGGTACACAAATTTTGTGGAAATTTTTCAAATAGAAAATCTCCGCATCCAACTATTTTGTGAGTAAGAACCATAAAAAGATGGACGTCTCAAAATCAGAAACGAAACAGATAAAAAAAAGATGATCATTTGTAGCGGAATGCCCCGTGGATTAATCAATGACAGCATTTTCTTATTAAAATGTCAGTGACTTTAACAATTTTCAAATAATATTGAAGTGGATTCATTTTGAATGGAACGACCTATATATCTGTTGATATAGAAATGAATATCGTGTGGTTAGCTGTGGTTGAAAAATGATTTCATATTACAAGAGCGCGCGGTGCAGAAGGATAAAAAAGAAAAAGGAAAAGAGAGAGAAAACGATTATTAAAGTTGCTACCAACATCTCTACTCGTAATTCCCTCACTGCTATACATGTGATCAGCAAAACCTTACATAAAGATACGCCCATCGCACTTTGGATTATACATTTACCGTTATATTATTTATCCCATAGTGGAAAAGCCTACAGCTTTGCTTATAAGTTTATCTCGAAACATGAGTTTTGCTATGCCCGACGCAAAATGTCGAGTAAAATATAACTGATTTACGATACGATACTATACATCACTATCTTGTTCTTCAACATTTCCAATCGGATAAGACCCTTCATGCTGAAAGACAGACCCCACGTTTCGATCGTTTCATCTTGCCGATTAGTTAGAAAAATGTAAAAGTCTAGGAGACTGGAGACGCCATACTGTGGTAATAATTACAACTAATGTCAGATTTTTTATCGAAACCCGAAAAGTCACAATTAATTGTCCATTTTCCACTTGAAATGGAACTCCCCTAAAGTTATTGCCCTCAAGTCAAAATAAACATTTTTTTATAGATCTCTTGGAGGTCGTGCAACTGGATCGTTCAGTGGTTAACCAAGGCGAATACTGAATTTCATTTTTCAACGTATTTGTCTTGCAGGAAAATGAAAATACAAAAAATATGATTCTATACCTTCAAATCCTGTAATTTGAGACTCCTCTCAAAAATGTTCAATGAGATCCAATCAAGAGTCCAATGAGATTTTAGCAAAGCAAATGTTTTTATATTGTTCTGATATTTTTTTTCGATGAATCTTTTGTCTCTTTTTGACCGACTTGGTTGATGTGCCGTAGTACAACTTTTTGACGCTAAAGTCGCTAGTGCGGCACATTCCGCAAACACACGCGCTTGGTCGTGGCGCTCTCTTGTGATCGTTGATCGTTCGCATTCGCGTCGTTAATTAAACAGCGTTTACGAGGATCTATCATTGAGTCTGAATTTTGCGCAGACCATTCAACACTCTCGTCATTCATCGATTTTCACAGTGGTCAGCTGTTGCGTAACCTATATATGTATTATATTATGTAATTAAATCGCGTTAATATACATGCCGAGCGTAAACTAAAAGTCGGTGAGAGAGTGTGCCTTCCATGGGCGAGTGTTTCGTTGCATTCCGTGCAATAATATATCAACAGAAGCTGAAAAATGGCGTCTACCGAACAAGTTGGTCTCAACAAAAATTGGGAATTGTCACTTTACGAACTACATCGTATACCCCAAGATCCCATTACCGACAATACCGAAATAGCAGTTAGTCCTCGTAGCTTGCACAGTGAATTGATGTGTCCCATTTGTTTGGACATGCTGAAAAAAACTATGACCACCAAAGAGTGCCTGCATCGCTTTTGCTCCGACTGCATTATAACTGCTCTTCGAAGCGGCAATAAGGTATTTATTTTCACTATTTCCATATGCATTTTTTCTACAAGTGTCGCATTAGTCAATTATTATTTTTTATCCTCCTTCTTTCTACGGTTTATAAACAAATCACAAAATAAATACGCTACTAACTGTTACTTTCATCTGACACTTGTGCCGAAATTTACGACTTTTTTCATGACAGAAAAGCAATCCATAACTTTTTACCGGAATCGAGAAAATAACGAACGTTCATAATTGAGTCTTTGTTAATAAAAATTATTCGTCATCTCCGAAATTCATATTTTCTCGCGTGATTTCCGATTTTGCACGTTTATAACGAGGGAACAACGATCAACATATGGCATTTCTGAATAATCACAATATTCTTTATCACAAGCTTCATAAAAAATAATGAAACAATGAATAATAACTTTTTCAAACCAAGCAACGATTATCGCAGACAGCCGTGGCATAAAAATTTTGAGCTCAGCTATAGAAAATGAAGGAATATGGTTACATTTCAATGATGCAAACTTCAACATCATCGTGAATTCTGGTCCCATTAACGAATTAAGATCCTAATAAATATTTTCGTATTTTAATGCCTCATTTTGTTGTTTTCTACAGGAATGTCCGACGTGTAGAAAAAAATTGGTATCCAAGAGATCGTTGCGACCCGATCCGAACTTCGATCTCCTTATTCAAAAGATATATCCGAGCAGAGATGAGTACGAGGCGCACCAAGAGAGAGTTTTGGCAAAACTGAACAAATCGCATTCGCAAGCAGCTCTTGTGAATTCGATAACGGAAGGAATAAAATTGCAAAGTCAAAACAGGCCTCAGCGTTCAAGGAAGAATGCTAACGAGCCAGAGAATCCTAGTAACACGCCATCCTACAATAACACACCGAACGTCAGTGCCCCGGCGACTCCAACACCCAGCGTAATTGCTGCTAATCAAAGTGATTCGTCTCAGAGCGCTACTGGGCCGTTGAGCAGCAATTGTCCACCGGCGACGAACAATTCAAGTTCTCAGAACTCAAACAGCGTCTCTCAGCCGGCCAGCAGTCCCGCTATTTCGGGCACAACTTCCAGAAACTCAACAACTCCTTCGCCCGGCCCAATAAATCAATTACCAAAGTCTGCTAAGCGAATGAAAAGTTTGCAAAATTCGGAAAATGATTCTTCCAGTGCGGAGGGAGAAACGCCTGGCGGGGAATCCATGGTTGATACCGAAGGCGAAGGCACCAGCGAACCTCTGATGCTTAATGAAATTGAACTTGTCTTTAAACCCCATCCCACCGAAATGGCTGGCGATAATTCTCTCATCAAAGCTCTCAAGGAAAATTGTATTAGATATATCAAAACTACGGCTAACGCTACAGGTAACTATAAATATATTAAAATATACTATTTCCTTTTCAAATTATAATTAAAAAAGCTTTCTTTCACATATTTATTGTCTTTTAGTCAATAACGAACTGTTTATCATTTCTACGAATGATATTTAGTTACTTTCTGGTTTATTCATTGACAACTTTTTTTTTTTCAATTTGTTCTGAATGTTGAGATCTTTTGTTTTTAACTTTACAGTCGACCACTTGAGCAAGTACCTGGCAATGAGGCTCACCCTCGACCTCGACACAGAATTATCGGAGTCCGACAGGCTATTAAACTTTTGTATTTACATAGCACCGACTCCTGGCCAATTGGTAGTACTAAGCGGTGCCCAAACGCTTCGCCAAGTGAACGACAAATTTTGGCGAGTTAATCGTCCGTTAGAGATGTACTATTCGTGGAAAAAAACCTAGGGGCGGCTCCAAACTTCTCCAACCGAGCCAAGCTAGTCACAGCTCGTTGTTTCGAGATATTTGAGCAACGTGTGCCTTTTCCCGTGCACGAATCGAACGATCGTGCGTACAACGGTGGAATAAGAAGCAAACTGGGATTTTCCCAAACTAGAAATTCCTCGCGAGAATTACGATCTCGTCCTGAATTTCGAAAACAAATATTGAATGAAAAAAAAAGAAGAAAGAACACAAAAGAATAAATTCGATCACATGACAAACGTGACCAGCGAATTTATTCGAATAAATTTCGTGACCGACCGACTGACTGACCGCGCAACTTAATTTTATGAAAAAGGGGCAAATTTTTATATTTTAATGTAGGACAAGAATAAAAATCATGTTGTGATAAAACTAGGCTTTTGAATTTTCACCTTTTATTAGATATTCTTCTTATCCATTAACAGCTCAGAAATTCAAACTTATTTTTCTTCGTTCCAAGGTTTTTTTTCATTCGAATTTACCTTGAGATAATCTTTCTTTTAAATCTATTCCCAGAAAGAGAATTTCACGTTGTAGAACGTTTTTCACCCTAAAAGAAATCTCTGCTAACGTTTCCCATTTAATAATTCAAGAATCCTCCAACTTTTCCCCCCTTTGCACGTGCACGTTCTTCTCCGAGCAGATCAATAAGTACCATAAAGTTCTTTGAACGATTCCAACTAGATTTTCCATCTCTGTGAATATTCCGACCAACTGGTGAACGTTACGAATGAATAATTACTTGTTCTATCAACTTTTCAATAGTAAATTCCTTTTACTATTTCAGAAATGATATTATGGGTCAATTAGACCCAGATCAAGCTAAAATTTAAAATTTGCTAATAAAATATCGATTTTTCAACGAATTTAGTAAACAGGTCAATAAATCTTGAGCGAAGGAGTTCAATAATTCATATAAAGTTGAAATTTAAATATAAAAATGCCTTTTTTGGGCGTGGGTTCGAATCCCACTTCGGGCGACTTTTTTATGCCTTTTTCTATTTCCTTCCGGTTTCGTAATCAACGATTCTTTAATTCTTCCTATTTTTTTTTATATTTTTTTATTCTTTCTTTTAAACGACACTACCTACTCGGTCAGTCTCTACGAATTTTGTTTACTCCACGTTTTTATCCATTTTTACTTTCTTTCGATCTTTGTCTCGTCGTACACGCTTTTTTCTTACGTTCTTTGGCTTTCCTGCTCGCCTAAATCTATCGGGCTTGCGACTCGCGTTTTAGGGATAAGAAAAGAACAAAAAAAAAACCTCGCTCATCGTATTATCCACGTTACGACGACATCGAGAATGAGCAGAATTCCTGTTGTCGTCAAACTCGTTGCAGTGTCTGAAAAATATAAAAATACAAAGACTCCAATTACTTATTGACTCATCAATCAATTCGTAGGAAAATAAATGCTAAGGCTGGTTTAGGCAAGTGAAGGAATATTCTGTTATTACTCGATATTTAATAATACTAAATGGTGTCGAAATGCGGGTCGTACAGGAGCGTCCGCTCTCTCTGAGCGTTCGGTTATAACTGTGTTGTCAATAGACGCCCTTTCGGGACGGCGCGGTGATCCTGTGTTTACCTCGACGTTCCGAGAAGTCCCAATTGTGTTGCTTCTCCCCTCCCTTGCCGCCTATTCCGTCGCCGCGCAGCGTACAGGCCCGTTCTCTTCAATAATCCAAACAAAGTTGAAATTTTCATACGAAAATGACTCGACATGTAAACAAACCTGGAAAACGACATGCAGGAGTATCGTCTCTCGAACTGAAATCAAATAAAATTCTATAAATATTAAACGAAAGGAAAACGGAGGGAGAATAAATAAAAAAAACTTTTCTTACGATAATCTCGTCTTCCCAAATTAGTGATACGCCGAGTTACCAGAAACGATAAATCTTATATAAACCGCAATCTCGTCTAATTGGGAGTTATTATGGGAGAGAGCAACAGACGTTAATTAGAGCTTGTGTATAAGAGAGGGAAATAATTACGAGATGCATCCCTGAGCAAGATCTGAGACAATAGAAAAATAGCCTGGTCGACGATTGTTTACGGAAATTTCATGCGGTGAATTTTTATTCCAATTTTTTTCAACTCTAAACAATTAAGGAAGTAAACTTGAAAACAAAACAAAAATACAGTTTCATTTGACAGAAATATTGATTTTGCAGGCTTCTGAATCACTTTCGTCGTCCGTGTTGTCGGTGAAATTAAGAGTTGTTGACGAACAGGACGAAGAACAATCGTAATCGTCGGCGATAACGAAAGTTCGACGACTGTCGATTTCATTAATCCCATTCGTTGATATCCCTTCGCTCATCGTTTCACTTTCGCACACGTGCATTTTTCTCCTCGAGATATTTTCTCTTCTCATTTCGGTCGAACTCGGTGCCTCGTTTCTCGGAGAGCTGTAACTGATACAGATCGTCATTTAATCGTAGTGCGACCTCATCGTTAATAATTCATCGATTTATTGGTTCGAGGCAGAGAATAAACTGCACATGAAATTTATCTTATTTTTTTTTTAAACGTTACGAAGAAAATCGATTTTCATCGGAAACCTTTTAACGATTGTTACTCACTTCAATTTATCAGGATCTTTGTACCAAAGAGGATAATTCGTTACATTGGACCGTTTGTAAGAAAAAAAGGTATCATCGGGAGGAGGTTGGACCTTGAAAGAAAAGAAAAATTGCGGAGTTATTAAAACGTATTTATTTCGATGCATAAAATAATTGGTCTATTTGAAAAGAAATAGTTAATCAGTTGAGCAATTGAGCAGCTTTGTCAGACGTGAAATAACATTTAATAAATTGAGAGTTAAAGCAGTGAATTAAAATCCAATGTACCACGTAATTCGGAGATTCCACAGTCTCTTCCAAAAGAGCCGAGATTTGTCGAGCGTAATCTTCCGTTCCAGCGAGTCTTTCCAACCTATTGAAGAAATGAATATAAAAAAAAAGACCCACACCATTTTTACAACGACAGAGCATGAATGTAAAAGATTGAACGATTTTATCGTGTACTTGGGTGCGAGACACGAGCTTGCGAGCATTTCTATATTCGCTGGAACAAATATGTACCAGTGCTCCCTATAAAACGGTCTTAAAACTCAACATCCGGAGCGAGTGAATTGTATACGGTTCGAAAGAGTCCCTTGATTCAATATTTATGTGTGTACATATTTTCATATATCTATGTACACAAATGTATGAGGCTTTTCGCGTGAAATTTTCAAGTCGAATTTCTAACGATTTAAAAAAATTGGTTACTCCATAAAAGTTCGAATTTCTATCAATATCTTTGATAAAAATATCGATATGATGGTAAAATTTGTTCTTTTTTCTCCAATTTGTTTAGAATTAAAGTCACGTTCAAAAATGACACTCTGGACAATAATTCGGCTTTAAAATGGAATGTCACATATGTCTCAATAAATGTGAAAATAATATAAAATACATAAAAAGATCTACGGTATAATAGTAAAGCAAGAAAGTGAGAATCACTTGTGAACCATCTGTCTGGTAAATTCGGATCTCGGTGATTCGTGAACCGGAAGTTCGGTGTTGGTCGTTCCCCCCTCACGACCACGGAGTCCATTATTCTTCGATTTGTTTCCAAGGCAGTAAAAATTGCCAAAATGAACAGCCACGTCATCCGGTATATCGAGATTCGGAAAATCTTTTGATTTCTCAATGCCAACCGGAAGTGACGTTCTCGTCGATCTTTTCATTAATTTTTTTCTTTCAATTTTTGGAACGTCGGTCCTGCAATAAAATATAATTTAATAAAAATTCATGTTCACTTACAAATCACATTTCGTTTTGTTGTTTAATTATCGAAATTCGAGGAAAATTCCTACCGGCTGAAATTCCGTAAAAACATCGATGACACTGACGTTTCAAGGCTATCCGACTTGAGCGTCCCTCTGCTCTCTTTTCCTCTACATCCTTTCGTCGTAACGTTACTTCGTTTCTTCGACATGTTCATACATTTATTAATCATTATTAAACGGTATAGTTATTTTTGTTGTAAATTTTTGTTACTGAAATTTAGGGTCCCGAAATTAGTAGTTGGCCATTTTGTGAAAAAAAAAAAAACAGTGTGTCAAAAGTTCCCTGTGTTTTTTGTTATGAAAACAAAGACGAACTTCAAATTGTTGTTATGAAAAACTCTAATTGATAGAAAATTCGAATACACTCTATTCCAAAAAAATGAACAAAATATCGTAAAATTTGAAAAAAAAGAAAACTTCGTACACTGTCAATTAATTGAATATAAAAATACAAAACAACGCTACGAATTCTCGATCGTTCTCGCTTTCATCGAAGAATCTTGCAAAACCACAAATGCCTTTGGCAGGAAACCGCAAGAAATTTATTTGTATATATATATGTACTGTGGAGAGGATTCGCTTAATAAGAAAAGAAGAGTTCCGATGCACGAGGGAGAAGAAGAGAGAGAGAGAAAGAGGAAGAAAGAGTGGACAGGAGCTCTTTTGCTTGTCTGTAGACGTTAGGTAGGATGTTTGATTATAAACGTGGACAAAATCTTCGCGGTCTCTCACCACCTCACATACAAATTCTTCCTACAATCTCACACGTGTGTATATTCATACATAAATATATATGAACTCTCACACGTAAAAGGGAACGAATACCTTATTCAATCGTGCTTGAGTCTCTCTGCATCATGAGACTGCACACCGCGGGCGAGACTTTTCTCTCACTCCATCTTTCTCAAACTCACGCAGGATATGGAAGCTCGTGCCAACTAGTAAAGTTCATTGCACCATGCACACCGTGTGTCTTATGTGCAAAAGAGACAAGTATACTTATATAGCAATGGAACGGTAAGGTATGAGACAAATACACATTCTCGTACGTGTATTTCATGAAAAGATGTTATGAAACTATTTGTGCTGAAGCACGAATAGTTTACCATTGATAATCATTCATTTTACAATGAAATATTTAATGGCAAAGTACAAGAGCCTTGACACTCGAAAGTGTGAAAGGAAGAATTTTTGTATTTACACATTTTGCCAGTTATGCAACTTAGGAATAATATTCTAAGACAGTTGTCTCGCTGAAGTGTTTTTCTATAGAAATTTCATTTTTTTTTCTAGGATCCACATTTATGGCACGATTATGAAACAAGGTGCAAAATTTCAAAAAAGTTTACCATATCGTATTTGAAATGTTGGCAATCAAAAATTAAACAGCTTCACACTCGTGCTTATGGGGAGCAGTAGAAATATTTATACACTTCACAAAATAATTCCAAAATTTTTATACATTTTTTTGGTAATTTTTTTTTCCTAATTACAGCATATAACGAAATTCCTTTAAAATACTTATTTCCAAGTTTTTCGAAATTCACCCGAGAATCAAGTTTTCATCGTGACGGTAACGATAAAAAAACAGCATTTTATATAATTTTACACTAAGTGAAAATTTGCATGTTTTATTTGACGTGTGCCACTGTTAAAAGTTTACAATAACTCTCTTTGTGCACGTGTTTTTTTTTTTTCTTGTGTTCTGCTAGTATTTCTCTAGGGAAATTGAAGGAACGAATGATTGGCAGTAGTCGAAGTGAGTGTGCATCAGACACGAGGGGAAAAATATTGAGGGTTCGATTTTCCCTTGGAAAAAATCTCTTTGATCATTATAAACAACCGTTCCAAACTTCCCTTTTGCTACTTCTCGTCTCTCTCGCCCTTTTTATCTCACTGCCATCAAACGATACTTCGGGGGAAAACGGTAAAATCTGAAGTGTAAAAAAACATCATTTCCCGAATGCCTAAGCTAATTATTTCCCAGACTGCTTTATCGTGTAATAATAAAATACAATTTCAAAAACGAAACATAAAATGCAAAAAAAAAGTGAGTTGAAATAATTAGCAAAAAAGATTAATTGATAAATAAGTGAAGACCCAAAACATTGAAAGTTATGAAGATTAATTGAATTTATGTTGTAAAGAAAAAAATTAGCTGTACGAAAAATAATAAACTCTAATCTGTGGTACACAATGAAAATGAAGAAAAAAAAAGAGGTTTCGTTAATGATGAGTCAGAGATTGATGGAGTGATTTGTGTCTACGAGGTGGCCGTGGCTCGTTTAACACCCACGAAGCAGATCCTGTTAGGCAAACTGCCAGGAAAGGCTCCTATACGTGCGGCCGCGGGATTCTGACCATCAACAGTGGACGAGAGGACGTATTAAGGCTTTCCGTTACCGCGTTTGCGCGATATATGTACACGCCACCAAACCAGCAACCGTATATGCCGATTGGCATTGTGGGAATTTGCCCTGATGCTGTATACATTCTAGATAAAAGTATCTTCCACAGGACTTTTCATTTCAAATGTAAACAAGCCCTTAAGAAATGCAGATCTCATATTTGGTGGATATATCGTCGTCGTCGTTAACGTCCTCCCTTTAGACTGTGGGTTTTTACGAGCCCACCCATCAAATTGCTCTCCACTTTCCTCAAATTCGCGAACTTTGAGGTTCCTTTTCGACCCCCCAAGGGTGTTTTGCCCACAGTCGCTTTTTTCACCCGCCTCTGTATCGTATTTGCATGAGAGCCAAGAGAAACTTTGGGAATCTTGTGCGAATACAATCAGCTTCATCTTAATCGAGACTTAATCGATTCGAGACGTCACATACCGCCGATTGTGTGAAAACAATTGGCGCATTTAATTGAGTGAGGAAGCCACAAAAAAAAACTACTTCGAGCCATTTCATTGTTTTAATTGAAAAGAGAGCATTAAAGATTGCATCAAAATCATTTTTCTCATTACGCTCGTTGATAGGGAAAACGCGATCGATTAATTTATCATTTTCAATACCTAATTTTCATTTCCGATCAAATTTTTTTACAGGCTATGGAAAAATTGCATCCATGGCAAAATATACACTCCGGAAATAAATTAGACGTCTAGCATCGATAATGGTTGACAGCTGAAGGACATTTAACGATTGGGCGTTGAAAGGCTCGTGTTTGGTGGACGATTCACAGTCTCTGTACAGGTATCCAGCACGACGATCTATCGTCCATAACAAATGAAGAGTGTGGCCTATTTACAGTCTCGCGGGTGCAATCTTTCGACGCGAAATAAAAAACAAAACAATCTTTTCAAGAACAACGAACGGTCGCCTAGTTTCCTCGAAGGTGCGTATTTAGTTCGTTGACAATATGAATAAAGCAGAATATTTACAGCTCAATTTTCTTTGAGTAAAAATGACAACATTTATAAAATCTTTATTATTATTTCGATTAATCTGCAAATATTCTTCATTATTCAAATTTATTTCGATAAAGATATTGTTATTATTTATGTAATTCATAGTTTAGTATGTTCTTTAAGCGGAGAGGGTACTTTTCAGACATAAAAAAAAACGAATGTACGATTTTTACATATTTTAATATCGAAATCGTTTCTGCGAAGTTCCAACGTATGGGCCAGGCTCCAAAACACCTGTAAGTACATATTTCCGTGGCGTAATGTAAGATAAAATTGCATGTCCAACTTTGAATGCGATTTCTCACGAACTATCGTTTTCGGAACGATGTACATGGAATTCCGAAAACCGTTGCACCGATTTTAATGAAAATTTGTGAAGAGATGCAGTCAACTTTTATGGAGAACATAGTGGAGATGGTTTTTCATAGCATTTCGTAAACCAAAGTTATTCGCTATTTAGTGTTTAAAAGAACGGGCAAAAACTCAGATGCTAATGGCATTTATCTTTTTTCTAAATTGACATAAAAAAAATTATGAAAGAGAAAAATCAGCCCTTTACCCTCATTAATTGTGTCCCAAATGATTTATTCGAAAAACGTTCTTTCTCAGCTTTTTTAGGCTCTCCCTGAGCTTTGAAGGACCTGTAAAAAAATATAAAAAATTTCTAGTGATGAGACGAGTCATAAATTTGCGCAATTAAGTTTTCCGCATGGCTAATTGGGACGATAAATTTTCAGCCGAAGATTATGGAGCAAGGATCATGAATCCTTCGTAGGGTGGCCAATGACAGCAATATCTTGTTGTCTAGTTAATACAAAAGGGTCGTAAGGAAAGTCCTGTCTCGTACATTAGGACCGTCAAGCCTGTCGGGCCAACTTCCTTTGATCCCTTTTCCCAGTTGCTCTTTTTCCATTCCTCCTCTTTCTCGCTCTTCTGTTTTATCTCTCTTTCTTCGTCGTGTTGTGGCAACGGGAGAGGTTTGAAATCCCTTTCGGAAACACGATGCGAATATAAGCTCGACCGTAGCGAGTTAGTATCGTGAATCCATGAATGTGAAGTAATCCGGAATCGTATCGTTTGCTCAAACCCTCCGATCGTAGAACAAGAGAAAGAAGAGGAAAGAAAAAAAAAGATCGTCCATATCCAGAGCTTATCGTCGTTTCGTATCATTCAAAAATTGAATAAACATTAATCCGACTACGAGATACATGAAAATCTTCCCATGGGAAAAGAGGAGTGAGAAAATTGAGATGAATTGGAAAAAAATTGAATTTATTGATTTTGATTGAATAGCAAATTGATTGAGAGGAAGTGTTTATTTCGATTTTTGACTTAAACATTTTTCTCTGACATTTCTCTTCATTGGAAAAATGCAGATAATCGTAAAAAACAGTTCACATCGAAAATTGCCGATTGTTTGAAATCCCAAAAAGCTCAAAATGTTGTGGAAAAATAAGTGCCAATTGACCTCTTTTTATCCACCATCAATCTTGATTTTGCTCAAAGTTGTAACTTTTCATTAAAAACAAACAAGCAGCTCAAAAATATAGAGTTCAAAAAAGAAACAAAAATATTTCCTCGTCGATATGTTTCCAGGACTTTGAAACGGGACTTCGGCCGCGTTCGGGAAACTTCGTCGTCTCGCGCGCGCGTACGATTGCGCTCTTTTAAATCCTTCCCATGGAAGATCCTTGGGCTCAGTCTTTGACGCGCGCTCGCACAGAACACACGAGAACAAATCTCTCTAACGTAAATCTTGAGATTTTTCAACTCTTCTTTTCCGTAAATTGACGTAGAAGTGAACACTTTTTTTTCTACAAGATCACGAGTGAAAAATGTATCGAAAAAGAAGGTACGTAAAGTTATGAAAAAAAAAAAACTACAAACTGACATCACAAGATAAAAAATAACGAGAAGATATTAAAAGTACACTTAATAGAAAAATCGCAAAATCTACACAAAAATTTGAGTGAATTTTGATTTTCTTTGATCAAATTTATCTTTTGATGCATCACTCCGTTGTACAGATGTTTCTCAAGCTATATAACTCTTATCCAAACGTATAACAGAGTAAACGACGCCGGCAAATATTGACTCAAGAGCGGTGACTTGCAAAGAGACGCTTTGTAATAAATCGACTCTCGACAAAAGTTAAATACTAACCATCCCATCGTTTCGGGCCTTCATAAAGAATTCTTTCAATTTCTCAACGGTCCGTGAACCGTACAAACTGAAAATCTTATCTTACAATTTTTCTTCTTACCGCTCGTTCGTTTTGAAAGCGCGTTATTGAAGAAAAAAACATTTTATATCTTATAATAAAATTTTTATTTATAGTTTAATAGTGAAAAAATTTTTAATGAATGGAATATTTTGATCGATGATACAGTCCCACAATATTGCCAATAAAATCGCAAGGGAAAAATTCTGCATTCATCCAGTTCGATAATTTATGGATTAATAAAAGAAATAATTAGTGGAAATAATCGAAGGGAAAGTATTATAGGGTTTTATACCCTCAGTAACAATTCGAATGTATAGATATATCGAAGGCCAACACGGTTGATCCTCTTCAATTAAATATGTGGGTTGATATGCTTCGCGTAATACGATGAATAATTTATGACCCAGAGACTCGCAGATGAGTGCACTGTTTAATCGAAAATCTTTCTCTCTCTTTATCCCTGTACTTCCCTTTAATCGTGTGCCAACTCTTGGGTAGAATGAAAATCAGTGATGATATATCTTATTAGCAAAGTCTCATCGGGATTCAAGATCATCAGCAATTAGAGCTCAGCTCGTTAATTAAAATCGATCGAATTAATATGGCAGTACGTATAATTGTACAACAGACGAAGAAATCGCATGCGCTCATTTTTCAAGTTACATCATTAACAAACTAAAAATATCTCGGTTTTTATTGCATATAAATTACAAATTGGAAATTCCGTCATTAAAGAAAGGAGAAAACAATCGAGAGTAGAACATAAAAAAGTTGGCACGAAATTAATCAATGAATCTTTAGTATAAATTCATTGAACGGATATTACAGCCGATTCAATACAGTCACTAGAATTCAATGTTCGAATTAAACTGTCGTGACATTTTCGCAAAATGTTTTCACCTGTTGGCTGCCTGCTTGCGAAGAAGTGGAAATTTTAGCGGATCGTTAACTTTTACGAACTGACGTCGATGGCCGCGAGAAAGTGTATATAACGTAAGCTTGAGGGCGACTCGATAAGACTAGCCAGTGGGGTCGCCCACGCAACCTAACATTGCTACCTATAACTGTGTATATCGTATAAAAGATCGAACCAGGGGCTGGCCCTTTGCCGACGAGGGCCTCCTGGAGCATGTACCTTTCGCCGAAGAATTACAAGAATCCGTTGAGCACACACACATTAACACACTCACACGTGTTTATATATTTGAGTGTATGGGGTATTTAAATTGAAAAAAAAGTGAAGGTCAAATACATCTTTATAGACTTGTTTCTAAAGACGTTGACGAGAGACAAGAAAAAAAGTTTGAACCACAAAAATAAGTGTAAGAATTTTTTTTTTTTGAGAATAGGAAGCAAAGTTAAAAAAAAAAGATAAAACGTTTTCCCAAATCATCAACTGATAAAATTTGTTTGACTATTACAACTATTTATGAAAGATATATTTCGATGATTGAACAATCGACTGTAACAGTAATACGATCAAGCCTAAATGAATGAATCTACGTGGAAAATTCCTAAAAAAATACTTGAAGCGCGAAGCGAGTGTGACATTTGGGTATAAATTTGAAAATAAAATTGCTGGAAATTGGTTTAAAGTATTTGTTTTTTGTAATTTTTCTATTGGTCGAGAAAATTGTTTAAAAAATCATTCGTAGATGAAACGATTGCATTCATTTGTCGTCGAGACTCCCATATACACAATGAAAATAGTAGTCAGTGTGTGAATAAGAATCTCCGGGCTCTCACGCATTGGGCAATGTGTTAGTCACCCGGACAAAACGAGAGTGCAGCCCACCATCGACAGAGGGGTGAAAGGATCACTTTCTTTATCGTTGACGTACACTGGGGGCGAAAAAAAAGAAAAAAGAGGGAATGACAAGAAAAGAGAAAATAAAAGTGTGTTTCGTGAAAAAAAAAAAAACACGCCATAAACGTGATAGGGTGTCGGGAACAAAAACGAAAAACTCACCATTCGACATGGGTTATGCACGGTTGGGGATCGTACCAATTGATCGACCATCGACAGACACTATAAATCATTACAATATTTTTTTCATGAAAATTCATTGGCAAAAAAAAACGATTCCAATCTTCTAAACCGGGCAGAAGATCAAACAGAATCATAAAAGCAAAGGATTCTCATTGAGAAGAAACAAAAAGTTTCAAATATATTTCAACGATTTGTGCATGAATTGTTTCGAATGAAAAAATGAATATTTCTAGTCCAAATGATTTCGTATACAAATGCACTGCAAGAAAGTTAGTCTCCACGTTTATATTCGTTGCTAAACATTTTTTCCCGCTGCAAAGATAATGATCGTCGCATTAATTGATCGATTAAACGGACAAAAAGCTGTAGAATTTTTTGCTAAAACCATCAACAATTTGGATGAGATAAAATCGCTTTTATTTTAAAACATAATTCTCAACATGGCAAAACTTGATACGTGATGTGAATTATCGTGACCGATCGTTGGTCAAGCATACCAAGGATCCTTTCCGTATATAGATCTCTCCTTTGATCTCGCGACGTCGACTAATTGTCGTTTAACGCGAGCGCGAGATCTCCAGCTGGAAAAAGCGTACCATCAAGAAACGATTGAGAGAAAAATTCAGGACACGCGTCACCTTTTTATTTTACTTTTAACATCTCGCGTATGTTTTTGAAGAGGAGATTGCGCAAGTTGTGGCTTTTCGCACGCGCGGTCTTTATACAGGGTGTTGCAAAAATTGAGGTTTTAATTGGTGCAGCTGGCAAATCTCACAGTTCTGAAGAGAAAATACTCGAGATAATTTCCTCTGCAGAATTTTGTTAATTAAACGTTAATTGATTAAGTCCCACCCTCCGCGACCCTGTGTGCAGGGGATCCCTGGCCGAAGACACTTTTCAATGGCGTTCCGGGTTGGAACGTTCCAAAGTAATTATTATCTCATCAACGGTACATCGGAGAGAAAAATTTGTAGGAACTTTTCTCCTCAGGATAAAGTTCTCTATTCGTCCTCACAATGTTACGTTTATCTGTGGGACACCCTGTACGTAAACACTAACAAATACACACGAGAAAAGCTCATGCTATATCGGAACGTTAGGAATGTTGGCTCGCTTATCCTCTCTGTGCGTACACAGAGCACCCGCGTTCCCCTTGCAATCCACATATTCGCATATAGTACCAACGTATATATATCTAAGGAACTTACATTACACTCTTCGGCTATTAGTGATCGTCCTTAGGGATTTCTCCGGGCATTATTGCCTGCTTAGGGACGAATTCAACTCACGTTCATTCGCGAACAAGACTCTCGTTAAATTCCGATACAATCTGGAGCCTATAAAAATTTCGCAGGCATCGCTTAACATCAGCGATTGAAACATCCATAGATGCGGTGCGATAAAATTGTTACTTTTTCTTGAAGCTGCTTCAGTTACGATCATTTAACCGCATTTGACAACGATCTTAATGAAGAAAAAAAAACAGCGACAACGACAGCAAATATCGTCAAATTATATTCGATGGAAGAAAATATTGACAAAATTGTCTCAATTAAAATGTAAATTCTTATCAAGTAATCATACTCTTCAAATTACTGAATTGCATTCACTTATACGTTTTTTTCTCTCGTTCTTGATGAAAGAGAGATTATTTTCAATCCAATAAATCTATTTTTTCTCACTGTAGACACAGAGCAGGTGCACTCAAGAATCAGGCTCTCTTTCTCACTCTCGTGGGAGGTTGGCTTAATTCGAGCTCTAGCTTCTCATTATTCTCTCGAAACCACAGGGAGGATGGTTTCATATAGACAACGGATCGCGAGTCGCACCGTCTAATTACACGCTATGTGTCCCGAGGGGAGCCAGACGCTACAATTAAATTTATAAGTTACACGCTCATCCACGCGCATAGTTGCGCAACTCCATAGAGTGCACGATGGAGGATTTACCGTTTCACAGTCTTTGGTTATATCGTTGAGAACATGTATATTTATATCTAAAAAGCTTTGAATGAAAAATACTCATGTTTGTTAACGAAAAACTTATTTCACTCCATTTTGAAGTACAATTTTTAAAAAGTTAATATATTTACTTGACGTGTACACATAATCACTGCTGTCTATAAATATAGACATTGGAGTATCGGAATAATGTGGAAAATATCGTTCCATTGAACTCTGATGAAGAGGCACGAGGATGAGCAAGAAACGTAGATTAATAGCGTATATAAATTAAACGTTCCTTATAATATCCACCCCCACCATTATTATACACATCCGAGAACAATTTCATTCACTATTTAAGATGGGAAACAAAATTACCCCGGAAATTCTCATGGCAAGCTGGCAAAAAAAAATGTTAATTTTCTTGCGATATAAATCGAGTAAATAATAAATTTGAGTGATAGTATCAATTTGCATGAAAAAAAAATGTCTTCGATACATTAGATTTTTGATTCGTTACACAAAAAGCGTTGAGGAACATTTTGCAATTATTCAGAATTCTGTTTACTGCAATTTTTTTGTTTATTTTTTATTTTGATGGAGATATCTTGAGAACATTTTGTTCACTCCTTAAAATTACTAAGGATTTATGGTTCGGGGTCGGAGAGATGGGATGGAAGACTCTCAGGAAGTGTCAGGTATTATTATTTACATGTATGTACAAAGATTATTCATGTACGTATGGATGTTAGACTCGAACGTTCACAGAATAAGAGGCTTTTGACCGGGAGCGCCCCTCATTTTTTTCCCTTTTTCCAGTATACATAGTGACATAATAGGCAAAGTTCCAGGCCGATGCACCGTTATGCATAAAGGATCTAACACGCGGGGGTCAGACGAGGCTTGAAAAGAGTATTTACATGCTACATAGATATGGGCACTTCCACATAAATTAAAGTTAACTTTTTTAATATGGAGTAAGGAATTCTGTTCAACGTATTTATTCCACTTTAAAAAATCTCCATAACTTTCTACCTATTCCATCGCCGCTAGATTCGTTAAAAAAAATCGATTTTGACTACTTTTTTGCAACAGTTTTGAAGTCCCAGAACATTAAATTGAAACAATTTGAGTTTCGATCCAATTTTTTTGTCGATTATCGAAATTAGTTGTGATTTTTCTTATTTCCATGGAAATATTAAAACCATTTTGTCGAAAGGTTTTCAAAAATAATACAACAAACGCCCTTGGTCTCCATACCACGAATAACATTTGTAATAATAATTTGTAAACAATGCGAATCCATATTTAGATGACAATCCCATTGAATGAATTCACAATTACACTCACATATGACTATACATAAATATGGTGTAATAAGAGACTCGATTTTACCTACATAAACGCGTTTACTCAATTTTTTTTCAAGTGCATTACTCGCGTGCATGCATGCAACGTGACAGGAGTTTTACAGACACGCGGATATTTCACAGAAGATGGTGAATGGTTGCGTGCATGTATTTCACGCGAAGGCGCGCACGTTTTAGCACAGTTCGCGATTTAATTTCGTTTTATTTGTTTTCCCGAGCGTTTTATTTATGTATTACGCGATATAAAGTCGAGTCGCGATCGTTTCTCTTCCTCTTTATTTTTTCTTTTTCTTTCTCTGTGGTAACCAAAGCACGCCCCGGGGCGACCCAGACATCCATTAACCCTGATCGATCGGTACGAGATCAGGACAAGTGCGTGTGTAACGCTTGTGGCCCGCGATCCTATGAAAATCATCACAAAACATTTCATTTAATCGAATCACGATATGCCACTATGATAATAATTTTGATTGAGCATGACTTTGAATTTGTGATATTACGGTGTCTATTATAATATAGTTTGTAAAGATCGAGCAGAGCGAGACTCGGAGGCGAGGGCCGGAATGAATCGTTGATCAATTGACGGTACGTGATAGGCTCGTATACGAACAGGGAATTCCAGCAAAGTTTCACATTCCTCGCCCTCAATATTATCACATCTAGATCTTTATTTTTATTTTTAAATGAAAAAATCTTCGAACCTCCAATTATGAACACGGAAATAAATAATTTGCGATCATGCCTCTTGGCACCGAAAATTACCAAAATTATACCAATTGACAGTTCGTGACTTTTTACCTTTTACTTTCAATTATTTCTCCCCCATCTGTAATTATTTACATTTTTACAAAATTTATTTTTAATGACACGTTAACGTGAATTCAGCAACCTTCCGAGTCAAAATTATCATAATGTGTGCTCGGAGGTTTCTTATTCAATTTCTAGGGATTTTTACGTGAAAATTATCGTAAATGAGATCTTTATTTGTTAAAATGGATTTTTTAAATTGCAGCAAATCTTATGTAGCTATAGATGATTTTTTTTTTTTTGCGAAGAAACAAAACAAATTAGCAAGAATTTCGTATTTTCGTGTGAGTATCGAAAAATTGGGAGTCGTCGAGAGTTTGATATTCAATGGAGCTCCAATTAATGTAGAATATAAATGTTGGATGTTACATTAAGCGTATATACGACATATATTATCGCGCCTGGGTACTTCTGTCGTTGTAACTAGTCGAGCAGTTAATTATAAAATCCAATTAAAGGTTTAATTAAACTGTCGGAGCATTTGTATACGGTTGGACAAGTTCGATGTACATTATCGACATTCCTATCGTAGCGTTAACCATAACCGCAATTTTGCGTGAAAAATAATAATTGTTCGGTAATTGACTAGAGAAAAAAGGTGTTAATGAAAATTTGCATATTTATCGCGGATGGAACGTTCAGGTTTTTTATTCTGTAATTACATTTTTCTTTATGCTCGTAATTTACGAGGCCTTGAAAAATGTTCGAACTATAGTGTTCAATTTAAAAAAATGCATTTTACTAATTTACAATAATCTTTGGTGGTTCAAAAATTATTGTTATACATTCATGAGATATTTTGGACCACTTTTCATCACGTTCTTCGGTATTTTTATATCATTCAAATTGTAACGATTCCACAAGATTGAGACGATTACGAAGAGATGAATTTTTCATTTTTTTTTCTTTTGCCAGAGGAAATTTGCCAATATGCAAAAATGCTTCGATCTCAGATACGAGATATAACAAATTGTCGATAAATTCGTTACGGTTGGTGCGTCACGATCACGTATATGGTATTATAATACGAGACTGGTATGCCCCGAGAGTAAATCGCAGTTCTTTACCGCAAATTGTGTACTCGAGTCTCGACGACGAGGTGGGCGCGTGTTCGTCACGCCGCTAAGAGACGAGCACTCCAATCTCGCATCGTTTAGTATTACGCGAGAACGTATCTTTTCGAGATGATTGCGGCATTAGTCTTTAATGTATAATATTCGCACGATAGACGAGAATCCGAAAGAACAAAAAGAAAAATTCAACACTTAATAATTTGCAAAAAAACAACAACAAAAAACTATACGAAATTGCTAAATAACAAGTCGAGATGAAAAAAAAAGGCAATTTATATCGATCGAGTGTGAGGGGCATTAGGGTCAACAATAAACGATAATTTGACTTTAATATACCCACCGTAATATCATGAAAAATGAGTAAAAAATGTACAAAGAATTATTAAAATATCAATTCTCAATATAATTAACATTGAAAAAAAATATTCATCGTTAAACTCGTATTTTTTGCACGATTTTTTTACAGTGGGCAATGAATTCGAACAGCGAAAAATAAATTCAAGTGTAAGATAATTCAGCAGGTTCTTTCGTTGAAAAAAAAAGCATCGTCTTTAAGGTCTCGAGATAATAAATTTGAACGAGGATATTCGCAAATTGATTTTTTTCCTCAATTTGCAATCGAGGCCCAGAAAATTGGCAATTGAAAAAGAAGGAATCGGTGCTTTGGTTCTGGAGTTCCAGGCTCGAGAGCTCGGACTCGTTATTTCGTCCAGGAACCCAATCGTACTCGCACAACATTTTGCGTTACACTCGAATATAATTTAATTGTCGAGAGTGAAAGGGAAAGAGAGAAAGAGAAAAGGGATGAAAAAAGTATGAAGAAAGAAAGAAGTCGCGAGATGGTTTTGAAAGTCCGTTTGGTAGTGGACTCGTGCGATTTGCGAAAGAGAAAAGCTGTAATCAGTCTGCACTCCAGTAATAACAGGGCTAGGAAGATTTGCTGCTCGAAATAAACGATCTGTGCGGTTGAAAATCAACCTGTGATATTTCGGTCTCTGGCGCAAAAATAATGTTTGGCTCTCGCGTGTGCGGAGAGATATCTCGTAGACCGAGAAATGGAATTTATCGCCAGGGGCTTAGACGTTCAAAACGAGAGTAGATTTTCTGTTTTACACAACATTGCAAAAATTTCGAAGAGATGAATGTTTCTGCGATAAATCCTCTTAACATCTATGAGAATTAACACGTTGTGCATAAATCAATCCCAGCATCCATGGACCAAAGATCTTTCGATGAAAAGATGCTTTATGTCGATTCAAGAGACCATGTAGGATGAAAAAAAAAGTCCCACCGAGGTCGTCAGTCACTTAGTGCGAAACTATCCTAATGCTCACGTACGCGATTCTAAGCAAGGAGAAGCGCAGGGCTGTTCAAAGAAGTCGTATGAGAGATAAATATTGAGAAAGAGAGAGAACGAAAGAAAGAGGATCGGAGGATAAAAGGGATCCTTGAGACAAATGGCCAAGAGTGGGATCTTAGGGAGGAGAAATATAAGAAAAAAACCTTTCTCGAACGTTCCTGCACATTTCTATAGATATATATATTTTTTTAATATACAGGGTGAAACACGATGACAAATCTGTACTACTTTTTCAAACAAATATCTTATTTATTGAATATCTATTAAAAATTGACAAAATTATGACTTTTTAAAGAATAAAATGCTCCCTTTTCTAATGCTAATAGTTTTTAATAACGTTTTCGAACAATCATTTCATTTTTATTTTTTGAACTTGTAAGATGCACACATACAAAGAAATATTTGAAGTGACAAATTTTGAGTGTGTCAGCGAAAGCTTAATAACATCGTTTAATATAAAATTATTTCAATAATTACGTATAAATATGAATGCGGGATCATAAAGAAACCCAATAGTTAATGAAAATTCAAATAGACTTTAAAATCCGGAAGACTTTTTGGTTCAAAGACATTTCTACAGACTGAATGGCGAGCGTCTCACCCTGTATGTATTTTGAAGTGAACAAGGTGTATAACTCGACTCCCTTCGTCCATTGATACAAAGATGCACAATTTCAACCGCGTATTTCATCATGCTTTTTTATATTTTTTATTAATTTTTGTTTTGTTAATGCCACGAAGGTCATGGCAGTGATGCACTGTAAGATATATCAAAGTCCGTTCCCCTAGAGGAATAAAAGATAGAAAGAGATGAAAAAAATAAGAAGAGATTAATTTCTCGTACGAAAACTTTGCAAAGCAACGACGATAAATCTTTATTATATTTACTCTGGGGAGAGATGAAGGGTCGTACAACCGGAGAGAGGGGTTGATACAGGGCGTGTTTGCATAATAAACTATAAAGACTATGCGTTATGGTCCAGGTATGTGTCCGAGAGTTTCTTTAGTGCTCATTGCATTGTACGTCAACATATATAGATATATATTTCGTAATTCCTTCGGGGTTATGTTTATATAGCTTCATTAGCCTCTGGAAAGAACATCGTCCGTGCAAGAGGACAAAACTCAACGAAGCTGAGCTTCACACGCGACCGTGTAGTATATTTTAATCTCACCAGCAAACTCACATTTTTTTTATGCACACGCAGCGATTTATAACTTTTGTGTAAATCACAATGATTTTCAAATTAAGGCAAATTTAATTAGAACAAATAAAAATTTCAGTTGAGAAGTGCAGTATGAAGTTTATGGAATGTGGTAAATGTTTTATATCCAGAGATTTGAGATCATAGTTTTTTCTGTTTAACGTTTCCTTGTGTCATTTTATTGATATTGATTCGTTTTTCATTATCGTTGGGAGTTTCTTCGTACGCTGGATTATACTCAAACACGAAAAACATCGCTACATGGAAAAAAAATGGCACAAATTATTGTGTAAACAACAAAACTGCGGTGCAGACAAACAAATTAATGTCAACACAACAAAATGTTCAAATAAACTGATTTATCCCAACGATACCGTTTGGTTAATTCAATCATTTAGATGGTTTAATTGATTAATCTCCAAGAAGTGTCAATCATGTTAACCTGCACATTAAACTAAACATGATTTGCGATTGAAGAAGAAGAAAAGAAGTTCAATGCACCATTTTTCGTTTAACAAAATGGATTTAGTTTGAGCAACAATTTTTTTCATTCTAGTAGCGATTGAAAAGTTTTGATTTGACATGAAATTACGCTGATACGAAATCAACCAGACTCGTTTCCTTGTCAGATGGCAAAAATATACATATACATGTGTATATGAGATCGGCATGCAATGAAAGCATGTGGCTTTTTTTCGTTGCATCATTCAGTGTGACCGAAAGAACCGCACGGACTTATATGGTGGTTCGACAGAACAACCTCGAAAAAGGGTTTGAAACAGGTGCGAGTCATTATTCTCATTCCTTTTTCTTTTTATTTCCCGTTCTCCGCAGTGGCTCGTGTATCTTACTCGTGGATTTCCTCTTTCCACATACACCATTATGTGTGTATATCGTTTTTTTTTCCTCGAGTCTATATCTATACGAAATGTACTATTGCCATATCTGGGAGAGATCGGCTACCGAGGGCATGTATCCTCATTTTTTGCTTTGACCCGTTCGAATCGATCTCCGTTGGTCTCGTCAGGAACGGACGGGATCTTTATTCTTCGGTGTTTTCCAGCGATTTTCTCCTCGTCACGATCTAACGTGTCTCCAGAAAACGTGCCGTAGTATAAATTACGAAAGAATAATGAAAAAAAATATAAACAAAAAATCGTATTCTCCGTTATTTCTCCACGTTCGAAGCCGCAAGATGTACTTTCCTTACATGGAGGTCTCGCGTGGGGGTGGAGTTCGATCTAAACACGTGCTACGTTACGAAGAGGCTTCAAGAAAAAAAATAATAATAAACGGCTCGCAAAATCTCCGTAAAATTCATCCCGAGGCTTAAAATTCGAGAATAAACTTCGTTTTTTTTCACTCGTCCTTAAGTGTTCTTACCAGGTGGGCTTTGTACGAAAAAAAACGATAATTATTCCTCGTGCAGCATGCAAATGTTTTGCACGAGGATATTTATACGCGGAGACGAGCAGGTAGTTTGGTGCGTAAAATCAAAAATTACCCGAATGGACCATGTACGAAGATGTTGCGTAACCAAAAATTTTCAACTTTTATTCTTCCCCTCCTTCATTTTTTTCACATTTTTCTTTATTTTTATCAACTTATATGAACAGCATCTATATATAAATGCATATAACATCGCCCGGATGAAAATACTCGGAGAAAAAAGTTACGAGGAGGAGTTAACGTACTCTGAATATACTTCGTACGTAATAGCGCGAAGAGCAACTATTGGAGAGATTTTACGAGTCTCTCTGGTACTTTTACAGGACTTTGGGAGCCTCGAGCGAAAACCTTAAGGTTCATGGATACGCATATTTGTTATTTTTATACGTATATAGAGGCTCGTTCAGTGGAGAAATAAAATTCAGCCTGATGAAATATTTTCGTAAACATCTACAGTACATTCGTCAAATTAGTTCACAAATTAGTTCGTTTCAGTTTCACTAGTACTCGTTTATGTTAACCGAGAGAGTTAATTATTTTTCCTTCTTTACTTTCATTAAGGACGTATTTGAAATATCTCACCATCGTGGCTCGAATAAATAAGTTTCACATCAAAGGAAAGATGAGAATCAAATGAAAATTTCATACGAAAAAAACAAAACGATACGTTTATTATTATTTTGCTTAACGAAGACGAGAAGAAAGTTCAATAAAAGACAAAATAGTATCAAACAAATCGTTATTATTGTGATTATTATTATTATTACGAGATCACTTGGTGTTCTTATTTTGCACACTCACGTATAGATGATTAATCTGTCGTAAGTGTACTCTTAATAGATCAATTATAGTATTAAAAGATGCCATACGTCGTTCGAGTTAATAACGATGTTTAAAGACATATTTAAACTTGTCTTAAGGACAAGTATAAGAATATCCCTCAAGATAGACGTCTAGGATCGTTAAAGTGATCGTCATTATCCAGTAGCAGGTGTAATATTTATATTTATCGTATATACGCTTAGAGACATGTACGTATAGTTATGGATAAAGGGGGCAAGTGAATATACGATTCTGATGTTGGTGATCGTTTTAAGCCACATAATTTCGCAACCCCTCATTTATAAAAACATGCTAGTCCCTCATAATATCTTGGTAGAAAACATCTTTTTGTTTGCTCACTTCCAACTCTCGCTCCCCCTTCTCGCCCTTAATAGTTTTATCTTTATTATCCTCGTCTCGTCGCCCTTTTCTCTCATTTATCATTTATCTTGTAACGAGCACGAAATCATACAGCAGGCTAACTGTCTTAAAATTTTTTTCATCTTTCCTTCCCTTTTTAACGACAGTCAGATGCAATATTTATCAAATTATTTTCGCATTTATTGCTGATACTCTTGTTTTCTCAAGAAACAATAATTACATGAATACTGAGTAACCATCATTTTTATGTTTGGATAATATTTGATCGATTAAACCGTTTTATTAGAAAATAATTAATTTACCCCGTTTACAATCGATTGGAAAATACTACAATTTCAAAGTTACATTTAAACAAGTTTAACACAAACTTTGTGAAAAAATCCAATATTTATAGCCAATGTTTTACGGAGAAAGAAGGGGCGTAATTTTGCTGTGGGTTGTGGAAGCCTTAACGGGCAATATAAACGACATTTCTCTTCGTCTTTCGCTTCCGGTTAAACCCTTCTCGAAAACAGGAAGCCTAGGGTCTCAAAGCTTTGCCAAAATTCTCTCAACATTGGAAGTTCATTCTCTCCCTCTTCCTCTCTCTCTCTCTCTCTCTCTCGCTCTCCTTGTCTCTATTCGCTTCGTTGCTCGAACACACACCCTATTGTTCACATATATACCCATATAAATATAGGAATCTGGCATCGTCCAGACCCTCCATGGAAAATCGATCGTTGTTTGTGCGCCGACGAATTCATTCGGTTATATATATATGGGTGAATGGAGAGGAGGAGGAAAAGGAGATGGAAGAGGAAAAGGATGGCCATTGCGGATTTGCTCTGCCTCGTTCTATTCAAGCGCTTTCAGTATATTAATGATTTACGTTGTATAAGTACATTAGGAGAAGGGTCCAAAGACATTTTATCCACGAGTGATAATAAAAATGAGAATAAATCTCATAATAACTTCGACAATAATTTATCAGTTTGAATATCTTTTTATTTAATTATCTGTACATATATACATCGAGCATCAAAAACAAAAAATTGTGACAAAAATGTTATTAACAGCGATGACGTTTCAAGGTGTGAGAAAATTGAAGAAAAGGTAATTGCGATTTCTGTATTTCTGCAAAGTGTCTCCACACCGACTGTGTTCATTAATGAGCCGTAATAATTGGCCCCTCGGGGATTCTGCAAAGTGGCCTTTTTTTTCTTCTTCTTCTTCTCCTTCTTTGGTTCTTCCTTTCCGAAAAATCACGTGTCAGTGTCGCTCGTGATATGAAGAAGTACCCATGAGAGATCGCGATCACCAGATGACGTGACATTTTTGCCACGTGGAAATTCCATGAATTCGACACAGACCTCTGTGGTTTCTTGTTGTTCGGGCCCCAGGGGGTTACACTCTTGCCGCAGCATCGCAATCTTTGACGGCCTCTCTATATGAGGCAACTCGCTCTCGACCTCCGGTGTGTTTCATCAAAGTTCACGGCTGCACGAGTTCGTGTGTAACATTCAATACCGTATACAGAAATAACGCACACGGTCAATGAACTTTTGGCACACTTCGGACAAGATTCTTCGATGGCTAAGCCGCGAAAAATGGCGCTACGATATTTCATGATCAAGAACTTTGTACACTGAGAAAACCGTTTGGTTGAGTCAATTAAATGGCACGTTGAAATACGTCCAATACGTCCGTTCAGTTCCCGAAACAACCTCCATCATCGTTGGATTCATGTGTCTCCATTTGACATCTACGAAAACGTCAAGAATGAAGAGCAAAATATAATTAAAAAATCGACTTTTGTTCAAATTCTATGAAATGATCCAAAAGGTTTTATCGAAGCGAGTAAGTAATTAGTTTTTCAGGACTCCTCAGCTCGGAATTCCATGCAAAATAGACGCGGAAAGAAGCAACGAAAAAGAGAGTGACTCGGTCGAATACTGAATTGTCAAGTGTCTTGCATGAACAATGGTAGAAAAACCTTATCTCTCTCTTGTTGTGGTGAAGAGTGCGAAAAAGAGAACGTGACCACGCGCATCTACGCATGAATCATGAATCTTTCGCACGAACTCTCGATCTCAAAGGCTCCTGGTAGTTGTTCATATTGGAGAGGGGATACGGTGGGAGTTTTTCACTGGAGTGTGTTCGTATCGTGGTGTCTTTTGCCGTGTGTGTGGACACAAGATCGTAAAAGTCGTTGAAACTACGACGAAGGAGGATGCGGTGTGAGGCACGTAATGTTCGGCGAGAAATGCATGCGCGAAAGAAAGAAAGAGAGAGAGAGAGAGAGAGAGAGAGAGAAAAAGGAGAGGCCAAGGTGAACAAACTCCCTGGTCACAGGTACACAACGACGTTGCAACCAGCCTCTATAGTGTATGCACTTTTGTATCCTCATATATATACAGATATATACATGACGATATGAGGTTGTAAAACTACAAGAGAATCCCTGGAATCGTTTGCACATACTCGCCAATCCAATTCGGGGAAGTCTGTCTCACAATTTCGTGAACTTTTCTCCCAGGATGCTGTAAACCATCTGATCACCGCGCACCGACAAATTATATGCATTGCGAATACCTTAGTCATATCCTTTTCAATCTTATCTCCTCTTTTTTTTCGTTCTTGCACCTTTTCTTCTCGTGCATCTCTCCGAATACTTCTTTGTTTGAAACATATGTGTTAATTGCGGGAACGTCGAGAAGATCACAGGGACTTCTTTCTTTCCGCGTTCTTTGAGGATTTTATCGTGTTGGAGGATAATTGTTAAAAATTGATGGCTTGAAGTGTTGGAACATTTTTAGGCCAGCAGCTGATGTTCTCATTATTTAAAATCGTTGTAGTCAGAGTTTGGGTTGAAATAATGAATTACTTTGGGCTCTGGTTGAATTTTACTCTCCAAAAATGTTTGGAAAAGTAATTTATCATTTTTTTACTTCAACATTTATCTGATGATGGTTCTGTTTTGTTCATTTAGTTTCAGACTGGGCGTTCTAATGGCGTTTTTAACAACAATGGCAACAATAACTGCAGAAAAATCGGAAATGAGAAGATTCGAGACGGTGCACAACAGCAACGCAGCAATATTGCAACGTTTGGGTCTAGTGCCAGTACGACTACCGGAAGGTCATCACAAGAAAAGACTTTCGGGACCGGAGCCATCAGATGTGATGAATATCGAGTTGGGATCAAAGACCCGAATACATCAGCCTTACAGCAGACGTCACGGTCATAGTGACAGTCACGTTTACGTTGTAAAGTTACCACCGAGTCAGCCGTATTACACATTAACAAAACCGCACAAAACGGAGGACCAATTGCCGAAGGATAACAACAATAAAAAGATGAAAATCGTTAACTCGAGCCCTCAAGTGGGTTTCCAGAGCAACGGAAAGCCTGGAAAGATTTATCATTGGAATTTGCCACTGATGAAGAAAATCACAGAGAAAAAAAAGTATCATGCCCAATTGAAGATGGAGGAGATGAGGAGGAGACTGGAACAGGAGTCGAAGGATGAACTATTGGAAAATCACAAAATTTCAAACGAGCTGGTTAAAGAAAATGTAACTTCCGTTCATGGACCGAAAGTACCATTGAATCTAGAAAAACCATCGAAAGCTGGAGAATCAAATGTGAAACATAATCATCATTCAACGACGTTGAATTCTCTGAATCACAACGAAAAGCCCATAAAGCACACTCGCAACAATGACAAGAGGCTCAATTATCCAAGACTACCGGAACAAATTCGGAACTCTGGAAGACTCGAGGATAATCACGAGAACCACGTGCGGGACGATACCGAGAAAATTGGCAAAAAGAACAACAAAAAGTCCTACAGACTGGAGGAAGACTCGAATCTGTACAGACTCGAGTCTAGGAATAATAATGAACGTTATAAGAACGATCGTCTCGCAGTCTGGAGTCTCTCTAACGAACTTCATGCCTCGGGTAACACGCAAAACTCCCTGAGATCGAAGAAACATCGGAAAAAAGCAGCGATGTCTTATTACGCCCCGATCAACTCGAGAACCAGTAAAACTGATCCAAACTCATCGACCAACAACATACAAAAAAATTTTCCCGGCAATGGTAAACCCAAAGCTTTTTACGTTATGGAGAAAAGTCGTCAGCCGGTTTATTATCATCCACTTTTGCCCTAATTTTATTTCCCTCTTGTACTTCATATCGCGTGTGTGTTTTACGAGGAAATTTTCGTTCAACAAGAATATATGTGCGAGTAACGACACTACGAGAATGAAATATATCCTCGCGTTCATTGTCGTTGTTCTGACGGACACGAAAGCTTCTCGTAGCAATGAAACCGGAACGAACAAAAAAGAATACGCTCGATTCTTCAACACGCACATTTCATTTCCATTCTGTTTTTTTTACCTTGATCAATACCGACTGAGAGAGAAAAAGACTATAATTTCTTGTCCTCATTACTAACCCAATGTCGGGGAAAATAACAAAAATGTTTTCATCGATTCCCGTGATCGGGATAAAAAATTGATATCATCAATCGCGACTCAACGCTCTTTCGTCATGTAGTTTTTAATAAGTGCGACATCACTCGTTCGACAATTTTTGTACACTTCGTGAAGGGAGGACGAAGAAGGGTGGCTAATTTTTTGATACTTTTTGTACTCTTGTAAACGAAACGCTAGTTTTTAAGATGCAAAAGAGAGGAAGCTGCACGATTTGTATTCAATAAATAATTATTTGTAAAATTGTAACAATAGAGAGAAAGTGGCTGAGAACCTCTTTCCAGTTGGTCTACTGGTGTGTTTTCTTCCCTTGGAGACCCCGAAGGGTTGCTTTTTTCTTGTAAATAACAACGGCTACTTAAAAGAGCGAAGCACTTTATTACAGAAACGAGAAGACTCACGCCTCTATCTGTCACGGAATTCTATGTGATTTCACAGTTCACAAAACGAGATACGTGGAAGGCATGAAAAAAACAACGACAAAAAGGTAAGAAAGGGGAGCAACAAAAATTGCCACATTTTCCACAAGCCAAAAGTTCGATCGTGTATTTATATTTAAAAAAAACGTGCATCTGTGCGTGTGCTGAGTGTCTGGCTCGGGTAAATTGGACGAGAAAGGTGTTGAGCTGACTCGCGAGAGTTAATAACTGTTATTGAACGCGTCCACTGGAATGCGCAATTAGTGCAGTCCTCTACGGACACCGACGAGAATTTAATTGCCATCCCTTGGACAGCAGAGGAAGTGAAATAATTTTATATCCTTTTCTTAAGTTAACTCCGGAGTTTACTGCTGAGAATATCAGGGACAAAGTTACTAGATGAGTTGTAACACACCATCTTACATCGTTCAATTTTATCATTGACGTTTGCAAATGAGACTGCAATTTTCAATCATTTCTAACGCTTCGAGGGTTCATTTCAACAATAAATACCGCGCGTTTTTTTCTCCTAGACGACAGGTGGAATATTCATAAATTAATTTTTTTTTTAATATCGCAGTCAATCAATCTACTTGAAATAATTTGACAGAATTAAACGAAAAAAAATTCATGCAGTAGTTTTTATAGTAAAAAAAAAATGTATGGTTCAACGTGTTCAAGAGAAATGTTGAAATGTCAACCAAATGAGTTATTTGTGATAATATTTGAAATACTGAGGGTATCGATATTAAAGTGCATTAAAAAAATGCCCGATAAATTCCCTACTGAAATTCTAGAGAGTTTAATCGAGCCGCATAATTGTAATTCCAATCTTGAATCAATATTGAGTACTACGTAGCAAGTGGTTTAGGGATGATGGAGGACTAAAGAATGGCTTTGGAGGAACTGCTTTCCCAAAGTTTCTCCTTCGTCGGGCTGGTTGACTAAGGAATTCGAGGACTTTGCCGCGGGTGGTGAGGAAAAAAATTTCATCCAGAGCCAGACAAGAGAGAACGAGGATCTATATATTTCTTTTTTCTTTTTTAATTCATCACAATTTCGTTCAATATATACAAAAAGTTTCAACTATCAAACAAAAACATCTTAAAATTAAAACTTATAAATATACAAATGTAAGAAAAAAAAACAGCAACAAACTCACTCGATCAATAAATATCTAGATCCGTGCAGCTGAGAGCATCGTTTGAATTATATCCACGAACAAAAATATTCCAACAAAACGTCAAAAGTAGAGAGGTAAAAAAAGTTTAAATGTAGAAACGTTGACAATACGTTTTATCAATTTATATTAACATCTGATATTTTTGTTGGACATGAATTCACTTCTTTTTTTTTTCTTTCAAACGATGCTCATTTCGGTAATTCTACAGAATGCTATTTACGTTGTCAAAATAATCGTAGAACGTCCTATTCTTGGAAAAATTCACACTCAATCTAATAAATGTATTTTTTTTTAATGCCGCATATTCGTTCAATTGGTCTCTTGTACTGCATGATTTTCAAGGCCAACATTTATGGTGATAAATATGAAAAAAGGCAAAAAAAACAAATGGGGTCGAAAAAGCGATCAATACGCTTTATGGTCGTTGTGATTCACGATTAATGAAGAAGCGAAAACGAATAATTTGTTGTTATTTTTATTAAAAATGGTTTAATCAATAATAAGCATGATTCGATGGATCCGCTAACCGTATTGGTTGGTGTCCAGTTTTTTGACCGCTCGAATTAATCAAATAAAGGCTGGTTGGTCGTCCATTAAAAAGATAAGGACCTTCGTTGAGACGATTTAAAGTGGATTCTCGTCGTTTTGCCGGCCATTGATAAACACCCGTGGGTTTTCCATTGCTCACGAAATCGACAGGTACTTTGATGAATGGATTGACCATCGTTGGTTTCTGTTGATAATTAGGCCTGATTGGTCTTTGATGGTGATTAATTGGAGGTCTGTGAATTCCAGGGCTCGAGTAGGTCGGTGGTTGCGAAATGTAACCAAAACCTGGTACATAAGTGTAGGGTGTGGGTGGTAATTTGATGTAATAAATTTGACTTTCCTGTGGATATCTCTTTTTGTTCGATAATTTTTTCCTTGGCTCGGGATGATCATAATTTTGATTACTTTTCTCATAATTCGTGATCAACGGTTGCCTACGATTTATTCGTGGTACGAATGGATAATTCATCGAGATAGCCTTGTGCTTTCGATTTTTTTTCAACGTATTTTTCGCCCCCTCGTCCTCCAATGATGACACGTGGAAATCCTCGTCTTCCTCGTTTTTCTGATTTTTTTTTGATACTTTAATATCTTCGCTACTCCCACCCTCGTACGTACTTCTCAACAACTTATCCGAATCTCCGATCCCAAAGTTCAATTCATTTGATGATGTCAACAACTCTGTTTCTCGTTCTCTCGACAATGAATTCGTACTCGTACAGGAAACGATCATCAGAGACAATATTACGAAGGACGACATCGTACGTTTCAACAATTTGTCTGTAAATGATGAAATCGTCATTAAGTTACAATTTCATAACGTTACATCATTAGAAAAAACATTTGAATTATTATTATCTCATTCATCTTAGTCACTGTTTACTAAAAATTCATTTAAAAATCACAAAATCGACAAAAACTGTGTCAATTACTACATTTTTTATTCATGACCTTGAATTTAAGTCTTTGAATATTACTTCAAATGTTTTTTCACGTTAATTGGTTTTAATGACGACACCATTTGTGTTTTTTCACACGAATCAATGCTATAACTTTAATAAAATTCATTAAAAAACCGTGGAATCCAAGAGTTCGTTGGAAAAGAGCTCTTGATCGATGCTTTCTTTTTGCTTGCTTACCCAGAGCATCACTCTCGTAAATAACCTAGAGCTGTGTGTACCAGAATGTTAGATAAAGGTTTAGCTGAAGGGATCAACAATATACACATATATATATGTATTTCTTCGATCTCGATCGATTAGCTTCGGGAGTCTCTTGAAATGGCAGAAGAAAAGAAGAAAAAGTCCAGGACATCCGATAATAATTGGACGCCAGTTGTTCGGCCACGTTACAAAAAATTCTGTGGACGCGAATCCGCGAAGGTTAGCAGGCACACATTTTTTTCATCGAGAATCGAACTCCAGGGGGGGAGGTGATTGAAAAAAAGTTCGATTCGTCCCATTGACGCTTTTTTACGGCAGTATAATCTTCTCTATAAATTGGCCGTATAAATTGGCGTTAACGGGGCGCATGGGCAACACGAGCTACGATGCGCCGTGATTCGCAAATTCTTACGGTCTTCCTGCACCAGTGGAGCGCGATTGATATAAATAAAAAATGAAAAAATATACATATATATATATATATAAGTTGCAGCATTTTATTTGGCACGTTAGTGTCGACACCCTTTTACCAGCCCTCGCAGGCGCTGCTCGCAAGTATTCAAAACTTCCACTCTTGTATATATACGACATCGAATAGCCACTGCAATTATTCAATGATACCCGTAGCAAACGAACGCTTATTAACCATACGTCGAACCGATCAAAGAAAAAGATATTATCTTTTGTGTAACAGACTAAAGAGAAAATTGCATTGGGAATTTATTTTATTTAACTTTTTATAAAACGGTTCGTGGAATATAAATTCCTTGAAGGTAATTGAAATCGTCCAAGAGTTTTCATTCAATCAGGAGAAAAAAAATCCCAGCCCTGAACCGTGATTGAATTATAATTATTGAAAGAAACTGATGAGACTTATTTCGAGTCTTTAATTTATTACGGATGATTTGTAAACCTCAAAATGTTTCCAAATGACTGTTTGGCATCGAAATAAAATAATTGCTTCACACTGGTTAAGTGTTCAATTTTCTTAATGGTCTTAATGAACCATTAAAATATCAATATCGATAGATCTGCGAAGCCATTGACTGGCTGAATGCAAAAATATCCCATGTCATATTTTCATTAACTAGAAGTTCAACCCGTTTGAAAATCGAATGATAAGATAGAAATTATTCTATGTCTGCTTTCTAGTCCTTACTGCCATCCTAGTATTTTGCTGAGAAGCTCGACAGCAGACGTCGGACGATACATTCACTGGTTGAGTTTGTACCTCAGTAAGGTAAGAAAACGTTTTTAAAGATTTTTTAGTAGGTTTCTTCATTAACGACACTCAACTAAATCTGTAAATTTTTACATTTATCCTTCGCATATGAATGAATAGATTGCTAAATTGCTGCATAGTGAATCGATCTTTTTCTAGTTATTGTTGAATTTTAACAACATATTAATTGATCAACTTTTTCTAATCAAGGGTGTTGTGAGGTTTTTCTTTAGTTAACACGATTGTCAACTACCAACTAATTGAAAAAAAATAGTTCCTAATAATTTCTACAATTCTGGAGTAAGTCTTGTAATCATTCACAAATGGAATGAAATTTGCATGCTCAAGTCATTGAAAATACTACACGAAAGAATGTTATTTCAAAAAATGCGTAAAAGAAAGTTGCAAGAAACATTGTCAAAAAGCTGTAATTTCTTGTAAGTCAGTCAAAATGAAAGATCGCTGTTATTAACATACATTCGATTTTATGCGCGTGCGAAAAATTTTCTGGAATATTGGCGGATTAAAAAAAAAAGATTGGTTAAAAAATAAAAAATTATATGTCTGTATATTTATAAATTTGGTGATTATCGAAAGTATAACGATTCGAGCAAGTATAGTAATAATATTTGTGTAGCATCTTCAACATCCTTAAACATACCTGTACGTCTTATTCTCGTAATTACAACCTGCCTGCTTCTCATCTCGAAGCTCTCCTCGTTTCGGCGTTATTTTTTTTTTATTATTTATTTTTGCTCGCCTTTTTCGTCGTGTCAAGTCTCCGAAAGCGACAAGAAAAACCGTTAACTCGCGGGTGTCGAGTTATCTTCGTATGAACCTTGTCCGGGCTCCTTTAACGGAGCAAAGCAAATTTGTATGTATACATATTGCCCCCCAAATTTTTGTCCGTGTCACACGCTCTTTGAGGGCCATCGTAATCGTAACTGGCGTTTTACGAAAAAAAAAAGAATTAAAAAAAAAAAATCTCTCTCGCTATACAAGGTCCTCGAACGAAGCTGAAAACGAGGAAGTGTGAATTTAAAAAAAGGTTTATAGTCCATTATGACGAGTAAATGGACACTTAACATCTTCGACTTTAAACTCTTTATACAAACTCATTTTTTCGTTTCCTTTTTTTCTCTAATAATTGATCATTATTATGACTCATCACAGAGGTTAAAACTATTTTGAGGTGGAAAAATTTAATAATATTTGAATTTTGGAAACTAACGAATTTGTCAATGAATTATTTATCAACGATTTCTTAAATAAAAATTCTATATTACCACGTTCGTTTAATTATAATTGAACAATTATTCTTTCCATTTCGTTAAAGATAAGAATATCTTTCTTCTTGACAAAAGTGTGAGAACGAGATATTTAGTCTCTACTTTCCTCAGCAAAATGTCGACAATTATGCAAGATCTTTGTCTTTTTTTTTTCCAAGGCCCTTGAAAGTTACATTGAGATTCAAGTGAGATCCTGAAACGTTTCTTTGTGGATTCTCAGAAACGCTTATGAGTTTTCAAAGACGAAGAAATCCATACCAAGAGTATAACTTCTGCCTTATTTAAAAAAAATGGCAAATGCTTCAGGTTCGACGGCAAGAAAAATCCGAAGGTGTCATTCTGATGTAACGACGATGTTTAATGATTCGGAGAGTCAAATTTCTGCCACGAGAATCAATTATAAAGTTATTAATTTTTTATCTCCAATACATTTGACGAAATAAATAACGTAGCTAATGAAGAATACGCTGTGGCTCAAGGCTGGCAAAGGTCGTCGTAGCCATAACGATCTGTAATCGAAATCCTCATGTTTCCTTGCATCGTAAGATCGAAGGAGGCAAATGATTATCGTGAAATTTCTCTTCCACACTTTTTCTCTCTCCTTCCACCCCTGACAATCAATTTTTTTTCAATGATCCTGACAATTTATTAATCGTTTGCAATTCTATGTTTGTATTCGGCATGACGAGGAAGTGAAATTCTAACCCGATCTCTGGTAAGCTAGAAGCGTGCGAAAATCGCGTGTTAGGCGTCAGAGAAGAGCGCATGCGATTGCACGACGATGAAAAATACCGCGAGTCATTTGTATTATATTTATGTTCCGTTATTTAACCGTAGAAAATTATTTACAACAACTTTTACCAAAATCAATAATTCTGCATTTCGTACCAGTCTTTTTTGAGAAATCGTCGGCTTATTTCACAATAATAATTTTTTCTACCTTACAAAGACAAGGGTTGAAATAAATTTCAATAGACTTATCGAATCGCGTACGTATTTTAGCTGACGAATAATTTATGAGATCATTACAAACGTTTGCCGTTATTCCCCAGAACGGAATGTGTTTTTAATCGTCTTTTATACGAGAGTTACGGAAGCATTACGTTTTTTTCCCTCTGGAATGGATCTTATGCAAGCTTTATTCACATTTATTTATATATATATACGCGAAGTTATGCATCAATTAAACGCGTAGGCATAATTGAGTCACTTTAGATTGCCGAGGTGTCCAAGATTTCCCGCGATGATTTCCACCAAGCAAAATGGTTGCTCTACCGTTCTCAGGAAAGGGCTTTATGCCTAAGTCAACATTTTTAATTATTGAAACGGAAATAGTTGTAAAAATAGAATAATCAAGGTCCATTCATTAGAGATGACAACAAAAAAATGCTCCACAAGGTAAATGAAAAACTATAGTGATAATGAAAAAATAAAATATTTTCTACCTTTATAAACTTCAGACTTATGTATACGAGGGTGAACAATGAGTGGATCGATCAAAGTGACCTCATTAAGCCTCAATTACTTCGAAACTGGAGAAATTGTTAGCTCAGACCGAAGGAGAAAGAGAGAGACGGGGTAAGGAGAGAAATTTTTACAAAAAGTGACATGCTTTCGGTGGTAATCACAGCGAGTATTCTCGCACTCATCTCGATTATGTTTACAGGCGCTTCAGAAGTCACGAGACCAAAGGAATCCACGGAAGCGTTTCACTTTTTTCTTTCGCATTCTCTCTTTCTCTCTTCTCGCTCTTTCTCTCGGGAGAATTTTGCACAATGCTGGCATTGGCAGTGAGAAAATACTTTCGAGATGTCCTTTTAGTATTTCTCGTCATGTCGCATAAAAGCAGCACAAAGATTTAGTCCGGCAAGTTGGAAGTCTTGCGTTCCTTTGGTCGGTATTCAACCAGTGCGTACAACTTTCGAGTCATACACGATTGGAGAGCATGAGAGAAATACAAATCGGGCGAGAGTTACCTTTTTTTTTTTTAATTCATACATATACATTTTATGGGGAGTTCCAAAAAATGATCCTAAATCGTTAACTTTCATTTCGCGTGTACGAAAAGTAAACGTAGTGTTGAAATATGTCGGATTTAAATTTTCAAATTGGTGTGACTATAACCCCATTTTGACACACTGGGTCATTTTGACCCTGACTTATTTTTTAGAGTTTATTATTCTTACTCAATTGACATTATTTCGATTGGCCCTAGAGTGGAAGTTCCTCACAATTTCGTCGTTACTTTGCACAACATTGAATTGACGATTTGCGAAAAGAATAACGAGTACAAAGAAAGAAAGAACGAGAGGAAGAAAGAAAGAGAGAGAGAGGGAGAGAGGAAAGCTAAAAATGAAACGCCAAGAAAAAGAGAATTCGAAGGTGCAAAAGAACTTGACAAGATGCTTTTTTTGCTCGTGCGAGTGAGCGCGTGACTCGTCAGCTTTCTCCTTTTCGCTGTCCGATAATAAATTGCTTCCAAAAGCGAACACTCTTTGCGATGTTATTTCATTTATTTTTTCAACTTATTGTATTACTTTAACAAGGGCTTCCCTCTGCGGTGGTATTCGCGTTGTATTCATGGCGTACAAAAATAATGATAAAAAGAACTGAAGTCAGTTCGTTTGATTGCGTGACATCACGAGGAATTTTGCCACCCTTTTACAATCTGTCGAGCATCCCTTGGACGAAGATGAATAAAGGATAAGCTGGATTGATATTGTCGTCAATTAAAAACATGCTAATCATCTTTTCTGATAATTTTCTGCCGAAATCTCTTTCCACTTCATGTACTAAAAAAATCGACAACATTAACGATTGAACAATTTAAATAAACGAACAAACAATGAAAAATCATCACGGAATGAAATCTTTAGTTCCGTACAAGAAAGTCTCAAAAAAGACTTTTCAATGTGCACAAGAATGAAGAAAACTAAAGATTAGATGGTTATCGAGATCGCAGACTATTCGTCAGCACGAAAATGGACGTGATCGCAATACCATTGTGATTTTGGTAAATCGTGAGATCCTCGAACGCAACCGGTTGACCAGATGGGCACAGATCCAAAAGCAAAAGATTTGCGATTGTTACGTGAGCCATTAAATAGTGATGAGAAATGAAGTTTTTTACGTATATATTTTTATTGTCTTCTCCGGTGCGATGTCTCGAGATCCCACACGTGGAAGTTAACAAAATTGTAAATCGATCGGGAGCGTGTATAAGGAACCTCACGATTTCTCGTCCTTGCCGTTGGCAAATAGCCCAAAGACAACGAAACGAAAATGTTGTTCTTACATTTTAATGGAGCGATTGAAGTTATCGAATAAAACAAAACAATATAAAAAAATAATTGAACTCCCAGAAATCAATTGAACCCCTCATTTATAAATCGTCAATGTTTATAATTATTTCACGAATCATTGAAATATCTCGGACACGTTCAAGCAGCTTAACTATTCAATAAATGAATTTAATTTACGATCAAATTTAAATAATTTTTCTCATCGAATTTCTTCTTACTGACAACCAAAATGCACGACTCGTTGCAACCCGAGCTCGAACTTGCATATATGGATGCATATTATGACAAAGTAGCCTTGAATCAACCACATCTACATGTAGATATATTTATACGTCAAGATCATCGAGGCATGATCATCATCGAAGCGTCTCGAGACATTCTAAAGGGGGTGCTGCGAGACGTGTCCCTTGTCCAAACGATTTCCGCGATAATATATAAAACGCTCGAGTATAATCATCCGCCATTACTGCAATTTAGCATCCACGGTGCATCTCTTTACGCCCCATTTTTTCGCCCTTTTACCAATTCCCATTTTTGCTGATTATAAATTAAAGGTAATTATAAAAAATCGATTATGATGAAAATAAAAAATGATTTTGCTTCCACGGATGGAATTGATGTAAATTCAAAAATGAATTAACCGAAATAACCTACGAACTGCTGTAACGCACCGATAATTATTTTCGAATAATTAGACCGAAGTAATATAACAGTTCTCGAATGAACAGAATCACATCTAAATTGAATATGTTTTTTATATTTTTTGTTCGTTTTAAATGAAAACTAAATTGGTCGAATGAGGAAGCGAGGCGATAATTTGAAAACAGTGTTTCACGCGTTTCGTCGAACGGTAATAAATTTCAAACGAGAATGGCAGGTAACAAAACACCTAACAGTAGAGAAATTTATATAGATTCAATGTGAGACTTCCTCGTCGGACGCGCGGACACACATGTATAACACGCTCGTGAGACAGTTAGAATGTCTTCTTTGTATACGCGTTAATACATAATATACGAAGAGGAGGGTGAGGGGGAAGAAATGTGCTTGCAACTTTTCCCATAGTCAGGTTTGATGGTCTCTCGATATGACTTCCGCGACAAAGTCGATCGAACCTTTTCAGCCCCGGTTAAAAACACGATGTATGTGGAACTATTAAAAATATATAGAAACTTAAAAACCTGTCTTTAATATACATATAAGCGAAATTTAACATAATTGTGCAAGTGAGGTAAGAATTTCGATTCAAAATGCACAAACGTTTAGAAAAACATGGATTTGGAGTAAGTGAGCAATTTTGACTATTTTTTCCGATAAAATGAGTCAATTACATTCGATTTCGTATGAATAAAAGATTATTGTTTAAGCCCCGGTTACGATGGTCCGATTGCAATGTTTGATGAAATTTTTTGGCCGTATGAATATTTGCAGAGACGACTTACCCCCGTGACGACGAGGACGCACAAATGCCGGAAGTAAAAACTTTTTATCCGCGGTGTATAGAGCGCGTAGATCATTTAGTCATCCCCCATTATATTTGCCGCTATTTCGCTGAGAAATATGCGCGTGCGCAAGAGAGAGTGACGATGTGTTGTAAAATACCGGGAGAATCTCTTCTCACTGATATATTTCTTATTCGCACGATAATAAAAATAATAAAAAAAAGCAACAATAAAAAGAAGTACGAAACAATGATAGCGCGATAAATTTAATTTTCGGTAATTCCCCAAGGCATTGTACACGAATATGAATATAAATATGAAAGTATAACTGCGAGAAACTCCCTCGCGCAAAAGTCATCTAATCACGCGTTGAGAATTGAAATATTAATTAGAGACAATTTTACGAGTTTTTTTTATTATCTCGCACAGTTTCGCGCTTCGATTACCTCGAGTTTTGTGTATATATATGTATATTTATAAACAAAGGTATATATGCCATCACGATCCTCTCAACAATTACGTAAATCCCAAGGATCGAACAGTCTCATTGGGGATTTTACTTGAAGGGGCGAGCGAGAGAAGAAGAGAAGACAAGAAGAAGAAGAAGAAGAAGAAGAAGAAGCGTCGAAGTACCGGCTTCCTGTAATCGCGGTGTAATTACGGTAGAATAGTTCGCAAAGTCATATATATATATATATGTACATATAACTAGGCACATATAACTATACATAATGTATAATAATACCATGTACTAAATACAAGGTTCTAAAGAGTCTCACAAATGGGTGAGCACGCACAAACACCGAAGGACACAACAGCAACAACAACAAAAAAAAACGAAAGAACACACACAGACACACACCTTCAATCCGCATATTGTGATCGAAGGATTTTCCAAGTGTGGACGAAATTTCGAGGGATCCACGAGTTGGTCGGGGTTGTAATTATTTTCCCTCGGTCCAAAGAGCTTCCTCAAAGATTCCAGTCGACCTCACTTTCGATTCTTCTTATTAATTTAAAAGTGCCAACACTGCGAGCGACACTCGTCGATACATTTTGATCTCTCTTCAATTTTTATTTAAATTTAATAAAACTTTGATTAATCGCCTTTCCGTTTGATTTGTCATTTAGATATTTGTGTGTGTTTTTTTTTCGTTTCGCTGAACCCGCGTGTTCCGAGATTATCGAGCTTTCAAAGTTAATCGAGTAATTGATTGCGGTTCGAGGATTTAAGAGAAAAAAAAATGAAAAAAAAAAAACAAACAAACTTCAACCGCGACACGATGTATCGCGGTCTAATATCAGAATGAAGACTTTTCTTAACGATGTCCCGTACTTATGCCGCCGTACCCCACTACTCCCATACGTGTGCCCCGGTAGCTGCCCCGGTATATCCGCGAGAAAACCCCCCAAGGAGCGCGAGCGAGACAACCTCGTACAACCAACTCCCTCTTCTTCTTCATTCCTTCGCCCTCTTAACTGTCCGGAGCGAACGGCGACGGTTTCGCACGAAAGATTATTACCATATATACATCGGTTTGCGGTAGCGAAATTTTTCGGCACTTCGACATAATCCTTTCACGGGCTCATTCCTTCTTTTCCCTTCTTCCTTGATAATCTTTTTTTTCGATCAATTAGCTATGCATGCCGCCGACGCATCAATAATCGTCAGGAATTATAATTATTATTATTTTTAACTGATAATAATAAAATTATCGAATAAATATCATACACAGATTGAAATGAAAGAAACTCCAGTAAATGGGTGTTAGGGTTCAATGAGCATTGAAGATTCTTCATTCAAAAACGACGGTAATCAACGTCACTTTCTTTTCTAAAACTCCTACGAATCCGTACCGCGCACCAAAATATTATTCTCAATTGACCGAATCATCTGGTCTTTTCAATGCAGCAATCAAGTGTAAAATTACCCTTTTATTTAACGATTTAACTTGCCAGAAATACGAGAGTCTGATTGTAAAAAAAAAAAACAACAAAAAAATTAACAAAATGACTATGATGTTTGGATGAAAAAATTGACTGCTGCTTTTTTTATTCCACCAATTTCCAAAATAACTTTAGCCTCGAGATACATATACGTAGTGTATAAACTCGCAGTCCGTCCTTCAATTTTCTCTTTCTCTCTTTCTCTAATTACAAGCGCAAAATCGAATAACTTTCGTCATTTCAGTCATTTTATTTTCAACCAAATCATGACCCCGGGGTTTTGCATAGTTGGAGTATATTTTACACGTATATCGCGGAGGAAAAATAAAGAGGTGGGGAAAAGGGGGCGAAACGATTATTATTAATTTTTTTTATTCCACATACTTTTGTGCCCTCTGGCAAAGCTCATCTGCGAAATTTTATTATCTCACGATGGAAGATGATTTTTAGTTGCGTCTGCTTCAAACTACTAAGTATATGTATGAAAAAATAATAATAATTCGATGACCGGTAACTTTGATCGGTGGCTAATTCATTGAAAGTGTGTGAAAGTGTTCGGAGATTTATCGGAAATTAATTATGTAAAAGTAAAAAAAATGTTACGTTTATTAAAACCGAACAAAGAAAATAAAGAAAATAATGAAAATAATGAAAATAATGATAATAATAATAATAATAATAATAACGACGATGTCGTGGTTCGTTGAATTTGAAATCTACATAATAACTTTTAAATCACCTCGTTAATTTCAAGCTAGTTAGAGAAATTTTTTATCCTCTCAAAATTTGTGTTGTGATTACGAAATCTCGTGATCGCAAATTTAAGGAGCATAAATTGAGCAAAATCCGAAAATCTAAAGATACGTTACATGCGATGAAGAAAAAGAAGAAAGAGGTTTTGCCGCTGCTTGAAAATCGTGGGGATGGTGGTAATTCGTGCCCATGGAAGTTCTTCCTCGTCGAGGATGAATATATCTTTGTATGTTGAGAAGGGACGAGAGGGAATTCCCAGTTTAAAACAGTGCTTAACCGTTGCACCAGATCGCTGAGAAATTCTACGCGGAGGGACCGTTTTAATAAAAATAAAAATAAAATCAAGCGTGCCTTGTGAAATGTGAGACCGGAAACGATTGTTATTTTCGATTGTTTAATTAGCCTGAGAGTGAATAATGGAAGAAAAACAAAAATGAAGCATATTCCGATGTTATGAATCCGTTCGAAATTCTTTTGCTTCGTTTGCTTCAATTTCAAATGAATTTTTGTAGAGATTTGAAAAGATAAAAGAATCGTGTATATTCTTAAATAAACGGTGAGTTAAAAAAAAGGAGCTATTCATGTTCGAGCCTTCACGAGTGACTGATCGTTCCACCGGAAGCGCCGGAAATACTTGCAGGCGTCTCGATCTTGGCCCAATTCTTCCTCGTCTCGCGCAAATTTCATTCAACGAGTAAGACGCAACGATAATTCATTCCTTGAGCCAGGAAAGATTCGTTTGTTGGGAATAATGGCCCATAAATCCCTGAATTCACGGACTACTTGGACGCGATGAGAAAAATAAGTTCCTTTATTGTTTTTATATTTGCAAAAATCGTATAACGAGATTCAAAACAATTGTGAGATCGCCTCAATATCGATAAAATCATTGGCACTTTAATATCAGTATCAAAAGGTAGTAAAATGTGAAGTATGGTGTTTTTCGAAGATCAAATATTTCGATGTGTCGAAGTAGTAAGTTTGTTGATAATCTTAGACACGATGTCACAGTAGCCTATATAAATCAATATAATAAAAATAAAAAAAAAAGCAAAAACCCTCTAGGCATTGGATTGGCATAAGTATATCGCAAGAACGACAAGATACAGGCTTCTTAAGCCAGTTGAACAGGTGTTCCGAGGGGGGAAAAAGCGAGAAAGAGAAAAAAATCTCTACGACGAGTTTACAAGATGTACGTACATATATAAATATATAAATATATAAACATGTGTATGTAAATTGCGAGAGAAGAGCAAGATGCGTGGATCGCGTGCAGCAAATAGGATCGAACGATTTCCACCGTATGGAAAATCGTTGGAAACGTTACAACACCTTGTATCGATTATAAAAGTATGAAAGGGCGTGAATCATTCAACATCGCATATGAATTTATATTAATCAGGTCCTTTTGCTTTTTACTATACATTGTCTCAAATTTGCATAAATATTCTTCGATATCTATGTATTTATACAAAACACGGTGATCATAGGAAAAGGCAAAACAAAGTGGGACAAGCCGTACAAACGGCGATTATGAAAAAAAAAACAAATTAAAATTATTTTCTTATGCAAAGAAAAGTCAACCAAATGTTTAATCGGTTTTTTCATCATTTTGTGTAAAATGTCCCATTTTACCCCAGTGTCCCATTTTGTCCTGATCTCCCCTCTATGGGGTTCAAGAGGGAGACAGGAAAGGGAGAAAAAGAATGATAATCAACGTCATTGGCTTGCGGAATACGTAGTAAAGATTCCTGTTTAGCAAGTATGCGATTCATGGAATTTTGCGGATCTCGTATGCAACGAACGGTGCATAAAATCTGCCGAAAATCCTCGGTACTTATACGCCAATGTACATGTTTATATGTCATGTTTCAATTAATACGAATTTCATTGCAATTCGCAATCTCGTGAATTTCCTTTTTTTTTTCAATTCCTCCTGCACAACTCCACCATCGGAACTACTTTATGCATTCCTTACGGTGCTTTCATCTTAGCGGGAAGTGCGCTGCCACAAATGCGTCCAGCGCACACGATAAAATAATATAAAAGAAGTGCCGCAAAAAAGAGAGACAGAAAAAGAAGGGGATCATAACAAGAATTTAAACTAAATATACTTTCCCTAGTTTTTTTCACGTCATTAACGAGTGAAATTGAATGGATCGATCAACTCGTTGCTCCAAGTTTCGGACATCGTATTGCTTTGAGCATTATCCGAAGGTACAATCGTGGACAAAAGTGCCGAGAATTCTGATTTCATTGATATTATGCCACTTGATGTACCTCTAGTCACCAAAAAAATGATGATTCAGGCAGTTTTATCGTCCAGTTGTAATTAATTTTTTGTTCATTTGGTTTCAATCCCTTATGAGGGTTAAAACTACTGGGAATTTAACTATTAGATCAACATTTTCAGTTTCATAATTATTCGAACAATGATTAAGACACCAAATCGAATTCTAACATCATGCTTATCCAAATTTATTTATTTACTCTTTAACTATTAAGTAAGTATCCCATATTCGATCGTAAATTGATTCCCCTAAATGTATTCTAGATATATACAAATATTCAATCAATTTACAACATTTTTTGATAGTTTGTTGACTTTGACTTAGTGTAAATTAGTTGAAAATTGGAATTGTTTTAACTCTTTAATGGCTAGGTATAACCTCTCGAAATGTGTTCAACAGCCCAGGAACACTTGTCAAAATAATCTGTAGCTACTTTATCCTTAACAACATTTGATTTTTTTTTTTTTTTAGTATATAACGTAATTGATGTAAATATTATCATAAAAACATAGACACTGAACAATTGTTCAAGAAATGAAATAATAAATATTGATGAAAAATATGATTTTCTGCTGCTAATGAAAGCATTTTTAACGAATTGTTCCTAAGATCCGTCTCGATAACTGAAGTGGGTCACAAATATACCAATTCATGCCCCAATTAATTTAAAATTCATTTTTGTCATTAGTCATCGCAAAATTTGAGTAAAAATGAAAAAAAAAACACGTTCTCGTTGTAAGTGCCGCGTGAGAATCGTAGCTCAGTGAGATCTTTGTGTAGAGTTATTTTTTTTTCTTTTACATTTCGTAAAACAAGAAGAACCGCCCAATTAGACTGATTAATGAATGAAAGAAAACCTTTCTTGTCGAGTGAGTCGCGCGAGAATTATTCCGAGCAGCAGAGAACACACGTTGGAAGTACGAGTAACAATTAAAGAAATGGGATTAACGTAAAACGTGTGCTCGCGGTTAACGGGGCGAAAAAATAAAATAAAAATCTTTACTGAAGTACATACAAACATATAAATATATGTGTACACATACGAATACGTTGTATATGATCGGTACTTTCGGAAACGGTACCGTGGCTTTTCGCGACCCAACCCCGCCCGGAAGAGAACTGTTATTTTTGACCAAAAGTTATTTATATATGGAACATTCAAAAGAAAAAAGCAAAAATCTTCGAAATGCTATACGGCAATGAGGATCAATGCGAAATTAAGCACTTTCCGTCCATGATATGAATCGAAAATCAAATTTCCGGGACAGATTCCACAAAAAATTGATAAACACTCTCAACGAATAATCTGTCAATTGAATTGAAATTTCCTAAATCGTATTTTATTAAATCGTACAAAACTATATGAGATAAAAATTGTTCATTTTTTGAAACAATTTTTGTAAATGTTTGTAAACAAATAATAAACACGTGTACGAAATGTTGAAATAAAAACTCGAAAAGTATAAAACTTATTCCATCCATAAAGTCACTTTTGAAAACGGCATTCGGATCTGCATTTCATTCAGTTTGAAATGTCTTGTGGAGTTGTAGACACATTTTACGAATGTCGTGAGAGAAAACACGATCTAATTTCTTCTTTCCATTCGGAATTCACACACTTGCTCGACTCTTGATATACTTGACGTTTATACCAGAAGAAATATCATTTATTAAATTCTTAAACGATCTTTCGTAGTGTGGGTCGCCCGGAGAATAAAAAAAAAGGGAACACGATTTTAATCTTCGTATTTTTGTTCCACATTTCGTCGACGATTGTGATGATAAAAAATAACGATATCATTGAAGAGATTTGTTTTTTCTTCTCCTTTTTTTAATACGAATAACGATCTGTGAATTTCACGCATGATCCATGAATTATTGTCGATTAAAATCGATCTTGTAGGCAAAATGTATGTGTGGATCGAAAATCTACAACGGCCTCCAAGAATCTTGGTAAAAATTTTTTGTACAATATCTCTCTCAAAGATGATTGACATTGATCGGTAAAAAAATTCAACATCCAGAAATTGATCGTTCGACGTTTGGGTATTCAATTATTTTCTTTTTTCTCAGCAAATGTCAGTCATCTCTTGAAATCAAATGATTTGCAGATTATTTCCCCGTACAAAATCATTTCAAACAACAACAGCAATAAAAAACAAATTTTGTCGATAGAATATTGCTGTCATTGGAAAAAAAAAAAAAATAATACGACATTTTCTATAAAATTGTAGAAAACCCAAGACAGAAAAAGTTAATGAGGTTCGATACTCTCTAAAAAATCTTCCGTCCTAATGACAATACATCGTCCATCATTACACGTCATTTTTCATCGGAAACTGTCAACTTGTCATTTTACATGCCAGTAATTATTGGCAATGGACAGCTGAAAAAACATTGGTCTGTTGGACTATTTGTCTTTAATCAGTGGGTGGAAGAAAAGAGGACATAATTTATCAGAGCATAAAAAAAGACCGCGACTAGATTTTTCGTAAAGAATCCTGACTCAAGAGCTGCTAATGACAGGTGAATCGTTCTGGGTCAAATTGACCCAGTGTGTCAAGGGAGCGGCTGAAACCAAGTGTGTCAACAAAGGGCTAAAACCGACGATTTCGTTCGGATAATTGTACAGGAGGACGAGGAATTTTTACAGATGGATTTTGCTTTGCTTTTCGCAAGTCTTTCGAGGCATAAAAAAGCAAATGAACAAAAAGACTCGTTTTATGGACGTACGAATACCTGCTTCTTTATATATATATGGGCTTGGGTTTTAGCGAGCGTGACCGATCGCCGAAGGACGCTTTTAGAACGTGCCCCGCGAGAAGTCTCGTCGTCTGGACATGATTTTTGTCGAGAAAGAGAGAGAATCTCGTCGTGAGCGGGGAAAGTCTTTTCACTTTGCGCACCTATGAAACTTAGCGCAGACTTTGCACATAAAGTTAAGTGAGAACTTGGAAGATTTCGCTACAGAAGCCGTTCTCGAGCGTTGGAGATCGTGTATTTTTTTTGTTGGATTTGTACATTGGCCTGAATTGAATCACGGCACGTTCTCACAGAGAAATAAAAAAGTCTGCGAAACAGCGTTAGAATTAATCGGATGAAATTCTGTGTGGTTCGTTCCGCGGGAGCTGAAAATCTTCAGAAATTAAATTTCGAGCCTGTAAAAGCGAATCTTGATATCTGAAACGCTCTGTATATAAAAGAGATCTTTTGCTATAAAAGCAGCATAAAAAGTGCCGCAAAATAGTGCTTCTCGCTTTCCATTACGCGGAACGCCCCCGCGACTCTCTAACGAGGAATGAAGACGTTAAAAAAATCTTCGCACAGTCATCAATCAATTTCGAGTGTTTTTCTTAACAAAAAACATTGAGAGGGATTTTATCACCTACTTTCGTACTCCTGATGTCAAGAAAATATCATGTCCGCGTTACACATTCAAGTAGAAGAAAAAGCTGGGATTTGTAGCTGGGATGCCGCCACAGATGATGGATCTAGAGAAATGTTGTTAGGGATGCTGTGATTAAAAAAAAAATCATTCGCTTATTTTTTCCCCTGAATTTATGATAAGAATAGCTTTTCTAAACGATTAAGTATGCGGTAAACATTTTTTTTAACATAAAAATGATGCAAAATGATGGTGAAAGATTGAGCAAAGAATTCCAGACCTAAAGAAGCGCAACCGGTCAACTAGAGTTTCTCTTAGTATTTACGCAGGCCACTTTCGTCTCGCTCGAGCGATCGATATAATGATGAGATGTGATCGATCCATCGCCACCATGTATCCAAGTAGTCGTTTGTATTGAAGAGGAAATCTTCAAATTCGACATTAGTTAAGTTTGCAATAAATAACTCGAATTATTTGAGCATTTATTCGACAAAAGTATGCATCGAAGTTATTTCGATCTCTTTCATTGCGAACTAATAACTTGATTATTTTGCGATTACTTTGCGATTCAATATACGAATCGGAATAATCGCAAGGATTGAGAATATTTGGCATTATAAATGTTGATTTTCAATGATAATGGCGTGAAAAAAAAATCTTTCAATCACAAACGTTCTGGAAGCGAAACACAAGTTGCACACTCCAAGAGTCCCAAATTTGCCTAATCCGCTAATTAAATATGATAACCAAGGCCCCGTTACGGTTGTCTGGCAAATTTCGAAAACCCGGAAACGCACACTAAGTTCGCAGTTTCTTTAATTCTAATTTTGATCTTTTTTGTTGTTGTTGTTGTTTTAACTTCTCATTAACCCAATTTTTCACTGCACCGGAAGGGAGAGTTCGTGCGGTAATTAATATAAAAAAAGTAGAATATTCAAAATAGCAGGGAAATAATGAATTGATTCAAATCTATCCCCATGAATTTTTGAATGAATTCTTTCCTCTTAATATCGTAATTAATTCGAAATTCGCCAAATTTTGAATGATTTCAATTCAATTTTTAAAATTTGCCCAAAAGCAACGTGGTCAAGGAATTTTTTCAATCGTCCCGACAGAGAAAAACATATCCAAATCGAGCGAATAATTTTTTAAAATAAATCCCAATGTTATAGTTCACGCTTCGGAAATTTACAATTTATCTTTACTTATTTGGAATAACGTGTATTTCACGGGATTACGGTAATTCGTGATTTAACGTGGTCAAATAGCGAGACGAGTTCTAAGAGAGAATGACGCTCGTTGCAGTAGAGATGCGCGTTTGCAATTATGTAAAAAATAGTTATATATACATCTATGTGTACATATTCTATGGTATGTAATGTGGAAGTGTGTGGCTGATCGTGCGAAGCGTTATATCCCCTCCGTTTGATCACCGGTACTCGCATTGTTTCACGTTTTAAGGTTAGTGATAGCGGGAAGAGAGCGAAAGAGCAGAATCTCAAAAGAAAAAGAAAAAATATCAAGAAAAGAGAGAAAGAGAGAGAGAGAGAGGGAGAGAGAACAATAATTGTATCGTTGGAAACAAATGATGGTACGAAGCATCTAATTTCTCGGTGAGGAAACGCATGGATCGTACAAGATCGTTTTCGATCGACGGAACATAGCGCGATCCGCTATAGATAAGTTAAATGGCCGCTATTTACCGTCCGTGTTCTTATTAATGGCACACTCCTAGACCAATTTACCCAATAACAATTATTCGGTGAGCTCCCGGGCAAATTTATTTTTAAGGCTAATTCATGCCTGATACTTTATTGTTTCTCGTGTAAAACAGGAAATGAATACTGAGATGAACAAACACGAATCATGGCGCGATTATTTGATTGCTGGGTATTATTGGCGGTCGATTTCATTATTCTTTGAAAAAATCGTATGTCATTAAAAACAACAAAAATCCGACAAATTTAGAACTTTTTCTACATGGCTTTAGAACTTATTCGGATTAAAATGACCCTGAGAAATAAAATGAAAGTTAAAATCGTTAAATAGTGAGAAATCATCAAATTTCTTGAAAACAATTTCTTGAATTATTAGATTGACTCAAATTCTTACGTCGATTTCTCAATGGCATCATTTCATTGATAAATACTGGAAGACGATCAAGAGACACGAATGCTGTCGCATTCGTAACAAGGCCAAGAGCAATTACATACGTACATAAATATGTTTGTGCAATTACATGTATATATATAATGATAAAGATAGAGAAAAGGTGGATTGAGGAGCGTGAGTAGGTAATATATTATAAGCAGAAGTGGTTAACCGGAGCGAGACCATCCCGACCCGAGCGGGAAATCGTTCGCATGCCGAGAGAACTCCAGAGTTACTCGTTGATGAACTTCTCTCTGTCTTTTCCTCTCTCTCTCTCTCTCTCTCATTCTCTCTCTCTCTCTCTCTCTCTTTCATTATCATTTCATCTTTCTCTACATTTCTCTCTTCGTCTTCTCGTTTCTGTTTCTCCATATATTTCTCTTACTCTTTCACGCATTTCACTCGAAATAATCGTAAGAGAAGCGCCTCGCGTATAAGTACGATTTAAAAGGGAAGAATACGTTTGTACACACGCGGTGATGAACGGTGCAAAGGAGGAAAACGTTCACGTAGCATTAAAACATCACCCAAAGCTTATCATCTATCAGCCGCGACTTAATTAGACCCCTCACCTCCTCTGACTCCTGCTCTCTTTCCGTCTCTCTTTCTCCCTGTACACGTTTGTGCAGAGATTGCATTGTTTCGCTGTGACTACGGAATAATCGACGCTTCTCGGCTCCTAATTGGTGCCAACCTGTCGTTCGTAAACTCGTCAACGCCCTTAACACTACATGAAAATCGCCTGAGCGCGCGAGCAAACAATCAGACAACAACGGGACGTTGAAAATAATTAGTCTGCTGTATAATCGTGTCATTTACGAATTGTCCTGTTTTTATTATCCGTTATTGCTATCATTTCATTGCATTTATATCAAACGCTCAACATTTTATCAAAATATTGCCAATCTTCGTTTATGAGATTTATCACAATGCGATTAGAATTTTCTGCTTCATCGAACAATGAACGAATCTATGCTTTACACGAAAGTTCACCCTCTTCCTGTCCCGAGACTTTTATTTGAATACACTACGGTCTGAGACAAACTCATTTCTCATTTTTTTCGCAAATCACATTAATGTTGATTAAAGAGAAAATTTGGTTTTACAATTTATGGAAATAGTTTTCCATAGTTTGTTAAAACGAAATTACATTGTGAGAAGCTAACGACTGTCAGTTTGAAAAAAACGAAAAGTTCCCACAAGAAATCAGGGAGAAAGAAGCCAAATTTCGAAAAAAACAATTGATTTCGAAATAATTAAAGTCGATTCGCGTAAATGGCACAGTCGGCACACTCTCGAGATACGCTAATAATACACGTAGAACGTCTGTCACAGTTGAAAGAAAAAAAAAGCAAGAAGGGGAAAAAAAAGATTTTGTACGATTGTCGTGGGAGAATCGATAGCGGTCTCGATCTAGTGAAGAAATCGAGCATCGAATTTCAATGAGACGTTCTTGGCAAAAGTGATTATTTGCTGTTCCCTATGTACTCTGTTCTTTCGATACTAATACCCAGGACGCGACGCAGCCCGTTACATCTTTGTGGCGATTTGCGAGAATCACCTTAATTGAATACAAACGTGAACCCCATGGGCGATAGGAACAAGCAATTAGGCACATGGCCAAATGTCATGCTAGAGTGTTTACATTTGTCCCATGTCAATGTTGAAACAGGTTTAGTTATCTACGAGACATCACAAAGTTTAATGGGGGGTCAATCAGGTCCGATAATTATGTAAAAAGCAATTATTTTCATGTTTTAATCAAAATAAATGACACTTGAAAAACGACATTACTTTAATAATTAAGTTGATGATTATTATTTTGTTATACTTCAATTTAACTATTAATTCGATAATTTTTTTTATTCGTCATTTATTGCTGGAACTATGAATAAATGAGTTAAATATTAATAAGTAAGATTGGAGAAAACGTGGCTGTGAAAAAGTTGACGCGATATTGATAATATTTATCATTCGTAAATTAAAAAAATCATTTATCCAATATTCGAATTTTGAATGCTTCGATTCCGTAAACAAGGTCGATATGAGAATTCACTGTCTTATCGTTCGTGGTTAAATTGAAGGTGGAACAGCCCTAGCAGAAAATTTTCTTGCGAAAATCTGCTTTACCGATTTAAAGTTTCTAGTTGTCCTCTGACTGGTAATACAAAAGGTGAATATTTTTCTGGGTAGCAACGTCATTGAGCCCCATCTCGTGACGCGAAATGTGGTTGGAAAGTCAGACTTCGGAAAACGACCGAAACCACGGGAACCAAAGATCGTAAAAAAGACACTCGGTTTATTTGAGTTTTTTTAGTGCGTTTCATCGAAAAATGCTTCGCAAAAAAGTTGTGCAATACGATGGCCTCCATGAAGTAGCTCCTTTGAAAAAACAACTCAACATTGTAAGTTGACCAGTTAATCGCAGTTGGGAAAAAAGTCCTTTTACTATTGTCAATTGTTATCGATCATTTATCAACTCCAAACTCAAATCCAAATCAATTCCAAAACTCATTGTTGTTCTACGTTGCAAAGTTGAGCAACAACTTCGGTCAACGAAAATCTGGAGGTTTCAAATTCCCATTTCCGCCGAAGGCTCATAGAGCAGGAAAGAATTCGAAAACTTCTTCTACCGAATTATCTGTCAGAACACAACGCTAGATGTTGTCAAACCTTCACGCGTTAGACTGCTGTTACAACGTGACACTGCACTGCTGTTGTGGCCTAATGTCAAAATACAGTTACAACCTAACGCTAGAATGATGTTTCAATGTAACACTGGAATGCTTTGAGAATCGCATTATCGAATGACGCCAGGTTTCCGTCGATAACGCGTCATTCACTGACGTTGCTCATTAACGTAAAAAAAGAACGAGCGAGATGCGGAAGTAGCTCGGTCCGTTTAGGATGCCACAACATGCTGTAAAATGACCCGATTCCATCGTTAGTCCAGCGCTAGTTTCTTTCGAACGCCAGCTTTGATTATCTGGGTGTATAATAAACTGAACGATTTTTCAAGCACATTGAAAATTGATTGAACAGCAAGCTGCTGAAACGAGATAGGATCGTTAATAACGGTCGAAGATATCGTTTGGCGAATAAAAAATCGTTTATGCAACCCCATGGGAGATTCCTGGAGAGATGGAAGAAGAATTTTATGCATAAGTCACGATAAAATAGTATAATAGATAGCCGCGTGCAGTAGGAGGGCTGCTGAGATGGTGAAGAGAAGGAGAGAGACGAGGGAGCGAGAGGGAGATAGAAATAGATCGAAGTGGTCCCAAGTTCCAAGAAGCGGTACAAGAGCTCGAAGGATCGTTTGAAAAGTCTCTGTCCTTCTCTATGTCTCTCCTTCTCCTTTCTTTTGGCTAGAGCGAGAGAGAGAAGGGGATGGAGAGAAGAGGAAGAAAGAGAGAAGAAAACAAGGATAGATGTTAAGGATGTCCTTAAAAAAAAAACAGAAAGAGAGAGAGAGAGAAGAAGGACGGTTAAAGGTCCGTCACGATTCCGTGAATCTCGGACCCTCATTCGATCGTTCTGAGGATGAAGAGTGCGTCCAAACGAAAGCCACCTGTCCATCTTTAGAAGCTCAGTATATATCTATATATAAATATATAAACAGGCAGAGTAAATGTGTATATAGGGCCCTTCTTACCTGTCATATAGCCCGGGGAGTATTATATTCTCGGAGCTCGAAACTGTCGAGAAAAAAAAAAGAAAATGATATTGAGGGACAAAGTATTTGATAAATGTGTCAGAAGATTTTTCAGGGAAATCCAAGGAAATTACAATTTCGCATTAATATCGTTATTCGGAATAAGATCGTCTTATCGAAATTCCTCTGGGACAGCGTTATGTTGAAAAATATGACGAGGAAGCAATGTGAAAGTTTCTAATTAGCACCGTTATTTCGTATTGTATTCTACGTTTTTTTTTTTTTTTTTTTTTTTTAATTTTTTTTTCCATCGTTGGTAGTTACTTAACGGTAGCGAAAATGGTTTCATCGAAAAGCGATCGAGGAAAGACTCTCGCACTGAGCCGTGAAACGAGAACGGGAGAGTTCATCGAGACGCGGGACTAAGTTTTGCAACAGGAAAGAGAGAGAGAGACATTGAAAAAGAATTAAAAAAAAAAGGACGATGCAAATTCGAAGCACCTGATAAATTTGGACCGATCAATTCTCGGAAATTGACGTAATGTTGAGACGCAAGTGGATCTTCATCTGCTCATACGTTAGGTTGAAAAATAGCCACGAATTTCAATGTCCAATTATATCGATGTGATTCATTATTTCAGACTATTTTACAAGCCACTGAATGTCCATTTAGGTAAACAAAACACTTGAAAAAGTATTATGAAAAACATGACAAGAAAAATGACATTCAACTACACGATCGAAGCAGCTGGTCCTGCCTATTTTTCGCACTTTAACAAACTATTAAACTTCTATTTCAAGAACAAATACAGAATTCTTTGAGAGCAAAATGTACGGCTCATAGGGTTGGATGGCCTTGAAAAACGAGGTTAGTTTCCCGATATAATTAATGATGATTCTCTCAATTAAATCCAAATGTTTCCTCAGTTCTGCGCCTGTCTTGAAAACGATGAAAGTAGAAAGATAGATTATCGGAACGAAAAACTTGGACATAGAATTACAAAATGGCGACTGCTGAGACTCAAAACAGAGGCAATATTTCAATATAATGAATAAAGATTCTTTGAAGCAAAACGGGGCAATGGTTGCTTCTTTCTTGCATGTGTATGAACGCGAATGAGAATAAAAAGGGAGACGATTCTTATTCCCGGAAGATCGGTGAAGGCGATCGAAGCGCAAAGTAAGGACAAGAGAACGAGGGACAGTGGAGAGCGAAAGAGAGAGAAAGAAAGAGAAAGAAAGAGTTGGTATATCCAGGAAGGCAAAAGCCCGAGCATCGAGTGCAAAGGGAGAGAAAGAGCTCAGCTCTCCCAGACGGTTCGTGTAAATCTCATTTTCCTATACATATAACGACAAAAGGGTTGGGAGAGAAAGAGAGTGAGAGAAGGAATATCTCGAAACGGTTAGCTCTTGTGCCTCGGTCGCTGGCCAAACTGCGGGCAATGAGGAGGGCCCCGGCTGTTTGAGTTTCGGATTCGTAGAAAGTCCGAGTAAATTTTGCCCATCCAAAAGGAAGTAAATATATGTATGTATAAGGAGGAAAAGGAGGATCAAAAGCCATCGGATACTGTGAGATACAGTGAAATAGGTAGAAAAGAAAAAGAGAGGAGGGACAGAGAGAGAGATAGAGAGAAAGAGAGAGAGAGAGAGAGACGAAAAGAGACTGAGAAAGATATAGTGAACGATGAAGATGAAGAACTTGAATCGTTGGACGATGACTTACAACCGTGGACACGTTTCTAACAGATTATATATTTGCATACGCGCTGTATATTTATATACGAATATATGGGGACAACCTGAGTATGTATTTCTGGCCGATTCGGTTTATTTAACTCAAGATTAATAAAGCAGGTAAATTAATTAAAATTTTTTAGCAGAGACGTGTTAATAAGGAGGCAAAATAACAAAATTCTTTCGTGACCCCTGTGAATAAGTTGTTTGATCAAATCATAATTAATAGCTAATCAAATGCATAAAAATTAAATGTGCAGACGATGGACTTATAGATTCATCGACGCAAGAAACGATTAAACGATATTGGAATATTAAAAATAGAATTTAAACACGAAAACTGACCAATCAGGATCCGTTTATTGGCAGGACAATTGTTAATAGTCCTTGATCAATAGATTCGACTATTTATAAGCTAGATTTTGGAAAATTGTAATAGTCAATAAATTGGCATAGACGGCAATGAAAATACGACGAAAGTAAATGGTTGATCGCAGAGCCGGAATAAACGCACATGTTATCGAGTGTGTATTTCGAGAATCTCCAGATGGAGAAAAGGAATCGCGTAAGAGAGAAAGAGAGAACGTGCTGAGAATTTTTGCTTCGTCCGTAATGCTCATTTACGGGTTTGGTTGGAGAACGCGGGTCTCTTCTTTGGTTAACCAAAAGTTCAGGGACCGGCTGAACTCTCGAAGGAACAGGAAAAAGGAAAAGAGAGGGAAAGAGAAAGAGAGAGAAAGAATGTACGAAGGGAAGAGAGAGAGAGAGAGAAAGAGCGAAAAAGACAAACCGCTCTGTTACATGGAATCGTGATCTTCCGCAAGCCTTTTGATAATTTACTCCCGCAAAAACTCTCTGTTTCTCTCGTTTCACTCGACAGATTCAAGAGCAAACGCTTCTGGAACATTTGAGCCCTTTTGTCGTCAAAAAAGAGGGTACCAAGAATCACATGATAATCCAACTCTTTGTCGGGTCAGATGGATGTTGCTGAAGAAGAAAATGCTCGAAATATCAATAATCTCACGATCCAACGAGAAGAAAACGAACAAATTCTGTCAACCCTTGAGCTATGGTGGGACTTACGTCGTCCCACCTATATTTTTACAGCCTTTAGATTATTAAACTGCTATTTTAACAACAAATACCGAGTTTTTCGGATCTCCATGGTCTTTAAATTCCATACTTTTTCATCACAAAAAAGGAATAATATTCTACTCAACTACTGTCAAAATTAAAATGTCAATTTTTTCACAAACTCCATACACTCCTAAACATTCAACAGAATTTTTTCAAAAATTTTGTACATTGGTTTTCAATAAAAAAAAAAAAGAAACTACTCATTTCGAACGAGAAATATTTATTGCTCAAAGTATTAAATAAATTTTCTTTCCGTATTACGATCAATTCATAAAAATGTACGACGAATCATAATTCTGACGAAAATTCCTCCTAAATGTCCAAAAGAATCCGGATGAAAACGTGAAAAAAATGAGCAGAAAAAAAATTCTTCGTTCTTCTCGATCTTTAAAAAATGTATATATATATACATGGAGATGGATCCACAGGCTTGAATAAAATTAGCATTGTGAATATATTTCATCCGGCAATAAATCTGCCTCATTTCTCGCGCACAGCGAGATTCTTCCGTTTCTAGGAAAATATATGAAGGAGGAAAAAAATGATAAATCATGAACAGATCTCTTCATCCGATCGAAGGAATTAGCATAAATCGATTAGGATATAAAAATACATAAGATCGAAACTACATTTTCGGTAGTGAATGTATAAATACATCATAAATTCAATTCATGGAGGTAAACACGACAGTTGACAGAGTACAGAAAAAAAAGTTTAAAAAAAGCACGTTGGCAGGAGTCTCATTACTATTTTCTCAATCAAAAATAATAGTCTGGAGAATCGTAAGTGCATCAGACACGACGTAGGAAAATAATACGTAGAATGTCAAAAGTCTTTGATTTTCAATGTTACGAAGATACGATTCGTGTGAATTTGCTTTATCGAAATAATATTATTTTCCAGGAATTGGCGATACACCAGAACACGAAAAAATGTATAATCGAGTAAATAAAGATAAAACAAATGAATGATATGAATTTTATGAGAAAAACCAATTATAAGCGAGAAAGATACAAAAGACACTTAAACGGACTCATCGTAACAGATATTTGCGTAGGTCGGGGGGCAAGACAAAAGAATAAAAAAACAAGTAGAGGATAAAGAGTCATCAACGAATTTCGAAATATCGCCACGAACCTTCTTGTGTGTGATGACGTCCCGAAACTCGTGACGCGATGAAAAAGAGTATAAAGTTTTTATAAACAACGACGACGCATCAAAGTCGAAGGAGGTGACGAAAGAAATCGTCATTTTCCGCCTACGTTTTCAAATTTAGCTCCATCGCTCTTTACAAGGAAATTGATAATAATAACGATTATTGGTTTATAAATATTGAATAACAAGTGAAAAAAATAACACTTAAAAAAAAAAAAAGACTGATGAATCTACAAAGAATTCTGAAAAATGACAGATTCCCAAAAAACGGATTGTTTCAATCAGTCAAAAACTATTTTTGCAGACAGAAAAGAAAATAGCGAGTAAAAAAACTATGGCAAACATTTTTTTTCGAGATATTTTTTAGTGTTCAGATCTGTCTGTGTTTTTTCACCAATTATCGGATGTCGAGACGACGTCTGTGGGTTAAATTGGAAGCACCGCGGCGCGAAATCCTGAGAGTAACAAAAATAAATGGCGCCGAGAATGTCCGCGCGACGAAAACGAGAACCGCATGACACTTTGCCAAAAGATTTGCCATCGATTTTCACGTCATTATACATGCGACTTGTTATATCCGAGCATCCATGTATCTCTGCCACTAATTATTCTCTCTCTCCCGAAGTGAACACTGTGACGCAATAAACGCGTGCGTGTAGACTTAAGCGGAACGAGAGCAAGAGAGATGAAAAATCGTTCAACTACTGGCGATCCAGAACCATCGGAGACCAATCGTAAAATTAGTTTCCGCACGGTTTTCGTCTCAGACAGAAAGTTCGAACAGGTGCACGTGTTGTTTTTTCGATTTTGCATGTGACCTTCTGTCCCTTATTTCTTTTGTTTTCTCTTTTCTTCTCATTCTTAATCTTTTCCTTGTTATAACTAGCAATTGTTGTTATTATTTTCATTGTTTTCTTCATGAATTTTTTCATCGTAACCAATCGACGCGAATCGTTCGTCGAAGTATTTTTTACCACTGTTTTTTATCCCGTTTCCGGTCTTTTTTTTATTCTCTCTCTCTCTCTCTATCTTTCTTCCGACGAAGCAATTTTCCCAACGAGGTCTTGGAAATTTTGTTTTGCGTAAGCGTCTACGTCACACTTTTTCTCAATTGCCAATTTTAACCAGACGCCCGAGATAAAATTATAAACTGTCGATATAGATTTGATAGAGGTTATTTCTTCCGAAATTTTCGCATCGAATATCCGTTGATGACACTAAAGAAAATTATTGGAAAAACCATAAAGACAGGACCATTCTTTTCAATGGAGTTATTGTTTCATTTCATTACGAAATTTGAAGAATATAGAAAATACATGGCGATCTTAATTGTGTCTAGAATGACCTTCTAAGAGGCGATTTCTCGGTGAAGTTAAAAATTTTGCCAAGTTTTTTGACTTCTGTGGGGCACGTATTGAAAAGGCAAATTTTAGAAAATAAACCTTTCGAAGGTGTTGAAAAAAAGTTTAAAAAGTTTAAAAAAATTGCACGAAAAACTAAAACAGTTTTAAATCTATTATAACGCAAGCACATTCTCCGAAAACAAAATTCTAGAAAATATTCCAGCGTTGAACGATAAAAGTCTTTGATTTTCTTTACAAAATTGTTGACAGTGAATAATTGTGTGTACGTAGCGAATAAAAATTATGTGAAAATCCAATGTTCTTTATGTTTTTACATGCCAATGGTTGATGTAGCCAAATGATTGAGAAATATTTAGAAAAGTCGATATGACATGAAGGAGCTCGTATAAAATAAAGCGGACTATTAAAAGCAACATATTTAAAGATGTACGTAATTTGAAAACATCAAGACGCAAAAGTAGTCGGTAATTCCAAGATTTTCGTCGCGTAGTTATAAATATTTGATATTTCTCCAAGTTTCTCTACGTTTTCTCAACTATTTATAAATATGAAAATTGTGAAACGTGAGAGTGAGTTATTTCGTATCGTTATTACGAGAGCGATAACGAAAGAGGATTAAAAAAATTGTTCACCTTGCATAACTTGACAACTTGTCGAGATCGTTTGATGCGGAGAAAAAAATGTACAAAAAAAAATATGAAGCCGATATTCCGCAAGAATAAATTGCATTCGAAGAAATTTCGTAGCCCACTCTACATCGAAATATATTGCAATTGCAAAATGTTTGTTAAAACAAAAACTTCGTTCAACAAAAGCCAACAATGCAAGACGTTGAAAAAAGAATATTTATTACATGCTTATTCCGCATTACCAGCGAGACAATAGAAAGCACGTCGTGCGAAGAATTTTTTCTCAAGAACACACTGAGATATGGATTCACTTGTACATTTCGTCATTTTAAGTATTGCGCGAGTCTCCGCCAAGTACGTTCTTCCTAACAATATACAATTGGGTACTCTTTGAAAAAAAAAAAAAAAAAAAAAAAAAAACAATAATTCAATCATTGCAATAAAAATTATTCCATTATCGCTACGATTAAATTATTATTTTCCAAATGACTCCCAAAACATTGAAGATCTGATTTTTCAGATTTTGTAAAATAAGTGAATTCATGAAACAACTTGAGGAAGCAATCCTCCTGAATTACTAAAAAAAATTACGTACTTAATTAGATTTTCTCAGTGAAAAGAGCTCAAAACCAAAACATAGTGGAGACTTTTGAAAGGCTGTTGATAAATTGTCTGGGAAAAATGGTTGAATACGATTCTACAAAGGAAATACGATTCACTATAAATTTTGCGAAATACATAGTGAATTTCTGGTACATCTGAATCATAAACCTGTATAGATGTTTGTGTATGTTATAAAATATTAACGATCGTCTCAAAGGAGTCCTACGCGTGTTGTGTCAAATGGAAGCATCGCTCTGGCTCTCTTCCTCGATGGCATCACAACTGCACAGGGTTTGCCGAAGTAGTTACCGTTGTTGTCTCTCTTGTTCAAGAGACTGAATTAACTTTCGTGTAGGCAACTGCATTTCCGAGAAACGCTCGAGATCGGCTTTGAAATAGTACACAGAGACGGTCGGCAATTCGCGGAAATCTACGACTATGAGGACGATGACTGTACCTCCGAGACAAAAAGGAGAGAGACAAGGAGATCGAGATGTGATAGAAATAATAAGGGATCGATAATCAATCCGAATAATTATAAAAATGAAGAAAAAATATCAAAAATAGTGAAAAGAACAAATTGACAGTGCTCGTTAAATATCCAATTACATTTAACTTCATATCATTCGACGTAATAAGTCTTCATTTCGAAATAACAAATAACTGCTCGGTTCTCGAGAATTTTCAATAAAAGAAAAAAAATTGTACAGCTAATAATCACGTTTCCTGTAAATGACGTAAAATCGATTAAAACGATGAGGGACGTGGTTGATGTTTTTATTTAATTTGACCAAGTGCTTCCTCCGTTCTTTTCGGATATCGTCATCCTCGTCACTTGATCGATCGTACTTATTATCGTTGTTTTGAAAATGGGACACTCTAAACTCTAATCGTCAATAATCGACGCCGATTAACGAAACCCTCAGTGCGTTTGATCGACGATCAAAATCACGAATAATCGATTGAATGAAAAACATAGCTTTCGTCGTAGAAGGAAACACTTTTTAATTATAATCTCAGTGTTTTTTTATTCCTTCATTCGATTCTCTGATTTTTATCTAATCGTGAATTTCGACAGCGGGACAATTATTACTTCGGATGGGGAATCCTACCAATTCATCAATGAACAGTTGGCCTGAGTATGGAGCAGATGTTATTTTTTTTCCCTCTATGCACGTTACTCGTAAACTCCGACGTACATTAGGAAATTCTTGGAAAAGTCTTCACAATACGTAACATAATCACGTAGTATTTATTTCTCCATTTGTGTGTTATATTTGTTTTTCGATTAAGTCTGTAATTGACTCCTGTTGTTGTTGTTGTTTTTTTTTTTTTTTTAAATTAGTATTTATACCGATCAGAGAATTAAAATTTGGATTTCCATACAAATGAAATTTTTTTGGATTGTCAGGATCTTCATTCGAACGAGTTAAATGAGCTCATTCACGAAGTGACAGAATCACTATAGTTCCGATGGCGAAAGAACGTTGGCAGTTCTCGAAAATATTTCTAGGGTAGAGCTAATTGAAGCCGAAAAATAGATCCGGGTCAAAATGACCCAGTGTACCAACAAAAAGTCAAACCCTCGACCCTCCTGCTGCAAAGATTCGAAAAGTTCGTAATACAACGAAAAAAGTTTTGGAATCTTGTCTCTTCGTAATGACTTGATGACAGGAATAATAAAAGCACATGTGGGTAATTAAGATGAAGAAGAAATAGCATGAATGAGATGTCGAGACTATGAAGTTGTTTATATATAGACGATTGGGACGAGCTGACGTGGAGGCCTCTTTAGCTCAGTGGTAGAGCACTGGTCTCGTAAACCAGGGGTCGTGAGTTCAAACCTCACAGGAGGCATTTTTTTTCTTCCTTCTCAACCCGAGCTATTACACAGTTTCTGATCTTGTTTTCGTCCTCATTTTCTCATTCAATTATTCTTGGAAATATTTTTACAATACACAAAAAAAACGTCTCTTTCGTGTCAATCCTTTTTGTTCTCCTTTTTCCTCGCTCTTTTTCTCTTTTCTAGCTCGTTCACTCTCGCGGTGTGCATAACGTAACCGTGGGAGTATTTGGGCGTGACGTATTGAAATTGTACCAGGAATCGATGGTCGAACGTTTCAACGAGACCGAGGAGAACATTCGATTTTGGGGCAATGGCAGTTTGTGTATTTTGTATGCTGTGTACGAACGATCAATAATGAAAAATCTCCAAGAGGTTCCTCGAATTTGATACCATTTAGTTGTTCGCGTTGAATTAAATGGAAGAAAAAAATTAATATTCATAGAATTTATCTGATAGTATACTGACAATTTATTTTAGTGTCTAAAATGTACTTTTGGTTTTTTTTTTTGTCGATTCGAATCATATTCGTTTTTCACTATAATAAAATTAAAAGTTTGTACTACTGAACGGTTGTTTCGATAAAATATGTTAATAAATATAAAATTTGTTTGAAAGAATGTTTGTTTTTTATGTTGAAAAAAAGTGTATATATGAGAAGAAATGAATGAAATGAGAAGTCGATTCCAAGAACGAGAATCGATTAATTTGCCCAACAGCACGAGCGCACGAGAAAGGAAAAAATCCCCTAAATCGAAGCTGAGGTTGAAAAATCGTATTATCGGTCGTTTTTTTCAATCGTTTGTCTTTCCATAATCTATCGAAGCAGGGAGGGGGTGACGGTTGTTGAAACGGTTCGCCGGAATCGACGCTATCTTCGAACCGATATAGAAAGACGACGATGTCGTGGAGTGAAAAAAAAAATGGAAAAGAAAAACGAAAATAAAAAGACTGAGAAAAATAATATACGAAGAGCGAGCACCAAACAGTGCACCGGTCACCGTCTCTCCTTCCTTTTATCTCTGTCTCTCTTTCTCTCCCATTTCAACTCGATCTCGAAACCCTCGCCCCCTGGCTTCCCCCATTCCCCGCCCCCGACTCCAGCCACCATCGGAGTTCCGGTAAGTCGTTACCGATAGCGAGTTTAACGAGTTTTTGAGAATCGCGGTTGCTGGAACACGAGATATCGAATGTAATGAAGGAAAGAACGAGAGAGAGAGAGAGAGAGAGACAGGAGAGAGGGTAAAAAAAAGACAGCAAAGAAGAAAACGCCTTGTCCTAAAGTTTACCATTTATATTGTACGATGAAATGACACATAACTCATGCAGAGCCATTAAGAATACTTTGACCAAACGTTCCCAGACGAATATTAAGCGAATCAGGTTTATTGACATTATTAAATTGAAATAATCGTCGCATTTCGTTCTTCCGTTTTATTCACTTATTTTCTATGTTCTACTGAACACTAAAATCACTGTCTCAAGGTAACAACTGCAGTACATGCTATTCAAATGCGTGCTACATTTTCGCAAGGTTTTTATTGCCAGTTGAATGCACTGATTAAACGCAATGGGAGTGTATTTTATGGTTACATGGACTTAATAACGTAAAAAAATCTTAACAACGATAAATTTGGGAAATCGTTGACAGGTTAATGCAAATTTTGATTATGGCACATTTTTATCGGTACTTTTTAAAGTATAATATGAAGTCATGCGAATCAATGTCCTAAAAAAAAACGATGATTTTCATTTCTTGAAGTATTTATTAGAATTTTTCAATCTGTAGATCGGAATTTGATAAGAATGTGATGAAAAAGCTTGAAAAAACGGATAACCATTGATTCGAGAAACATACAATGAAAACGTGTATTTAATAGAGATAAAATCACGATGTTAATGACTCACGAATAAAATCGACCAGACCGTAGTTTTTTTGACACAAAAAGAAAATAATATCAAAAGTTACCATGTCATCTTTGTTCCGTGATATACGATATCGATTTTTTTTAAAGATTTTTATCAAAAATATAGTAATTTTTGGGCCCCATTTTTGGATAAAAACCTCATGACATTTTTCCCAAATCCTTCGAATGAAAAAATGTGATTTTCGACATCGTAGGATTTGCTCAAATTGATGCAATGTTTTTGGAAGTTCCGGATCTAGAATTGATCGTTCTCTGGCCAAACAATTCGTATTAATGGATTATCGATTAATCGTTCAAATAAATGATCGAAAATCATAACAACACTTAACGAGAATTGAATCATCGCATTCTTATCGATTTCTATCGAAACTCTTATCGAATTCAACGAACAGTCTTTTATCAAGAAGTCGTGAAGGTCCGCCGTTAATTTGAACAGTTCTCGTTAATTCGTTAGCAATTATTCTCGCTAATTACTTAACGACTTAAGTTTCCGAGTAAAATGAAAAAAAAAAAGATTTAATTGTTCCGTTACAAAATTTCAATACAATAACAATTTCCCCGAAGCCAAACCAATTCAGTTTATCAAGGATTCCTCTTGATCAAACGTTGTTAATTGAGATTGGATTTTGTAGCAAAAAAAAAATGTCGACACTTCTGAAAAAAATGTCAATTTTTCACTCAAAATACTCGAAGAGAAGCTTCACCATTTTTTTTTGCGTAATGAATTCCTGAGAAACGTAGGATCAATTAAAGATCAATTAAACCGACCTGAATCATCATTAACACAATTTTTTGTCTTTCAACAATAATTGTTTCCTCGAACGTATTCTCGTATTAATCGACAATCAAATATTTCACGAGCTAATTTTTATTCCCCCTTTAAAAATAAACATAAATGCATACTAAACATATTGGTATGTTTATTAATTCGTATACGTTTAGAGAATCTTAAAATGAAAACTTAGAAAACGAGTCATAGGAGTTCGTTGTACTCGAGCCATTTCGTTCTGGTCTGACGTCAGGGAAAATCGTGTCAGCGATTCGGGAGACTCTGAGTCGCCGGGATTGCAGAAAAAAAAATTGTTCACAAACCTATAGATATACCTCACATAAATTTATACATATATATATACTCGTAAAGCAATCTCCTTCTTTTGCAGAGTGTGGATGACTCAATTGAGTTGGTCGAGCACGCGCCAAAAGACTCGATCTACAATTATACGGATATACATATATCTACACAACGGTGTATATATACAATTATATCTATGGGGTATTCCAAGCGAAATGGTAGTTCCGAAGACCACAGTTGAGTTGACAGTCCGATAAAAAGGGAAGCAAGACTAACATTTGGAATCTCGAGAAATCCGAAAAAAAAGCAGCTCCAAATTCTATTATTTTAATATCAAGTTCATTGGATCAAATCGATCTCGACATCAGTTTTTCGAAAGGCTGACAAAAATGAAGAACGTAATAAAAATCGAAGGAATGTTGATTGCATAAAAAAAAGAATTTTTGTCTACAAATGAGAACGAAAAGAAAATTGTTTATCGAACAAAATGTCACTTAGTTGGCCACAAACAATGGGTCGATGTATTTTTTTTTGTTAATTCTGTTGGAAGCAAACAAAAAAAATAGTGAAACTGTTGTTTTTTGTCGAACTGAATTGGTCTTTGTTCGATGAACAATTTTTTAATTATTTTTCGTTAGTGTATATGAAACTTTTGGATCAAAATTTACGGAAGATTGAGATTGAAAGGTCCCATACACACATGTATAATGGTGTATAGAAAATTTTATAGGACAGGGGATTCCAGGTAGCGCGTGTCTCGCTGATCTCTCACACCGAAACCTCCTACGTTCAACCGTTGGTTGGAGGGTATAAAGGGGAGAAGAAGGAGGGAAGGAGGGAGGGAGGGGGAAAGTCCACGCTATTTATGGAAGCGAGGAGAGGCTTCTCAGAAAGTCTCTCTCTTGGTATTATAGACATGGCACATATGAAGAGAGCGCTCGTTTCGAACTCGTATAGAACGTCGTTCAAAAAAGGAAAGAGTGAGGGAGAGACGGGGGGGGGAGGGACACGGTTGGGGAACATCTGCGAATGCAATTTAGTGTGTCGAGGAGCTGGGATATTTTGCCTTTTGGTCTCGATCCTCCGAGCTCGAGATGGTCGACGTTACACGTAGAAAAAAAACGATAAGGACAGAAAAAAAAACATAATCCTCCATTAAATTTTCATCATAAATGTCGAAATAAGCCATAAATCATTTTCATCTTTTATGAAAAATGATTTTTCTACAAAATAATAAATAAACTGAATTAAAATGTTGTGGCTCCTTCCTTTTTATTGGACAGAAATTTCGAAAATTGATTTATTATTCCGAATATTTTTTTACTGGTGATTGAAACTTCCGGTGTTGGTAGTTTTTATTCTTTTATTTGCCCCTCGATTTTGAAAAATTTCTTATGAATCGAGTTTTACAATTTTTTGTCAAAAAATCGATGGGTTCTTTGTCAAATATTTATTCCAAAACGATTGTCTTATCAAATTTAAATTTAGTGACAAAAAAACCTCAACAACTTTTTTTTTAAATACCTTTTCAATGTAAACTCAATGTTAGTTTAATAAAGTTTCTGTTCTGTTTAATTATCTGAAAAATCGACGGTAAATCGAATAAAAAAGTTTTGTTATTAAATCTTAATTTATGTAAAAATGGCAAGTGTCTGGTCGTTAACGATTGTACTCGCTCGGTTCCAGGGTCTCTCCGATCGTAATTCCTGAAAATTAATAAATCCTGGAACTTTTAATGGTTACGATTGAGCAGCGACAAACTTTTCCACTAACTGTTTCCGGGTAAATTGTACTCTGCTATTGTAGAATAATAATATAATATAATTGTTTCGGTTTTATTGGTTTTGTAGGTTTGAACAATGAGTCACGAAGGAGCAGGATACGTGCGGTCTTTTTGTCGGTGTTTAATAAACGCGCAAAGATCATAGAAAATTGTCGTCGAACAAAACCACTAAAAATAGAGGAATTAAAATGAAGAAAAATGATCGAGGACCTCCAACTATTTCCTTGTAAACAATCACACGCCTGTTTTCGGCTTTCTTGTTATAATAAAAATAAGTATTTCAGGGTTTTTTCTTTTTTTTTTCGTCGTGACGATATTTCGCCTCGTCTCTGGTCTTTCGAACGAAGAATGTAATAGGATCGCTCATGGGAAAGAAACGTTACGAAATAACGTTTTGATTACTTCCGGTCTCTGGGATTTTTACTCTCGTGCCCTGAAATGGAAACGTTTTTCGAAAATTCGAACACGTGATGATTCAAAAAAATTCATGAGCCTTTTGGGAAATGAATTTTTTAGACTCCAGAAAAAAAAGAAATTCTCCAAAAATGGTCTCGATCCTACGAAATTTTGAAACCGGTCGAGAATAATAAAAACGTAATATTTTACGTGTATTAAATTTGCAAAATAATAAGTTGCCTAAAAAAGTGAAGAACAAATGAAAAAAAAAGCGATTAAATTCTCATCGAGAAGAGACGCGATAGGAATTTCGTAGAAAAAAAAGAGAACAATCAGTTCAAACGAATAACACCAATTTTTATATTTCTTTGTCGATCTCATTAATTTCCCTGGAGAACCGGACGCAAGAGTATCAATTTAAGTTCATTCATTCGTTGGATTGGGGTAGCAGCTACGGCGCTGACATCGCAACGTAATCACGTAATATCAGGATGGCATGTGTTCCCGGACAAATTGTTTCGAGGAATAAAAAATATGATTAAAAAAAGGCAGATACGACATAAAGAGAGAAGAGACAAACGGATGTTGTCTCGGGTGGTCGAGGAAGGAGCGAGCGAATCGTTGTGTGACGCAGGTGCGTATGCAATTTCTTCCATGTACGACGCACGATAAGTGTGTACATTTGTTCCTGTATCGGGTGTCTCAAAAAAAATTCTTAAAAAGAAAACAACACAAAAAAAAAACAGTCGAAATATCAGCTTTTGATACCGAGTCAAATATTAAAACTTAGAGCTCGTTCTTGTTTTCTAAAAATGCTACGAAATAAATTGGACACTTTTGTCGATACATCGAACAATAAGCCAAATTTTTTTCGAATTTTTTTGAAGCCTGAAACACCCGATTAAATTAGTTCAAACCTTCGATCTTCAGGAACGTGTATTTATAATTTTATATAATATAATAAATGTCCGTGAAATATACAAATTAATTGGTTATTTTTTATGTGGTTTTTCGTATACGTGAAATAATTACGAAATGATTGTTCATCAAATTTCCATTTAATTTCTATGTAAGCAGGAATAAAAAACAAAATCCTTGTTACGTCGCATTTTTTGAGCTTCTTCGTGTTTAAAAAACCTTAAAGATGTTTGAAACGTTTGACAGTTTCGAACATCTGTCAAATTACTGACATTTTGATCTATTTTTTTAAATCGATCAATCGTGTCGAAAAAATTTAATAATCATTTCGTAACGCTCGTAACACCCGGTATATAAGTTTCCACACGCATTGAATGCATTGCAATAACATTTCACGAGAAACTTGGTTCACATCCGTTCCGGGGACGAGTGTGCAATAGCTCGAATGAAATGGAACATTATTTTTTGTTCGCTTCCTCGAAAAATGGTTCGAATTTTTTTGGTATATTTTTCATTTCGAATTGTTATCTAAAAATATTTCGATATTTTGATTTGATAGAAGATTCAATGGATTTCGTATTTTTGGTATCATCGAGATAATGTTCTTGACGTCAAAATCTACGTCACGTCAACAATCGAAACTAAATCGGACAAATGTTTTTATTTTTTTATTTATTTTTTCTAAGAGAATGATAATGACGGATACTCCGATAAGAAGCGATTCCGAGAAATTGGCTGATTTGTAACAGCGGCAACTTTGTGCACCACTTACGAGCATGAAAACGCACGTTTTTCATTAAATTAATCAATTCCGAGGATTCACTCGATACGAGAACGAGTCCGTGGAATTTCAAACGATAGCGTGACTCGCAATTTTTCAATTTTTTCCACTGTTGTTATAACTATTATTAAAGTTGTGCGTATTACTTACTTTTTTCGAAATATTGAACAATTAAGTCGAAAGTTTTGAAAATATATATATTTTCAAAAAATCAACTAATGTCGACGATTTTTTCTTTGCTTTGGTTTCTCAATAATTGACAGGGAGACTATCGGAATAAATTTACGTTTTTGTGACATTGTAAACATTGATTTCCAATGATAATTTCGTTAAAAGACGTCAACGAGAGATTTCAGTGACAAACAGGGACGAATTTTCTGTGGAATTTTGGATTAAAAATGATTATGAAAAGTCCTGAAATAAAATGTTTCCAAAGAGCCAAATATTCGGTCGGAATAAATAGCCAAACATGCTTTTCATTTCAATTTCTTCGCTTTTATTTCTACGAACTTCCCGCGCTTAATGACAAAGGCTTGGATTGACCTTGAGCGCTATCTGCAGGGAGAAATTGGCAACAATCGCGAGCGAAAGAGTATCTGGATGTTTCTACCTACGCGACTTGCCGCTTTGCCCCGTCTTCGGAGGCCCTCTCAGCTTTCTCGGCTAAACGAGCGAGGCATTGGACGCTGTGAACGTCCAATCTCTCGTAATTTTTTTTTTCATACGAAAGAAATAAAAATAAATGTAAAAAATGTGATTGAAACCGTTCGTTAAAATACCGCAAAGAGAGTAGTGACTAAAATAATAATTGTGTGTGTGTGTGTGTGTATGTGTTTTGATGTGTGTGATTCGTCGCAACGAACAAAGCGAGGGAGAGAGAAAAGAGAAAACAACGGAACGGCGATACCGTGTCTTCGTCTCACGCCCTAAACCGCCCTTCTCTTGTTTTTTTCTCGCTCTAATTTCCACGCAGTTTTCATTGCCAAACGTTTGTTTATTTGTTCTGTTATTGCTTCTAAGCTTTTGTCAATATCTTCGTCAAGAGTAGATTTTTAAAAATGATTAAAATCAGTGGCCGCTACTGCATCGTTAATTCGTCAAGTGTTCTTACCGTTGTAACGTTTAGCTGAAAAGAGAAAAGAAAAGATACTTCGTTCATCAACGGTTTAAAAGTTCAAGGTAAGCGATTCGTATTTATTTTATATTAATTCCACCAAAATAGAGACGAAAACCATTTGTTTCTCAAATAAAATTCCAAAACAGTACAATTATTCAATTCCACCAAAAACATAACCCTGATTCATCGTAAACTCTCCAAAACTTACGATTCCACGACGTTTTCCTCCATATTTACTTTTAAAACGTACAAATCACAGTCCACAAGCAAAAATGAGTACTTTCTTGATAACTCGCGAACAAAAATAAATCTTTAAAAACGCAATCGCGAAAAAACGCGTCAACGGAAAAAAAGGACGCTGACATTGTCGCTAGTGAAGAGCGGTCACGTGATAACTTACGATAAGTAAACACGTGAGTACGAGAGTCGTATCGATCGACGTATAAGCAAAAAGAAACTGCTGGCAACAGCTGATAAGTGTATTCAAAGTCAATACGTATTCCAAACAAGTTTTCGTGGGTTTTTAGACTTTTTCTTTCATAAAAAGGAGAAAAGAAAGAAAACGGGGGGGGGGGGGGGGGCCACGAAAATTCGAGAATCGAATTTTGTGCACAATTTCGATCGAGCGAAAGGGACTGACGATTCAAAATAAACTTTCCTTCGCACGTTACGCCCTTCACATTTTTTTTCCGTTATTATTCCCAAACGGAATGTAGGAACGTAGAGCAATTGAAAATAAAAGAAGAAAATTGAGTTGAGGTCTTACGCGGGTACAGGAAAAAGTAGAGAAGGGGAAGAAGAGCAGAAAATAATGACTCGCGTGTTATGGAAAGGACCTTGGCTTCGGGAGCGTGTAATGTAAGTGGAACGAGCGGCAATCGATATCACCCTAGTCCTTAGTCCATTTCCATGAATTCACCGAGATATTGAACTCGGCTTTCTACAACACCGTTATACCCACCGCTATGTCTATAGGCCTACGATATAATATATACAGCCTTGGCCAAAAGTACATTAAGCTCTTTGTTGATTTTCTATCCGGACGAAAAAAAAAAACAAATACAACGTTCTATCGCCGGTGAAAAATACCTCCGAGCCCTTGGCTCGACAAAACAAAAACAAAAATAAAGCTGCAAACGTCCGCTTCAAAACACCGTTCCACAGAGTGGTTAACGATTTTTTTCACCGAAATATTTGACTTTTTGTGTCTACATAGAAAACTCACAAGCTGACGAATACTTTTGTTCATGGCTGTATGTATATTTATCTTTTATACGCGTATACCCATGCTGAGGCATATATCGATAGTGAAGCCTTTATAAATGTGCTTTAGTGTCCATTTCGCGGTATTACTGTCAATGACCGCGTCCAGTTCGTCAACAAAAATTTTTCGGGCATAAAATCCGATGCAAATATGGACTAAACGAATAAATTGCAATGTCGAAACAGAAGCGTAAGACAATCTTGAATTTTGGATGATTTTTAGTGGGTTTTACAACTTTAATTTTCCCTGATTCGACCAATTATTCCAGGAAAATCATTGTTTGGATTTGTTTGGTTGTGAAAAAAAGAAGTTCACGATTAAACGCTGGTCACTCGATCCAGGGCAAATAGAAAAAGGAGTTTCGAACTATTGAGATGTCAAAAACTTAGATAATTAGTTGGAAAATCCCATGGAGGAAAATTGGGGTTGAATTAAATGTGTTAACGGATGAAACGAAACGTAGGGATAAAATATTGTATGGGTAATCGAAACATATAATAAATTACAAAAGAGCCCAGAATCAAAGGTCAACGAACGAGGTTGAGCGTCGCGACGCCTCGGTACACGCGACACTATAAATATTTCTTGCTGTCATTTCTCTCCCAGGAGGCATTCTCGTTTCGGGTACACAGAAACCTCGGAGCGAGAGGAGATAACGACAAAAAAAAAGAATGGAAACGAAGAAAAAGTACATTGAAGAAGCCAAAATATTGTCGCAACGTAATTGTCAATAAATAAACAAATTTTCATTCCGCATTCCTGAAAACCGATCGCACTCCGTTCAACTCTTGGGCTGAGTTAATAATTCTTGAGAATTCATTCTTTTTATAAACGAATACGCAATAATGTGCGTATGTTTCGCGATAAGATATGTGCTCATCGATCGAACCAATTTTTGCTTGTTACTGAAAACAATTCGTCAGACGCATTTTTTTTTCTCCCATATTTCTCAACTTTGGACTTTGGTTGTATATACAGAATGTCTTTAAAAAAAAGAGAAGTAAAAAAAGTCGCAATCTCGAAGCGTAAAGGGACTGACGTTTCATTAAATCAACGAGGTACGATTATTACGACGAATTTCACTTCTGGCCTTGATTTTTTTTCGTTATGTATGTTTGTTTTTGTTTTAGCATTGAAAAGTCGAGGGTTTTTTTTTATGGAAGCATGTCGTTTTGAGTATAGACTCCACCAGAAATTTACTATTAATTGCATTATAAATTTATTTTTTAAACTCAAATAAAATGTTGGAGAATAAAAAGGAAAGGTTCTAAAAAAGTAGGAATGTCATTATTGAATCGAATTTTGAAGAATATCGTGAAATATTCGTGAAAAAATGCGTTAATTTAAATTTTTCAAATGTTATCCAAAACCACACTATATCCTCGGGGATCATTGAATTTTTAAAAAATTTATTGCTCGACTGCTCGAATAACAAGAGGAAGAAAAACGAGACGAAAGAATATAAGATTAAAATTCCGAGAAGAAGCGCACAGGGGATTCTCGAAATAAGTGCCATTTCAATATCGTTTTATTTATTTTGCATGAAACTACAAAATATAATAAGGTAAGAATTGCGATGGGGCGATTTATGCACAATTTTTTTCATAGCCAGAGGCTTTCTCTCCTTCGTCCATCTGTCTCTTTCAAGCGGGGCGTGCATGGATACATTTATCATATTTGAAAATGCATATTGCGTATGTCCGTGGCGATACAAATGCGTTTCCGGAGGCGAAGGAAAAAAGGAAGCATCCGAAATTGCAAGGAGATGAGAATGGAGGTAGAAAAGAGAAACCGAAAAATAAATCAACAGGATAAAATATTTAAAAAAACAATTAAAAAGAAAAACATCAAAAAGCAGAGCTGCAGAAGCAAAATTATGCAGAAATGGAAAAAATACCCCACGATGGTGAAAAAATAATGATAACTAAAAACTAATGTCAATTGCAAACGAAAAAAAAATGTAAAAGTCAATTAAATTCTTCACCTTCAGAGAGAGAGAGAGAGAGAGAGAGAGAGAGAGAGAGAGAGAGAGAGACTTGACAGATAAAAAATAATATTTCCAGCTTCGTTTTTCAAACGCAGTCAAGTATTCATTCTCTTTTTTCATCTCAGACAATTTTCATTTTCATTTTCTAGCGAAGAACTCTAGAAAAAAATGATTGAAAGATGATAAAAAAAACTTTTACAGAGCTTTGTTGTGCAAAAATACTGGAATAAATATAGCGAAAGAATGAATTACGTTACAAAGCACGAATGCACGACTTCACTTTCATAACAAAAATGAATAAATGAAATAAATAAAAAAATCCTATATTGAAGCCGAGACTCAAAAGAAGAAGAATAAAGAGATGAAGAGCGTGTAGACGAAGCGTGTGTGCCACGCCTATGGGATCTATACACGATCCTCCTCCCAGTGCGAGATGTTCGAGCTCTCACTTCCAGGAAGCATCTGTCTCTTTTTTCCTCTATCCTTCTCTCTATCCTTTCGTCCCTATCTCCCGTACATACGGATCTGCACACATAAACGCCCTGATATTACATACGGAACCATGTATTTTTCACGTGAGACCAACTCGTGTAACGTCAAATTCGTCAGGATTAATAAAAAAAGCATGATATCAAAAAAATAATGAAGTTTGTATCATCAGAGGCAGCAAAAAACCTTCATTCGAATAATAATTTCGCAATAAATAAACTTTCTAACGAAATACATTTTATAATGTCATGAATAAAATTCCTGTATTAACAGAGTCCAAAATTTGTATGATTCAAGAACTGAGTTAACGATAAAAAAATTAACAGATTTAGAAAGACTTCTTTTTAATGAATTCTTTTCCATTGGCTGGACGTTCGGATTTTTCATAAATTTTCTGTTAATGCTTGGTGAAAAATCCCCTCGACAATATCGTGAAAAGATTTTTATTCAAAAGTTGTCAAGAGAGAAAAATATTCTCACTCAATAATTGAGGGCGAGAAAAAAATTAGTGCTCTAGAATCGAGACGAAGAAACGTCAGTGTGCTTGTTAAATTAGCAAGAAAAAAGTATTATTTCTTGAAATCTCGGAGACGCTCAGAGCGAGGCACTGAAGGTGAGCTAATATTTACATATCTCGCACACATCTTGATTTATCGCGATAATTTATAATTATTCCGATAAGTAAACAAACTTCGAAGATCAAATAGCTCCCTGAATTACTCTACATAAATATACATATAAATGAACGTGCATATAAACCTCCGGGGGTCTGTCGACCGAATCTTCCTTTCACAATTGGTCGTAAACATTATTTCGCTGATTTTTAAAAATCCAGTTATTTGAAAAAGACTGGAATTTATAAATTTATAAATTAAAAGAAATAAAAAAGTCAATATTTTCAACGAAATTTATCGTAAAATACGAAACAACAATATGTTTTCGGTGACGAATAGATAATGCTGCTTTCTAGCGATGCGAACTTCATGGTTCAATAGCTGACGCGTGGAAAAGGCCTGTGGCTAAAATTGCCCTTTGAAAATATCACCTTCGTACGTTGGAAGCACTCGGGACAATCAAAACACTCTTTTTAGCTGGATATCCGACATGTACTCATTGAAGGAAGGGAGGGAGAGGAAGAGAGGAAGGGGGAGTTTTAAGTTGAGTGCAGTTTCGAGTCTCGATCAGCCATGCGGGAACACCTATTCTCAGAATCGTTGGCGGTTCTTTATTCCTTCACCCTCTTTTTCTCTCTTCATTCTCTTTCTATCTCTCATTCGTTCGGCGCAACCCTCGCCGGGGGTAATCGCGTTCGAGACCGAACGAGAGAAGCTCTCCCCGACCATAAGAGTGTCTCGCATTTTTTTTCTTCTCCCTTTTCGTTTCATTTCTCTTCCATACGTCTCTCTTCCTTTTTTATTCTTTTTTTGCACACACAGCATTATTTCTCGATATTTATTCCTTTTCTTCTTATTTCTCATCGTCCCTTTCTTTCGTTGCTTTCTTTCTTTCTCCAGGGCAAGGAAAGGGTGGGGGAGCTTCTACCTCTTCTTTCCTTTCGTCTCGTTTTCGACCTTTCTTCGCGTCTCGTTCCTCCTTGTTTCTCCCCTCGAGCGCGAAACGACTCACTTTTATTATTCGTCTGGCTCTCCAACCCAACGAGATTTTTTCTTCCCCTTCAACACTCCGCTTCTATACGGTACACTCCAGGTGAAGTGCCACCTTCTTTATTCCTTCACTGATACTCGACCAGCTATAAAAACGGAATTTAAAAAAAAAAATCTAAACTGTCTTTTTAACGAGCACCCGTTCATATTTCACCAAATTCTTCTTTTCTGTTTTTCAATTTTTCTCGCCCCCAAATACATCCAGAAATTCTACTAATTCAGTGTCTACTCAATTCCTCGGTTTTACGAAAGATAGTTATATTTTCTTCGAAAAAAATCTTTATCGTGAGAATATTCCTGGTTATTTGTCTCGAAGGAACCAAAAATTGAATAAAATTACGATTTTGATCGATTTTTCGAGATAGATACATATTTGGGTATGTTTGAAGTGTAGTCAGTGTCCCAACGCAGGGTTGAGATTTGTCCCTCGTAATAGTCGATTAGTGAAGTGTCCAAAATAATTATTGTTGTTATTCATTAAATGTTCTCTCTTCAAATTGAACAGTTTTTTAAAATCTTGTTCAAAAATTGTTATCTATTAAATCCTTCATAGAATTTTACTTTATTAATTTTTTTTCTATTTTTTAATTAGTGTGATAGATTTTTTTTTTCTAATTTTCATCAATGGAATAGTTTATCCGATGCAAATGAAGGATTTTTTTTTCTATTATCGCACTCTTTACATTTTGTCTATTACTTGGTTTACGTGCCAATACATACATATATATGGCCATCACAAAAATATACATACATAAGAATTCGTGTGTATAAACTCGTGCACGAAATTATTATATTACGAGCTTCATTGTCTGGCGGGGTCATAAAAGTTTCTCAGAACGGTCGCGTAGCCGTTATTGGCGTGTACTCTTGAGCTTTGCTGTACCGTATATTTATACAGCGAAGACAAGACCGGGTGGGGAGGGGGGGGGGGGGGTAAAATGGGACATCGCGAAATAAAAATATATCGCGACGTACAAAAGAAAATGATGAAGATTTTTTTTGAAAAATAGTTTTTCTTAGAAAAGTGGAGAAATGTTGCTCGGTACGTTTTCCTTTTCTCTTCTCGCCCATATGACAGTTGTTCGTTTATATATAAATGAAAAAATAAGTTTATTCTTGATGGATTTTTCTGAGAATCCGCGATAGAATACGTGTGTAAAAAGTCCATCGTGTACAGAGTATTTCATGCTGTTAAAAAGAAATCTGTTATTCGATAAAAATGAAAATGTTCGTTGACAATTCTAAGAAAAGCATAAAAACATATCGTAGAAGACGTAAAACCCTAGTAGCTTGAATTTCATTCAATGAACATTTTTCAAAACCTATTGGAAATCTTGTTACTTTTCTTGGAAATGATATTACGAAGCAAAAAACATTAACGAATTTCTCGATACCTGAAAAAATTCCTTTTTCTTTTTCTACGAAACTCATAATTCGGAGTTGAATTTTTATCAAAATAACAACAAACGCATTTGAATCTATACAAATTCCTTTCTGTCGTATTATTATTTACGAGAGCTCGTTTTTTTTTTCAAGAAATTCTCAGAATTTCTTCAATCCCTAATCAGTCAGGTGGTTACAAATTTATATCGGCTTTCTGGACGTGTGTATGCAGTTCTTTACGATTCACTTATCGTGCTTGTGTCATTTTAAAAGCCTTTGAGCTATGCTGGGATTTACGTTGTTACTTTACTTTTTTTTTGCGATTTTCTGATTATTCAAGTACTGTTTCAACAGAAAAAGCAAGTTTTTTCACAGTCTTCAGGATATTAATAACAAAAAAATGTAAACAGTTATTATTCATTAATTGTAAAAATACAAAATATAATGAAATAGTCGAGTTTCATGCTTTCTCATGAAAAGAAAAGTATTTCCTACTGAACTATAGTAAACAAGGGGATGTCAATTTTTCCACCAACTCACTACTGTCCAAAGAATTTGACAGAATTTTTTGAAAATACACGGTACAGTGGTTTTCGTTCAAGAAATAAACGAACGAGGAATTTTTTATTATTCCCAGTCAAGATACGTAATCAGCAAGTCCAAGAAAAAGTTATGGCCAGGAAAATATCATTGAGCTTTTGAAATATGTGAAAAATTCGTTTTCAACCACATTCATCAACGGTTTGAAAAAATCCTTCAAAAAATGAATATAAACGACATAACTTCGTAATAAATCTAAAAATATTTTCAAATAAATTTAATCTATTTTCACATCTGTGCATCTGTCCCTACGCATACGTAGATTTACGTATATTGTGATATATACGAATACGTTTATGGACGAGTGTGGATTACACGTACGAAAAACAATGGCGAAGAGAAAGGAATAAGGGAGCACTGTAATTTACGTGCGATCTTTGCAGCAGACATCGCAGCCACAGAAGAGAAGGAAAGAGAAGAAAACATGGTCGGGGAGGGAGGGGGGGGGGAGAAGAAAGAGAATGGGCACTCGTCGACGCGTCAAGAGAACGAAAAAGGCAGCAAAAAGCAGCTGGTAGTGGGTCTCACTCTTTTTCTTTACCAACGGTTTCCAACTGTCGCCAACGATTTGCCAATTTTTTGAGTACATAAATCAACACAAAAAAGTAATTTTAAAAATTACGAAGAAAAAGTTAAACCCTTTATTCCTACACACAAAGCGAAACGGTGAAAAAAAAAAAACTGAAAAATTACCACCATATTTTCTGTCACGTGTGACAGAAAGTTGATCGATTACGATAAATCGTCATTTATTTAATCGCCGTTCAAAAATGTCTACTCAAAAATCCAACCGTGTGAATGAAGAATCAAACCCGAACAACGAAGATAAATATTAAGTAATTTAAAAAAATGTTACGTCCACGATTCAACAAGCGAGAAGCGTAAAATTCAGCATTTCCGAAAAGCACATGTCTCAGGAAAGAGCAAAGTTTTTATTTGCATAAAGAAAATATATCGGAAGGTTGAATGGGGAAAAAGGTCGAAAGGAGAAAAAAAAATCGCTGGAATTTATTCGTGTTTACATATGCGTTTTTTTTTCCTCGAAACTTTCGACGGAGCTTGTTCCAGAATCCGCAAAGAAAGATTGTATTCGTTGGAATTGTGAATGAGGATTAAAAGAGAGGTGGGAGAAAATAAAAAAGAAGAAGTATCTTTACGATAACGTTGCGAAGGAGATAATAAATATAACGAATATTTGCTCGAGAAATCAGAACTTCGGTGCTGAATTGCGTTGGTGGATTACTACATCTGTTATAATACCTCGAGATATATATGTGTCTTCGTATATTTAGCACATTCGATGTCTGCTTAAAATTACACGTATATCTATACAGAAACGATCGTTAGTATATCCAGGATTCCTTCTAGTACCGATCATCGCTCGGGTCGATCTATAATTAGACACGACCGAGAAATGAACGAATGAAATACCGGGAAATCTACACTCTGTCGTTAACCATCAACGCTGCTTTTTTTTCTATTTTTTTTTTACTTCCACTCACTTTTTTCTTCTATCGCTTCGGCACTGCCTGGAAATGGCAAATTATGGTTTTCCCTGCTTTTTTTTTCATCCAACGCATTACGGCAAGAATAATAATAAAAAAATTTCCCGTTATTGATCAGAAAAAAATTTACGAAGTATTGGCGAATATATATCTTACGAATAGTCTCTTGTTTACAATATTATATGAAAAAAAATGTATTGGAAATTGTGGATAAACGTAATTATCGAACTGCTTAGAAAGATTGTTTTGAACTTTCGCCAAACTTTTCGTACAAAGGGACAACTCGCACGCCTTCGCGCAATCGCTCAATGTAAACATGTTTACAACGGCACACGAGTATGCAGTATAAGGAACAGAGAAATATTTCGAGTGAATTGACTCGTATTTGTTATTTTCACAGGAATTGCGCAGTGAGGCATTCTTATTAAAGTAGTTAGTACAGGATTGCGTGCGCGTCGTGTTGTTTTCTTTTTTTCCTGGAGACATAACCATTTCGGTCGAAAAATCAGCATATCTTGTACATAGAACTCCAAACCTCGTTACCTATTTTGTTTCCTCTTTCTACTCGTCATGATTATTCTGAAAAGTTCGCGTCACGCTCTGGGATCGTTTCATTCAATGAATAAATTCGAATAAAAGATAAAGAACTGCGTGTTATTGATAAATTTGTATAGAAGAAAAAATACGTTCGAATAATTGAGAAAGAAAAAAGTTAATGATTCTTCATACACGACTGTGCAGAGAATTTCTACAAAGGACAAAAAAGTACACAGTAGAAGAAAAGTATTCTCGCGAATCCTCAAAATTCTTAGTTTCTCGATTCTCTCGAACACACACGGAAGACAACAAAAGTGCACACACCTGCGCGATATTCTCAAACTCTTTCGTGTCTCTTCGTGGTCGCGATCAGCGCACGTCGACTTCCACGATTTCCCCCTCTCCACCGACTCACTATCCCCACTTTTAGCTTCCCTCTCTCCGCGGTCTCGCGCGATCTACTGCAGTTGTCGAAAGTTCCTGCCACTCTGTCCCTCGCTCTCTCTTTTTTTCTCATCCCCACTCCTGCGCATCGACGCGCTCGCTACTTTCCTTCACCCTGCGTCCCTCTCTCGGCCGATTCTCGTACCTTCGCACTCGCTCTCACAGTATTTCGCGCGTTTTCTCGCTCGCTCTTACGTGTGAATTTTGCTTCTCGTACGATTATAGATTCATTCACTCGTGGCGACTCGTTTTACGGTCAGTCTCGTTGGAAACGTTCCACGACGTGCACGGCTTTTCCGTAGGCTAGAAATAATAACTTGGCGTTTCGAACACGTCAAAATTCGAGACAACTTTCACGTTTTTCACTCGCGATTATAATAACAAAAAAACAATCGTCACGTATTTACGTTTACAATTGAACATAATACACGATCGCGGTTGAGCAATCGATGTTTTTTGTCAGTATTTCAGTTTAAATAATATTGTGTGTGACGTTAATGTACTTCGTTAATTCGTTCAAAGATTCCCTTAAACTATCATAACGAATTGATGTTTATTCACAAACGATAATAAACAGAGAACAAATTTTTTCACTCGATAAACGAGGACGAAGAAACGAAAAATCAGTGCATTACAATCGAAAGGATTAAAAGTCAGTGTGCTTGTGCAAAGAGTATTGAAAAAAAAATCAAAAATTGTTTTCCTACAAAACTAGAAGATTCTTGGCGAGGCCTTGAAGGTGAGCTAATATTTACATATCTCGCGTACGCCTCTATTCATCTTGGTAACTTATAATTATTCCAATTAATTAACAGGCCGGAGATCGCATAGCTCCCCGTATAACTCTGCATAAATAGACACATAAATTCACACGTGAAAACCTCAAAGACTCTCCCGAACATATTTCCTCATGACAGTTCGACAAAAATACGATTTTGTATTCGTCAATTACTGAGAGATTCAAATATGCAATTATATTATGAATTATAGTTCCTCTAAGTGTTTCCGTAATAAATCTGAAGACGTAAAGTGGAAAAAAATTGATCGATGTTTGAAAAAAATATAAGCATCGAATGAAAACGCAATTTCCAATATGAATTTTTGTTTGCATTCCAACGATGCAAACTTGAATCTTACAAATGCGTAATTCTGATGAGGAAAAGGTAGAAGAAAAAAAAATATCAAAATATATATAGAAATATATTCCGTGAGGAAAATACGAAGAGTTCCTGAGAATGGACTTTCTCTCTCTTCTGGAAAATGGAAACTAAAGCCGATTGTAGGATTCCTCGGATTCTCCCACTCAATTCCCGAACGTGCTCTTTCGCTCCCCTCCTCCCCTTCTCTCTCCGTCTCTATATCTCTACTTCTCTTTTTTTTCCATTTCCGTCTCTCTCTCTCTCTCGAGCCAAGAGCAATGTAGCCTCGCGGTTGCTTCCTCGTCCCAGTAACAGACGCGATCTTCAGCCCGGAGTGAAAGAAAAGAAGAACTCCGGTCTTTGGTCTTCCTTCGCATTCCTATTAGGCCAACCAAATAAGCTCTAAAATCATCAGATTTTGACAAAAATAATAATGGATAGCGACAGGTATCATCGGACGCGGAATCGCCTCCCGATCATAACTGCATACTTTTCCACTCGAGATTTTTCTCAAGGAATTTGTTATTAACAAAATAGTGAAAAAAAACCCTTTTTTTTTGGTTTTTTGCTTCTAAATGGAAAAGTAATGGAGGAATATCGATGGTCTCAAAGGGCGAAATGTAGAGAACTAAAAAACGAAGAAAATGAGATGTGAAACAACCC
>JACEOJ010000124.1:1790643-1976762 GCA_013761285.1 Campoletis sonorensis
GGGTTGTTTCACATCTCATTTTCTTCGTTTTTTAGTTCTCTACATTTCGCCCTTTGAGACCATCGATATTCCTCCATTACTTTTCCATTTAGAAGCAAAAAACCAAAAAAAAAGGGTTTTTTTTCACTATTTTGTTAATAACAAATTCCTTGAGAAAAATCTCGAGTGGAAAAGTATGCAGTTATGATCGGGGGGCGATTCCGCGTCCGATGATACCTGTCTCTATCCATTATTATTTTTGTCACGAAAAAATGTCTATTTGGTTGGCCTATATGGCTTGAAGAAGAGCTAGAGAAAACGAAGGGGAGAGAGAAAGAGAGAAAGAACGGAACATGATTCCACCAGCGTCCTCGAGTTCTTCAGTCTCGCGTCGATTCGACTGCGAAAAGCCACCGAGAAACAATTTTTTATTATTTTTTTCTTTTGTTACTTTTCTTTCCACTACCTTTCTCCGGATAATTGTTGTTCTGAAGGCGGACACAGGTAGCAGACAAGGTTTTTTTCAAAGCAGAGGCGAACCCGAATATCGCCGGGATTTTTGTTCCGGTGGCCAAACTATTTTTCTATCTCTTACTCTTTCCTCGCGAATGAGGGAGAAAGAGGAACGAGAAGGCGAAAATTCTTGGACTGCACCCACCCGACACGAATCCCTCGGTCTTTGCTGGATCAAATCTCGCCAACTGCATGCCTGTTCTTCGGGTCTTTTGAGGTTAAAAACATCCATCGGTTGGGCTTTCATGCTGCAGCGAAAGAAATGCTTGTCGTAGCGATACCAGATTTCTTTTGAACGTTCAATTTTTCGGAACAAAGTTCCAGTCCGTGGTTGTCAAAACGCAAACATGAAAAATCGCTTCGTAATTTGATTTTTTTTTTAATTGATGAAGGAATTCATCGTATAAGTCAGAAATTACAAAAGGTAATAAAACAAGTAACAAATTAAACGTGAAATGATTGAACAAAAACGGCTCAAGTGACGTTAAATCAACGATTTATCAGCGCATAATTTATTGACGGTCACGTGATAATATTTAAATGATTGAGTCGATAATTAAACGCTGTGAATAATTCTTCGAAGTATGTAAATGAAACGACACATTCAAATGTCAATTTTTTGTTATACTGAGCTCAAGACATGAAAAATTAATAAACGCATAATTGTGAATTAGTTGGAAAAAAAAAAACGAAAATTTCGAAGAAATAGAACATTTCTGAGAAATATATTTTTCATTCATTATTCTCACGAAATATAATAAATTTTTCAATTCGCTAAGTATTTCTCGATAGAAATATTAATATTCATTTTACTAACCTCAGTGGAATGTAACTCCCGCACAATAGTGTTCGTGTAAAAATAACCTTGACACAAATAGGCCGAGAAAAATGAACGCGTCGAGTTGAATAAACAACAAAAAAGGTGACATTCCATGACAGAATGGAAATAAAAATAGGAACATAAGCCGTGGCTTAGTTACTGTCAACGTAGAGATTATACGAAGAACTTTGGAGGACATTTTCCTTTTTCTTTGTCTCTTTGAATTTGAAAATAAATCATGAGTATACTTAAAAGTATAATCATATCGAAAAAGTTTCGTTATTCATCGTTATACCGAAATGTGTCACGAAGACGAAACTTCTACAAAAACGATTTTTGTCAATTTCGTTCCTACGATTATTGTTATTAATATACAAAATGATACGAATTTTAAAACGAATATCAAAGAGTTAAAAATGCAATTATTCTCTGGCCTCCTGACCCCGAATTTTTTTTTCTCAAAATGAATATCGAAAATTCAATAAAAATCAGTCAAGAAGTCTGGTCAACACGAAATGGCCCATATATTTTATTCCATTCGATAAGCTCTCAGATAATGTAAACTTTAAATGCCTTGCACTTTTGAGTCTTTAAGCTCGTACACACTCGTGTGCGTCATCTTGCACTAAATCACGAGAGCTATTTCGCTAAAAGGCCTCGTGTCTTTTTTCAACAACGTCTTCTCAACACTCCCACCAGCTGCAATATAATAGATAATGTTGAATTTCTCTCAAGTATTTCAAGTTTTTCACGTTTCTCTGAAATTCTCGAACTAATGCACACACACTCGCCTCTGATAAGTTTTAGTCCGTTTTGTTGAATAAACTATGTATCGGGATTTATTATTCTGTCTTTAAATGGATACATTAGGAATCGAGAAGAAAAAAAAATACAAGAACATGTCACTGAAATACATAAAAACTACGTTTATTTTTCTATTTTTCTAATTTTTCCACCTTAGCGCAGAAAATCAATTTTTTAAATTTATTTTTGTAATGTTTATGTATTATTTCACGAAATTTTCACTCCTTTCAAATCCGGGGTCGTATAGGACCTTAATAAAATCATTCGAACTCATACTTAAGGCAGAATTATTCTACTGCACGAAGTTTTCTTCCTGCTGAAATGTATTTACTGTCATAGAATGCGAAGAGGGTATTGAGTGGCTTGTGTCAGAGGCAATTAAACGACCTATAGACGTTGGGTCATGGGTATATAAATATTCACCGATATATACGTCTAGAATGCACTGAAATTTATGTACGTACTTGTGTAAATGCATATTTTAAATTAAAGAGCATTGTCTGAGAAATGCCTCGGAAAAAGGGCCTTACAGTCCTCCATTAACTTGAACATAAATATTTTGGATTTGTGTGTGGGGAGGTACTGAGGTGCATTAAAGGCTCCGGGCCATACTCACGGACTACTCGCAGTGATTTATTGAGACTTTTGGCCCTGCAAGCGAAGGAGTTAATATCTATATAGATGCAAAGTCGAAAGGCTTCAACGCCTTATGGGTGTGTTTTATGTACGTTTATTTATGTGTGGGTGAGTGAATGCAGATGAATATTTATTGGGGCCATGATGCGGGTGCATACGAAACCCCCACCCAGCCAATGTCCTCTTTTTTCTCTCTCTTTCGCTAAATACTCTCTCTCTCTCTCTCTCTCGCTTGCTTGCTTGCTTGCCGTTCACGACTCTCTTCCAAGTACTCGAGTTCCGGGTAACTTCCGTAGACGAAAATTCTTAAAAGATTATTCTTTCCTCTGTTACTTCATTTCCTAAAATGACATCATTCGGTTGTTTTTTCGATTCGATGGTTTTTGTTCAATTGCTTTGAGGTTTTTGTCGTTTCTCACAAGATTTTTTCTGCCTTTTATTTAGGACAGTAAACTTGCTGCTTTGTATTGTAATCATTTCGTCACAATCACTTATTCGAGATAAAAACTATCTCGACACATAACGATTTCGATAATTTTTACAAAATCGGAAACTCATCGATTGATAAGAATTTTCGTCGCATTTAAACGATGATTCAAAATCTCGTTTTTTTATCTCATTCTTATGACCAGTTTCTTCATCGGATACTGGAAAGTGAGCTCGATATTCTCGTCTCATTTTCTTTACTATTCTCGTACGTGTCTGACACGCTTACCGTTACTCGATGCTTCAAACGAGAATTTCCTCTGATTTGTTTCTCAATGTATTTGTCAACTTTTGTACGTTTCTGTCTGCGTCTGTGTGGACACACGACAAATATTTATCGAGTCCATTATTATGTGCCACGGAATCTCGTTGAAACGAGTACAGAGAAACCAAAAGAGAATTTAAAAAATCACGAGGCCTCATTCTCTTTCTCGGTATTCGAACGAATTACGAAATTCTTCGATTTGTACGTGCATACTTTTTGGATTTGCGTTGTTTGTAGAAGATTCTTTGTGCGATAGCACATTCCGAACGATATTTCTTATCATTGGGTCCATTTAGTTCGAGTTTTTTTCCATCATTTTCAAGGAAGAAGTAATTCCCCCCATTTGTCGATTTTCCAGATGAATTTTCATCCATTTTCCTGCTTCGTAAACTCGCAAATAAATGTTGACCACTGACAGAATAAATATAGAAAGACCACATCCTTAGCACGCAGAGTAAAACAACGTAAAACTCAAATGCCATTAAATTTTCGTGCTCACGAAAAAATCTCGAGCGAGATAAAAATATATCCAAAGCGTCCTTGTTATTTCCTTTGAAAGATCGGTATCTCGATGTGCATAAATACAAGCACACATGCATTCAAGGAGAATGAAAAAAAATTCACGAGTATTTGTGACAACGCTAAATCGAAAGCGTATACACATGCCGATACTCTTATTTGGAAACGTCAATCAGACGTTCCCGGAAACGTTTCCTCCCCTTCTCACCTTTCAGCTGCTTGTAGCCTTGGCCTTCCCAAAAAGACGCGATGTTTCGATCCACAGCTGCGACGTTCCCCCCCCCCCCCCCCCGGCCTCCTTCAAATATCGCCCCTATTTTTCGTTTCACATACTTCTACGAATCTATTACGACGAAATACGTCCTCAAATCTTACACACAACTCAATACTCGATCGGCTACGTCTTTATTTATGCTAAATACATATTTGTAAGAATATAGTGTGTGGATGTTATATTGTCTATAATTCTTATGTACGTCTTTATAAATGCGTAAATGAATTTAGCCGAATTGACATATCTTTCGTGAAAATCATACTGAATCGATAATGGGAGGCTCGCATTGTTATGCAAATTGTGTGAATATTTCTCCGAACAGCCTGCAAAGTCTGCTACCGAAAAAAAAAAAAACATTTTCTCCTTCCTCGACTGTAGGCCAAACTCTTGCTATTCTTTTCGTTTTATCGTTGTATGTATATGTTTGCGAACCCCTTCTCAAACTCTAGCATTTTCAAGAACGCCCGAGCCTCGATCTTCGTCTATGGGTCACGTGTACTTATCGGACGTTCCAGATCAATCGTAGACAAGTTGGCATTTATCAGAATTTATTTCTGTTTATTTCGTCATCTGTCATCATTTTACTTTTCTGACGTCACTTATTATTATTTTTCAAAGTCTTATATCTCAAAAAAGTCAAAAGATTGATTGTTGTTGGTCTTTTTTCAGCGGAATTTTGGTTTATTCCAGTACGCAATCTATTTTTTATTGTTTTGGAATTAATTGACGAATTTTTTCGATCTTGAAATGATCTTTGATCTTCGAATTGAAACAAAACATGAAGTATTTTGTTCTGACATTGAATGTCCCATACATACGTATATTTACGTCACGTCACTTACTACGAGCGTATAAATAACGTGGCCAAATTGTTCCTCGAACTATTTTTTCTTCTCGTTAAAGCGTAATAAGAATTACTTCGAACACTCGTTACAAATACGTATTCGTGAATTCCAAAAATTGCGATGTGTCCTTTTTTTTGTTTCTCTTGTACATTCGCGTTGCTGTCGTGTCAGTGGAACGATATAGATTTCTTTTAATCCGACGTTCGAATGATCGAACGGAACGAAATAGCTGATTCGACAATCGTTGCGAACAAAAATAATCTGGGAATTAAAACACAACAAAGGTTTTCAGAATTATTTTCTATTATCGCCCAGGAGCAATGTTCAATTGCCTTTTTTTTTTAATTCACTCAACGAAAAGAGCACTCACTATTCACGATAAAAATTTAAAGGTCACAGTGATCGTGTAAGTTTGTTTTAAAACAAAAATACGGTAAAGTTTGAATTACGTTTGTAAATGCTTTTGAAAGCGCACTCTTGCGGCGTTCGAAAGAAAACGAACGAGTACGAGCGAGAGAAAAGTCCATGACGGACTTATAAATGGGGGCTTGGCCTTCTGGCATTGCGACACTGTATTCAACGAGAGAAAGAGAGATAGCGAAAGAAAGAATATAGAGATAGAGATCTCGGCGGGGCTTTCGCGGAAACCTTCCTTCGCGCTACTCTGCGAATACTACGAATCCTCAACGACGACCACAACGACGATGACACACGTGCCTTTCCGATCTCCGAGCAATTTATATATATATATATATATATATCCTTATAGATATATCATATATAAATATATAGATATATATTGCACACTGAAGAGCATAACGAGGCTCAAGAGAAAAGAGACCACTCTTGCGCATGCGCCCTGCGCTTCTCAACGATCGCGTGTGCTGTTCGTAACGACCAACAGACAGTCAGACACACTCTCAAACTTACGTTGAACTGAGAGAGGCAGAGACAGAGTTTTATATATACATGTGTATTGTGTGTATAAATATATATATGTGCACAGCATTTTACACGATTTTTCTCGTGTCGTTGTGTGTTTATATGCTTTTCTGTACCGATGCCGCGTGCCGCGCTCCTTTAGCGTTGGCCCCCGTGAGAGAGACTCAAAGAGCGAGCACCGTCAGTGTGGCTCGCACATGCCACTGCAACACATCGTTGCTACAGTCTGAAGCGCTCTGACGTACGAAAGACGAAAAAATAACTTGTGAATTCGCTCGATATTTAAACATAATTTGTCATTTCTTTTTCTTCCGTTAACGCGATGAATTATTAAAGTTTATTTATGAATTAAATAATAATGCACACGCGCTGAATCGACGGTATAATTCGTAACAATCGACTTGTGAATCGTTTGAAAGCTTGTGCCCGAAGCCCCGCTCGGTGGATAATCGAATTAGTGAAAATCAGTGCGTAAAATCTGATTGTTTTATCGTCATTCCATTGTATTTGGTAGATTGGAATCAGTTCTTCGATTTGTTTCGACTTCTGATTATTTATCAAGAGGCTATGCATCGAATTAGTGAAAATTGCGTGATTTATTGAGGAATCAACGGTATTTTTTATCTCCTCGGCGTGACTTGTCAAGGTGATTTTTTTTCTACTTCAGTAGTGTTTGTTTTCAACAATTGTTTTTTTTTCCATTATTATTTAGATTTGAGTCCCATAGAATCTGAATAAATGTGAGCTCATAGAACAAAACTAGTTGAAGAAAAACCTCGTCCAGCAAGATATTAAAATAGGTCCGAAAGACCACTCAGTTTTTATCACGAAAACAAGACAGACATAAAAGCACGAGAGTATAAATCAAATGAATAAATATGTGAAAACAATTGTCTCGTTAATCCACAAAATCCCTACGAAATGGCTGAACAACCGCACTCGCGTTCGTGCTTTATTTTAAATAACGTCTATTTCCAAGAATATTTCTTCGAGTGTCATCTCTGGGGATTTATGGTGCTCAGAGCTTGGCGGCGATGAGGAAGGGGAAGAGAAAAAAGATTAAACCAGAGCTTTCCAATAGCGATCAGCTGTTTGAACAATTTTTCCATTTGTCGCGTATGTGTTCGCGTAACAAAGTAACATTGATTATAACCGAACCTCGTCATATGAATTCTACGTATGCGACCTGTGGCTTACGAAAAGTCACGATACAATGGCGCGTCTAAAGAGGAGAGGGGCGCGTTCGACATTCCTGGAATTTCATTGTTACACGAGGCAGTATGATTAAAAGCGTAATTCATCGTTCTCACGAATCTAGAAAGGGAGAACGAGGGCAGAGGGAGTTTTGTGTGTGGGGGGGGGGGGGGGGGGGGGGGGGGGGGGGGGGGCGCGGGGGGGGGGGGGGGGGGGGGAATGAGGGAAGGCGTGAACCTCCAGGGAAATCGGTGAGGCGGAGAAAGCACGCGTTGATTTCTCGGTAAAACGATCATTACAAGAAAAAAAATACGAACCGAATCACCGAAGTATAACCGCACTTCTGTATGTTTTTATTTTTTGCTTTGGAATATAACACCAAAATTCTTGACACTATATTTTTCAATTAATTGTCAAAACTTCAAACAAAGTTGCAATTTTTTTTTTCGTATAACGATAATAAAAATAATTGTACATTTTATTTTTATTTATTCGGTGCCCTGTTCAAACGCAACTTTTTCGCACCTTCTCTCTTTTATTGCAACCCAAACCGAGAGGCATTTAAAACGGTATTTTCAGTTGAAATTCTTCGAAGAATTCGAAACTTTCCACCGCACCGGTAAATTTCAACTCGCAAAACTGACCGTTGTACTCTTGGAAAAACGAAATCACCAGCCCAAACAGTTTTCGTAAACTCAATATGGATACACGGATGATGACGTGACACAAATGAAATGACAAATGAAAAGAAAGAAAAAATTCAGCAATTGTGATAGTGCGAAAATAAACAGCTACGAAATTACGAAATTTTATTAATTTCATTACAATAATACGCTTTATCTGTTTATTATTTTTGTTCGTATTTATTGAATATGCCATTTCATTATCCGCTGTTCATGAACTCATGACAATTCTCATCTACGCAATATCAAATGCGTTTTCTAGTCGAAATCTAATTTACTTTACGTAATAATGCGGTTAACGCAGATTCAACGTCATTACGGATTCGCGGAAATGGACGCGCGAGGGACCGGCTCAGTTATGTCAAAAACCGGTACATATATATAAACATATTCTACCGCGTAGAGTTTCCTGGTATTATGTTTGCCAGAGGCATAACTACTCGGCTTGGAAACATATGATTAAAAAAAAATATATAAAAACAAATAAAAAATTATGTTTGATGAATCGTCGTTAGCTTTATATACGATCACAAAGCAAAAAGCGATTTTAATTGAAATTTAAATACAACAAATATACCACCCACGAAATCATATTAATTAGATCGTATTTACATATTTTCTTTCATTGCCTCTGATTCTTACCATCCTTGAACGATTAACCACTCATGTTTATCTCGTAACGGTCAATTACGATTCGAAGTAATCAAGGAAAGAAAGAGAGAGGGGGGGAGTAAATTGCTTATCGGTCACCCGATTCATCGGAATCCTTCACTCAAACATCCAACGAGTATAAACTACGAGAGCGAGAAATATAAAAAATATATTTCTATTATTAGAATACGCAGCATTTGTTTTTCTCTTGCTTTATTTTTTACAGTGCATTTTTTTTATCGAGGCCATTTAGATAACGTTTGACATACGATGCAGCTCTTATGTGACTGATCGAGCAGTTGCTTTTTTTTCCCTGCACTTGTTTATTGCAATACAATATTTTTTCATGATCGTCTCATTTTTTACGAAATCGAGAGCTTAAACGAGATTTAAACTGAAGAAGACAAAATACCAAAAAAACACTTGAAATTTTATTTTACTTGTAAATGATAACGATTTCGAGAGTAATGAACGAATTATAAATAAATAAATAAACAAAGAAACTAAAAATACGAGCCATACATTTTTTTTGTACGTGCCTCATTAATTGTTTCTTTATTTTTCTAAAGAACCTGAATACGAAAATTTTCGTTCGATTTTAATGAAATTTTTGAGAGTGTAGCGAGTTAGTTGAAATGAATTGTCATTAATTGTAGAAAAAAAACCGTTCGAGAAAAGAAAATGATAAATTAATAATTCGTTTTCGTCTTTTTCTTGATTTCAGTTGAATTTGGACGGATTCGATTATGCTGAGAGGAGAAACCATAAAATCACGATGCTGTCGGTAATGTGTCCAAACTGTCGACATCGTTTTCCGGCTCCAGGCTGTTGCAATCCCGGAGCGCCGGGAACAATAGTGACAAATAATGAGGACGAGAGGAGAACGATGGGCGAGAGGAACGAAACGCAGAGCAAGAACGATGGATTTTACGGAGGTGGTTATTTGCTCGTACCACGAGAATACAGCGAGAATAATCGTGGTTGTTTTATAAATGCACCGACAATCATTCATGGACCAACAATTATACAACAGCCGACGATATTTAATAAAATCGGTGACGAAAGCCGAGAGAATGAAAATTGGATAAAATCATTCAATAATCAACAACAACAGCAAGAGCAACAACAAAGAGGAAGAAATTTGTCGAACATGCAGGGTATTCTGGATATGGACGATACGAAAATGGCGAGGAGAATGAACGATTTTTCAAATTGTCACATCGACACGACCTGTGATTTGACCGGTGGTACGGTGACGATAACAACGCCGAATATCCAATCAGGCGGTTGTTTAATACGCAACAAAGATACAGAAATACTCGTTCAATCACCGAGAATCGAAATAAGACCGAAATTATCGGTGGGCGGTGGTTATTTCGTGCAGAAACATTTGCCGATAGATTTGCCAAGCAACGGATGTTTAATTTATCGAGAGAACAACGACATGAACGAGTCGGGCTCGTCATCGTCCTCTTCATCCTGTGATACAAGTTTAGACAAAACTATGATGAATGAGAATTTCGATGCATTTTGTCTTTGGCCACCTAGCGGCTGTCAAGAATTGCCAGGAATAAGACGTTTGCAGTCGACGACTAAGAACGTATTGTATAATCCTCGGTTTCAAGGCTCAAGTAACAAAGTACCTTGCAACAATGATTTGAACTGTCGTAACAATCCCCAAGAATTCACTCAAGATCGCAATTCGTCTGAAAACTCAACAGATTCCAATGACGCTAACAAACGTCATTCGAACTGTTGTTGCTCTGGAAAAAACAACAAAGAATCGTCGTCGTCGTCGTCGTTGAGAAATCCTGAAACAAATTCTCCTCGTTGCACGAATTCATCTTCCAAGGATCACGTGGAATGTACCAAAAGAAAATCTTCAAACGACAGTAATTCCGGTCCAATGGAAATTCGCGTTAACGCGACAGTCCAATTACCACCGAATGTTGAACACTGCACCGTCAATATCACCGCGACAACTGGAAATCCTGGATCCAACGATTCTACTAGAATAGTCGGTGGTGCTGGTGGCAGACGCGACAATTTTAATGGCGGCGGTCTCGTCCACTTCGAAAGCAACAACGAAACAACGAGCAACAACAACGAGAGACAAGAGGCTGCACCCACGACACCACTCTCTTGGCTCATGCCTTGCCCCTGGGGCTTTGACAACTATTCCATCGACAAAGACTTCATAAGACTCAAAGAGGTCAAAAGAATTTTACAAATATCCGGATGGTATCACGAAGGCCTCAGCTGGCAACAGAGTGAAACGCTTTTGAAAAATACTCCTGTTGGACGCTGGCTCATGAGAGACAGTTCTGACAGCAGATTCGTATTTGCTGTTTCCGTTCAAACGGCCCGCGGACCCACTTCCGTTAGGGTCCATTATTTCCTTGGACGGTTTCGCCTCGACGCCGAACCACGACTCAGCCTCGCTATGCCACTTTTCGAATGTCCTGTCAAAATGTTGCAACACTACGTCGATTACTCGAAACGCATCGACGAACATCGCAAAGAAGTTTGGGTCGATTACAGTGGACAATTGTACAGTCAAATTTATCTCACTAAACCTCTCGTTAAGGACGTTCAAAGCTTATCTCATCTCGCTAGAATCGCCGTTAATAGCAATAAATTAAACACCGATCTTCTTCCACCACTCATTAAAAATTATCTCGCTGAATATCCCTATAGCTTGTAAAACGTCACGCGATTAATAATGATGTTCTAGCAATGACCTTGATGTTGTTTTTATTCTTGATAACAAAAAATTGAAAAAACAACCAACTACCATCTGACAATAAGAACGACTTAATCGATCAACGAGCCGTTGCTCGAAACCCTTTTGTTTTCTCAATTAAACATTTTGCCCGGAAATCAAATGTTTCGAGTTGCCTTCGATTAGCTATTTTTCTTCTCCTCAATTATCTTCGAATCAATGCGAATACTGAAAATTCTAGGGTGACGGGGAAATATTTTCGAACTTTTTAACACGAAGACTGTTAATGTAATATTTTAGCAGTTCAGAATCGCCGAAATGTGGCTTCTGAATTGATTTTATTTCCAATAGAAAGTTCGACTATTTTTTCATTCGCTCGTTCGATAATGTTTGATATTATGCAACATTTTTTTTTCTCCTCTAAATTGGTCTATTATATACAATTCCAATGAACAAGAATATAACGTAGGAATAATTTATACGCATGAAGATAATTGAGAAATAATTGTTATTTGAAAATTGACGAAAATTACTCGTTTCGCAACGACGACGCGACGAACCCGAAACTTTGATTCGTATTCGGTATTGCCTCCTCGAGGCTAAACCTCGAAATGTGTGCTATTTTTTTCTTGTAATTTTTGTTTCCTTTATTTTTACAATCAAACGGCCTAATTGTACGACCAAAGAAAAAAAAACTGAGAAACACGCGAGATTCCCTTAATTGGTTTTTGTAGTATTACAATCACAAACGAAACAAAAAACCAACATCATTTATCTTCAATATTTCGAGTTTCGATACGAAACACACGTTAGTCAAACAAATTAGGAATAAATTTAGTGAAGAGGAAAAAAAAGTAAGAAAGAACGAAAAAAGAAAAAAAAACAGGCATAATATTCAGGCGCTCGACGCTTCATAGATCCGCGTTCTCGAAAATACCATTGTGATGAATGTCGAGATGAAATTTATCGATCGAAAATAATCTTTGACAATCGAACCCCACGAAAGAAAAGATTCATGTTTTTCTACCCAATTTGCATATAAATATATACATCGAGTTCGAGATTTTCAAGCTCTTTTTTTGGAGAAGATTCGTGAAAAATATTCAATCAACTTAAATCTTCGTGGTATACAAAATTTACGTGCAATATAAGAAAATGTACGAATTATTTTTCCGTTCGAAATGAATGTTAGCAAATAATATTTATTTTTTTCTTTTGTGGGATACTTCGAGCCTGTGTTAACGAAATAATTGCATGATCAAAAATGAGAGACATTATACATACGTTAGAAATTCAACGCTGAACGAATATTGGCGAATTAGTTGAAAATTCACGGTACGAAATAAAAATAAATAAATAAATCAATTGCCACGTGTACGAGCGGTTTTTTTTGACGTTTCTCGAAATTTCATGAATTTCTATTGGATTGCTTCCAGTGAAAATTGATGGAACTTTGAATCCATTCTCATTGGAATGTACTTAAAACATTTGACGAAGAAACCGACGTTAATTAATTTCGAGGAATAATTAAAAACCGCGTACGCGGCAAATGGTTCATTTGCTAAGACGAGAATTATGTAAAATGTTCGTCTTAATGGCAAAGAAAAATACGGTGTTTGTTAATGAGGTTAAAAAAAAATTGCCAGAACTGACGAGTCAACTTTGACGATACAAAATTAAAGAAAAGAAAACAATAAAATAATAGAATAATTCGTCTCCGATTATAATCGAATTTCATTTCGCTTTACTACTTTTTTTAGACTGCGACAAATCTCAGATTTAAAGAACAACGTTTTCGTCCAAAAACGCATGTTTTTTAAAAGTAAATATTCAACGCTTGATCGAAATTGACGTTGTATTTACGCTTTATTTCTATCAGTTGCGTGAATGCGAGAGAAATCGAAGATGATGGAAAGATGAACGGGAGGAAGACGAAACCTAGTTTGTTCCCTTAAAGAGTTATGCAGACTTGAAGATAAAAAAAAAACTACTTTCAAAATGTTATTTTCAAGGCTTTAGACAATTCGATTAAAACAAAAGAATACCGCACTCAGTTTGTTGGAATCTCGTATGAAACGTAGTGCATTTTAAAAAACACAATTGTCTTACGTGACGAGAAAACATGATAAAAATATGCCATTTATCTTAAGGGACCGTGTAACCCCTTAAAATCTTGGCTTCGCGCGTAAATGTTTCGTTGCAAATGAAGAAATAAATAAACCACAACAATCAACGACTCTATCTCTATATTAGAGATAATATTTCATTAGTGTTTATCGTATTAATATTAATGATAATAATAATAGTTAAAGTGTTATGTCGAGGGAATTATGTGGACGGGAAGTCTTAAGTAGTGCCTCGAAAAGAGAGACTTATAAGCCGTAACTGCCATTTGTATAAAATCAATAATATTCCTTTATTTATCTTTTCGAAAATCTTCTATTTCCCCTCCTTCCTTCTCCTCACCCTCCTGACCGCCGTAATATTTCGCGATTAAGGTTATTATTACGTACATCGATATTGTACGCTTTTCCCACCCAACCTACTTCTACCGATCTCTGGTATCCGGACCTTCCCCAATATTTACGTACATTTAGTAAGTCGCGAAAATGAAATGAAAAATAAACAAAAATAAATAACACGATTTAAAAAAAAATGTATGTATTTTGTATAATTATAGCCGATCTAAAAATGTATAGAAACATGAAGATAAATTATTAAAGAATTATTTATTGTCAAAAGTAAAGTGCGTTGTTTATTTCGACAAAAAAAAACCTTATTTTCCTTGATGTTCGAAAGCAACGATTTTCTTTCCTTGAGCAATTTTTCCTCTTCCTTTACTTGCGGAATTATTTTACACGATTAAACAAAAAAAATTATCGAGACTTTGCTAAGATTCGAAAGATTGAATGTTCAAAAAAATATCATGACTAGATAAAATATTGACCAACCACAAAATTTGGTTCGTATTTTTGAATTGACCTAGAAAATTTCGAGCCAGAGTTTTATCACCTCATTTATTGCTCGTAGACAACTTTTTTTCCTTCTCTTGATACGTCGTGTGTACTAAACGACACGCGCTATCGTGACTACCAGCTGGAATCTCTTTCCATTAAATATTGACACGAGCAATGAGCACATGATAAATTAATGGCCTCTCTCGTTCGTCGATCTAGCAATATTTCATCGGATTTCTTCGCGATGAGGAAATTATGTAATCTCGTGAAAATGTTGCGAATGTTTTTCATAGAAACAATCAAAACGTCGTACGATTCTAATTATGAGGACAATTCTGTCAACTTAACCGAAAATTATTCTTGTAGTGGTTTTTTTCAACAAGTTTAGTAATCTTTGTACAATTTTCTCAAATGTTTCCCATGATTGAATCAAGATTCACTGGAATTTCCTTTCGATTACCTCTTGGAAAAAGTATCGATATAAAATAATCTTTTATTATAAAAGGAAAGACGTCAAAATGTTTGTTTTCTTGTTTTCTTATAAGATTGAAAAAATATAAACAATGGCTCGTTTGGTAAATGAAGAGTTGACAATAAAGACGTAACGATCAAAAATTATAAGAGGAAGTTCATTAGGCTAGTAATTTGTACGCTCATCAAGACTCGTACGAAGTAATAATACGAGGAAAAATGATGAAAATCGTTTAGCGAGAATTGCCAAGCGTGGATAATTGTTTTCCACCTTGGATGGCAAAATACTGCAATCGCTCAAACCTATAACTACACACCTATGATAGTTATCACGAAAGTAATGTGTACACAGGTGTGCGTGAGTGTTTATGTGTGCATGAGGAATGTCAAACATTCCTTTATTTATGTACAAGGCTTTTCGTGACGAATTGCCTCGGACATGGCCTGAGAAAAGAATTTATTCCGTCGTCACAGATCCATCATTAAATGTGACGAAACTAACAGGATTTTCAGTGAATTTAACATTCACTCGAAATTATTAAAACGACGAAACTCTTTAATTAGAGATTTTTTTGTTTTCAAATATTCCTTAACTGGATAATTTTTTTCAAAATTGTATACAATACACTCTGAACAATAAATAATTATTTTTTTATTCCTGATCATCAATGAAAAGATAAAATCAGTATTAACCAACCTTGATCAGGCCAATGTTTTATTTTTCTCGTAACAAATTCATCAGTCGTGACGAAACTGAAATCGAATATTTCGTCAATTTCTATTGAGCTGACGTTATTTCAATAGTGAACGTAGAAAAAAAAGTAGTAAGCAATCGAATTTTTTAAATATTTGAAACTAGATTTATATTCGAAAAATTCAATGCCGTTTGGATGGAACAACGAATAGCGAGAAAATACTTCAAGGAGAATTTTTGAATACTAATAATATTGAAAAAAAAATGGAATTAATAATTTAATGTTAAATCTGACTTGGTCAATTTTTTTAGAAACCTCACGTACACCAGTGCGTATAATTATGTTTATGGAAACTGGTATAATAATCAAGGCGATTTTATGCATTTCAAACATACCTCCTTGCTGCACTCTATATTTATAAACGCCGAGGCAGTGTTTGCGTTTTTTTTTTTCGCGTTTTATCATTCTCGAGCTCCTAATAATATTGCGCGTGTTAGTGTCTGTCAAGATTCCGAGTAAAATATTTTCTACACCGAATATTAATGATTATCGACTAGTGATATTACTGTTAAAAAAATTGAGGCGATCGTTGAAAAAAAATTCGTTGTATAAAACATTATTTACAAAATGATGGTTGATGCACAGGTCAATTAATTTTCTAGTAATTTATACGATGTTATAATGTTACGTTAGGACCAATTGAGCCCAAATAATACTTGCTGAATGCTGCGTACAGTTGACTCGCCCTTTGCACTTCCTCGGTCCTGAAATTAAAACGAAAATCGTTAATTCAACTGTCAAATTCAATTCGGTGGCAGTCCCGAGTTCGAGAGCTCAGGAAATTGAAAAAATTTGTACATTGACTTAAAGAAAGTGAAAATATCACTCATTATTTCAAAGTTTTTAACGATTTTTGGAAGGAGCAAACTTTAGTCAAGTTTCATTGAATTAATATTATTTTTTCCCACCAATGTACTCACTTCAAGTCATTGAAGTCTCGTTCTTTGTTGCTAATAGCATCTTTAAGGATTTTTCGTTCTTTATCGAGTTCTCTAATCGCTGAAATATGATTATTTTGTATTTCGTTGATTTGATTATTGAGGGCAGTTATTTGTGCGTTTAATGTTTGTATTTGTGAATTTTGTTCCTGATGTCTAGCGCGTTCTTCGGCCAACTCAACTTTCAATCTCCCATTTTTTTCTCTCTCTTGTTCCAGCTCGTCTTTTATGAGTTCGTATCGTCTGTTAGGTTCGATCAATTCACTCTGTAATTTGGTAACTTGTCGTTGGAGAGTAGCGACAGTTCTTTGAAGATCGTGTGATTTTTCGTCCACCATTTTTTTTTCATCCTTAAGCTTTTCATAAGATTCCTCGATTCTCAAAAGTCGAGAATTCTGTTTATCCAGTTCAGATGTTCTCGTTTTATAAGTAGATAACTTATCGTTAGTTTCACGAAGTTCGATACGAGTTTTTTGTAATTGAGCTTGGCATTCTTCCAAACCTTCTGTATTTTCCTTTAAACTTGTCTTCAATACGTTGATCTCAATTTTATGTCGATTTTCTCGTTCACGAGTTTCCCTCTTTGCTCGATGCAATTCGATTCTACTCTTTGCAATAAGGTCCTCGTAAGATCGAGTCTGAGAAACTGTTTTTTCTCGCAACGATGTCATATCTGTTGTGATTTTACGAAGTTCACGCTCATTACGTTGAACACGACTTTCAAGCTCCTTCTCCCGAGCCAAGCTTTCCCGAAGGCTCTCTTCCAACTTTTTGTATTCCCGTTGCCAATGGTCGTCCGATTTCTCACGAATTTCTCGCAACTCAGCTATTTCTCGTGATTTTTCAACGTTAAAACTCTCTCTTTCTTCCTTCAACAGCTTTATTTCAGTTTCTAGCTGTTCCACAAGATTCTTTGCGGCCTCTGTGTCCTTGGCTCGAGTGCTTATTTCTTTGGTTAACAATTCGATCGCAGCGCTGCGATCCTGCAAGATTTGATTCAGTTTCGCAATAGTCTTGTTGGCTTCAACCGCCGTGGTTGTTTTTTCACACTCCTCTTTGTCCTTGCTCTCAATTTCTAAAGTCTTAGTTGCCTGGATAAGAGTTTCATGTTCGATTTGTTGAGTCTCATGAAATATTTCTGGAGAAGCCGAGGAAAGTTTTGTGGAATCGATCTTTGCTGAATCATCCAACAGTTTTTGTCGTGAGCTTTTAACGTCATCTTGCAATCGAGAAAGCTTTGACAAACTATCGTTCATAGTTGCCTGCGAGACAAGACTCGCAACTTGATTTTTGTGCAACGATTCGTCGATAGCGTAAATGATGGCGTCTGGGACACAATTTCCCCGAAGATTCAGCTTCGTTAGTCCATGGTTTTCCCGCAAAGCCTCCAACAAAAGTTGACCGCCCCGGAGACCCAACGTGTTCCAAGCTAAATCTACGCTAATCAAGGATTTATTCGTTCTCAAAGCTTTTGCTAAAGCCTCGGCGCAATGTGGTGAAATCTGATTGTATCGAAGATCCAATTCTTCTATGTTGTGATTCGTTCCTAGACCTTCGCAGAATTTTCCAAATTCTTCCAAATCGCTTCCCAAACTGTTCCATTCCAACGACAATTGCTTCAGCGTGTTGTTGCGAAGAAAAATTTTTCCTAACTGGCCTACCGCAGGCCCGTTTATATTGTTACCCTTCAGGTTCAACGACGTCACGTTCGAACCTTCGCACAACGCACCCAATATACTGCTCAGCCCCTTCGATAGTAACATGCAATCCCCTAAATCTACTTTTCTTATTGTTGAACTTGAAGCCAAAACTCTTGCCAGTATTCCACATATTGGAACTACTATTGACATTGATGATAACCTCAGCTCACCTGTTGTGCTACAAATAAAATTTTGAGACTATTAATCCACAAATAATCTCATTTGTTTTACTTGTATTTCATGTTTTTTGTATATTTTCGAATTTCCCTTTTGCCAACATCCTCATTATTATAACGTATTTTCTAATGGAATATTTCTCAATTTTTTGTTTACCATAAGAACAGTAATTAATTTTGAGCAGCATGATTAATTCAGATTGATGAATTATTAAAATAATTCATTTTGGAAATATGTGTGTACTCTGTGGAATATTTAATAATTTTCTTTTTAAATTTCAATACTTTTAGCTTAAAGCTAAATGTGCAAAACGTGATTTTTCGGGGTTAAAAATACCAACGAAAATTATTATGCAAAAAGAGAAAACATTAAATGAATTATGAAAAATTCAAGCTTTCATCAAGTTTCAATTCAAAAGTTATAGTCGAATATCAACAGGTCAAAGATTTATTAAATTAGGTTCGAAATGTTGAATAGAAAAAAAAAAAATTGTAATAGCCGTAAAAACGAAAGCCTTGTAGCTGATAAGGTCAATGTAAAGTAGGGGGTAACTGTGTAAAACCTCGAGAACATATACTTCAAATAAATAAACTAAACTAAAAGGCTTGTTCGATTGCAAAACAAGTAGGATAATCCAGATTTAATCGATTGAATTTGGGGGAAAAATGATACTCAAAGTTATATTCGTGCGTGATTTCTATTGCCCTACAATTCCTTTGTTCTTTACTGGCAAATTATCAACTTCGAAGAATTAGAACAGCTATCTTATGAAAGATTGCTTCCTTTAAATACTTTCAAGTTTGCTGTACTGTTAGCCCAATTTGAGACTTTGATGGCATCGAAGCGAAGATGCTTGATTAAATCATAATAAAATAGAGTCCTCACTGAATTTCGTATTTTAGATCAAATTTGTAAAATCAAACAATTTTTTGAATGCGAATGAGTCATGTGTAAACAAACGAAAACTTTTTTACATGCGTAACTAACCTGCCGATTTTAATCTGTTCGAGAACTTCCGGCGGCGGCGGGATGTTACAATTTTCACATAGCTGAACAAAAAGGTCACAATCACTGAGCATCTTCATGTAAAAATATTGAAAATTTAGGCTCGGTTGATGTCGCGATAAACGAATAATTTTTTTCGATATTAAAATAGGAGCGCGACGTAATTTTGATTTTAATGTTTTCGCGTCGTACGTTCGTTTCTCGGAATGCACACGGGCAGCGCCGCGAGCAGACGCGTCAGTGTGGCAAACATGAGAAAATGAAAAACAATAATAGGGATTTTTTTTTCGAAACGGTAAAAATACTATACTAACCATTTTTTGCTCAAATCCGCATAGTTTATAATCGTATGACGGCAAACGATGCGACGTAATATGTTTCGAATTTTCAATTTATTACTGTATAAAGAAAACATATTACTTCTACGATTAAGAAAAAGTGAGATTTACTTACCTGACCACAGTGGTTATTTGACGCTAGTTTCACGAACACACACAACCGGCGAATTAAAAAATGGCGAACAAAATTCCACATGGCGGCAGTGTTTCTTCCGTTTCGAGTGTTCCGGTTCGATCCACTGTGGCTGTGGCTCTGTAACTCATTCGTCGCGTGGATCTCGTGAGAAGTCTGTTTCGTGAGGGTATGTTCCGATAGTGTATTTATCATATACAAAAATGGCCGAGGAAACTCCGCAAAAGGAGGAATCGGTGCATTTTCAAGAACCGGCAATACAAAATAACCCGGATGGCTGGGGCCCGTTCGAGTTGCCAGATCAATTCAAGGATATACCGTACCAGCCATTCTCGAAGGGTGACCGCCTTGGAAAGGTAAGAATAAAAAGCCTATTTTTTCAACTACACACGTTTGTCATAGTTGAATCCTCTGTCACGAAATTTACACTTTTTTCATACTCAATTATTCGACAGATTTCGGATTGGACCGGAGCTGCCTTCCAGGACAAAAAGTTTGCCAGTAAGTGTCACTATTTTCGTTTTTCACTTCCGCGCCAACATAACCTCTGTTTTTCCAAAAAAATCATCTTTAATCCACAAATAAAATTCGTATTTGCCTCAAAATCGTTGGTTGTATGAAATTTTTTGTCTACTGTGGCTTTTCAGTATTTTCATTTTAGTATTTCATTCTCAAGTTCATTATGCGTCATTATGACTGAAATTTTCAATTATGCACAGCTTCAAGAATGAAGTGCTCGAACTTATTCTTGAAAAATGTAGTTCCTCACACTGACCACTAGAATCTTGAAGAAACGATTTTTTAGAGGACATTTCTTTTTAAACTCAGACATCCAGAAGTCCCAAATTTACAAATAAGAAACGAGAATGACATGAAAATAAAAACTTTACAGACAAGTATACATCTCAATTCGGCTCGGGAAGTCAATATGCCTATTACCACGAGGATGATGAGTCAACTTTCCATCTGGTGGATACGACAAGAGTGCAGAAACCGCCATACCAACGTGGCCGTTTTGGAAAGAATCAGCGTAACATGAGAGGTCGTGGAGGTCAACGAGGTGGAATGAACCAGTTGCAGCAACTAGGAAAGTTGAAATTGAGGGAGAGAGAGCGCAAGGGACAAACGAAGCGTTGGGGTCGTCAGCAGGGAATGAGAAATCACAAAAATCAGCCACCGATAAAGATACGAGATGCGTCAGTGACGGTGCGTCCAGATTGGGTTACGATAGAAGAAATGGATTTTCTAAGATTAGCGAAGCTCTCACTGCCCGGAGTCAAGGACGGTGAAGATATTCTGTGCGCAGGTTCATTGGAGTATTACGATAAAACTTATGATCGTGTGAACGTCAAGAACGAAAAGCCATTGCAAAGAATTGATCGTATATTCCATACGGTAACAACGACCGACGATCCCGTGATCCGTAAGTTGTCAAAAACCGAAGGAAACGTATATGCAACGGACGCTATTTTGGCGACGATAATGTGCTCAACACGAAGCAATTATTCGTGGGACATCGTGATCGAGAAGATCGGGGATAAGCTGTTTTTCGATAAGCGCGACAACACCGAATTCGATCTTCTGACGGTGAACGAGACGAGCGTGGAGCCACCGCAGGACGATGGAAATTCCTTAAATTCTCCTCGTAATTTAGCGCTCGAAGCTACGTTCATAAATCATAACTTCTCCCAGCAAGTTCTAAAATCCAACGAACCACGTTACAAGTTCGAAGAAGGCAATCCTTTCATCTCGGAGGAAGAAGAAAGCGACGTAGCCAGCGTGGCTTATCGTTATCGCAAATGGGACTTGAATAACGGCGTCACTCTTGTATGTCGATGCGAACACGATGCTGTTATGCAAGGACCAAACAACGAGAATCAATTTCTTACTATCAAAGCCCTGAACGAATGGGACTCAAAACTCGCGAACGGCGTCGAATGGCGACAGAAGCTCGATACCCAACGTGGTGCTGTACTCGCCAACGAGCTCCGCAACAACGCCTGCAAACTTGCTAAATGGACGGTGCAAGCCCTCCTCGCGGGTTCCGATCAATTGAAATTCGGATATGTATCTCGTGCTTCCGTTCGTGATTCTTCGAAACACGTTATTCTTGGCACCCAGCAATACAAACCAAACGAATTTGCAACTCAAATCAATCTCAACATGGACAACGCTTGGGGTATTTTACGTTGCATCATCGATATTTGTCTCAAACAAAAAGATGGCAAATATCTTATCATGAAAGATCCTAACAAGCCAATGATACGTCTTTACGATATTCCTGATAATACCTTCGAGAGCGAAGGCGAGGAAGATGAGGACGAGGAAGAACCCGTCAACGACGCTTTCCAGAACTGAATCAAGATCGAGTAACATTTTTTATCGTCGCGGAAACTACAACGTAACGTGGCAACGGTTCTACTAAATATTGTTAATCCAACGAATATTCTTGCTTATTTGAATTTTATTTGACGAGTCTTTATTGTAAACAGAAATCGAAGTGGTGGAAGGTAATAAACGATTGCAGAGAAGATTTTGAGATATCAGGAACAGAGAAATTCCCGATACCTTAGAATGTCAATTAAAAGAAACGAAGTTTGTTTTTTTGCTTCCTAGATTTTTTAAATAGAAATTTCTATTTTGCCAACCTTCCAATTTGTTACTTCAATTTTGGTGAAATTTTGCTCCAATTTTCGTTTATCCTCAGTAATTATTTTCATCACTTTGAAAGTCTTTGTACTCCCAATTCAAAGTCTTACACATTGAATTCAAATTTTTGGCACTTTTGGTTCAAAACTGTACTGAAATCTTGTTTTCTGAACTCTAGAATTTGTTCGGAATTTATTCACGTGAGTTGAACATACTTATAAGAATTGTTACGTGAAAAGAGAAATCATTAAGTAATTGGAAAAAAAAATTAAGTCATCATCAAGTTTTAAAATATCAAAAAACCTATTTCAATTTTCAATCGATTTGGAGAAACGCCAAAATCAATCAATCGAATGGATATTTACGTAAAGGAGAAAAATAAATATCAAAATGTTTTTAGCCTGACACTTCCTTATCCTGCGACTCCCTCATTATTTATCTTCGAAAACAGCGAAGAATCGGAACAGCTGTGACATGACAGCTGTCTGCTAACTTTCCATGTTTTCATTATTGCCAAACTGCTAGCCAAATTTAATATTGTGACGTTATCGAAGCGGAAAACCGTGTCAATTTATTATAAAATAACGTCCTCTCGGAATTTGACATTCCACGTGGAATGTATAATTTCAAACAACTTCTTAAATAGTACGCGCGATGTTTATCTGGGTATTTAGGATGGTTATTTGACGGTAATTTTCTAACACCGGCGAATCTCAAATGGTTTTCAACATGGCGTGGCCGTCTCTTCCGTTTCAAAAGTGTTCCGGTGCGACGCGGTGCGGCACCACTATGACATGTCATCATTGTCGTCGGCGTCTAGTTGATCCTGCGTGAAATGTTTGGCGAGAGCATGCTCCGATAGTTTTTTAATAATCTTATCCGAAAATGGCCAACGAAACCGTCGAGGAAACTCCGCAAAAGGAAGAACCGGTGCATTTTCAAGAACCGGCGATACAAAATAATCCGGAGGGTTGGGGACCGCACGGGTTGCCGGCTCAATTCAGGGATATACCATATCAGCCATTCTCGAAGGGTGACCGCCTTGGAAAGGTAAGAATGAAAAGCCTATTTTTTCTACTACACACGTTTGTCATAGCTGAATCCTCTGTCACGATATTTACACGTTTTTTCTTACTTAATTGTTCGACAGATTTCTGATTGGACTGGAGCTGCTTTCCAGGACAAAAAGTTTGCCAGTGAGTGTCATTACTTGTTTTATTTCCCAGTTCCCGGCTAACATAACCTCTGATTTCCGATTTATTCGTCATAAAAGAGGAAATACAATTCCTATCGCCCCAAAATCGGTTGTTGTCTAACATTCTGTACAACTTTTTTGTTTTTCTAAATACAATTTTCATTCATTAACACATCATTGTTATCACAAACTAAATTCTCTATTCTGCATGGTTTCGAGAACAATATTCGTTGCTTGATTCTAAAAAAAGTAAACTTTCCTACGGGGACAACCAGAAACTTTAATCAATGGATATACTGCTTGAAAAAAAAAACTGTTTTCTAAGTTTAAATTTACCGTGCTTTCCCATTTCGATATTTTGAGAACTTTCTTGACCCCTTGGCTGTGTATGATGCATAAAATATAAGTGTTATAAAGTTGGAGACAAAATTTGACGTAAAGTTTCGAAATTTTGGTTAAAAAAACAAGAATAAAACAAACAATTTCCATTACAGACAAGTATGTCTCTCAATTTGGATCGGGAAGTCATTACGCGTATTACCACGAAGATGATGAGTCAACTTTCCATCTGGTGGATACGACGAGAGTGCAGAAACCGCCGTACCAACGTGGTCGTTTTGGAAAGAATCAGCGGAACATGAGAGGCCGTGGAGGTCAACGAGGTGGAATGAATCAGATGCAGCAACTAGGAAAGCTGAAATTGAGGGAGAGAGAGCGCAAGGGACAAACTAAGCGTTGGGGTCGTCAGCAGGGAATGAGAAATCACAAGAATCAGCCACCGATAAAGATACGGGATGCGTCAGTGACGGTGCGTTCAGATTGGGTAACGATAGAGGAAATGGATTTCCCAAGATTGCAGAAGCTTTCGTTGCCCGCGGTCAAGGACGGTGAAGACATTCTGTGCGCGGGTTCATTGGAGTATTACGATAAAACTTATGATCGTGTGAACGTCAAGAACGAAAAGCCATTGCAAAGAATTGATCGTATATTCCATACGGTAACAACGACCGACGATCCCGTTATCCGTAAGTTGTCGAAAACCGAAGGAAACGTATATGCAACGGACGCTATTTTGGCGACGATAATGTGCTCAACCCGAAGCAATTATTCGTGGGACATCGTGATCGAGAAGATCGGGGATAAGCTGTTTTTCGATAAGCGCGACAACACCGAATTCGATCTTCTGACGGTAAATGAGACGAGCGTGGAGCCACCGCAGGACGATGGAAATTCCTTAAACTCCCCTCGTAATTTAGCGCTCGAAGCTACGTTCATAAATCATAATTTCTCCCAGCAAGTTTTGAAATCCAACGAACCACGTTACAAGTTCGAAGAAGGCAATCCTTTCATCTCGGAGGAAGAAGAAAGCGACGTAGCCAGCGTGGCTTATCGTTATCGCAAATGGGACTTGAACAACGGCGTCACTCTTGTTTGTCGGTGCGAACACGATGCTGTTATGCAAGGACCCAACAACGAGACGCAATTCCTTACTATCAAAGCTCTCAACGAATGGGACTCAAAACTTGCGAACGGCGTCGAATGGCGACAGAAGCTCGATACCCAACGTGGTGCTGTACTCGCCAACGAGCTCCGCAACAATGCCTGCAAACTTGCTAAATGGACGGTGCAAGCCCTCCTCGCGGGTTCCGATCAATTGAAATTCGGATATGTATCTCGTGCTTCCGTTCGTGATTCTTCGAAACACGTTATTCTCGGCACCCAGCAATACAAACCAAACGAATTTGCAACTCAAATCAATCTCAACATGGACAACGCTTGGGGTATTTTACGTTGCATCATCGATATTTGTCTCAAACAAAAAGATGGCAAATATCTTATCATGAAGGACCCTAACAAGCCCATGATACGTCTTTACGATATTCCTGATAATACCTTCGAGAGCGAAGGCGAGGAAGATGAGGACGAGGAAGAACCCGTCAACGACGCTTTCCAGAATTGAATCATGACAAAGTAGCGTTTTTTATCTTCGCAAAAACTCCCAAACAGAGCACATGGCAACAGTTCTATCTACAAAATACTGTAATCCTAACGATTCTCTCTTATTCGAATTTCCTTCGATGAGGAGTCTCCATTGTAAACCAAAATCGAAATGATGAAAATGAATAAAGGATTACAGAGAATATTTCAATCTATCATTTTTTTCCTAACCATCTTTCCTTACCTTTCCTCATTTTGTTGGGTCATTCGACTGACGTAAGCATTGCAGCTCCAAAAATCGTAGTAACTCGAGTATCGGACAATTCCGTCAGGTGACGTTTATAAATCGCCTTGAATTTCATCCATCGTCAAAACGTCCAACGTCGAATGAATCTCGTTTCTCTCGTCCCTCGTTTCTCAGACTCGTTGAAAAGCTAAGGAACCAGGGAAAAAGGGAGAAAAAGATCTTTTACTCGTAGTTTTGTGAGATTCGTCACTTTAATATGCAAATCAATTGGAAAGCACAGTGTCACAATAATTCTATTTCAAAACATATTTAATTTTCGAAATTGCAGCGTTCAACATCTCGTCGTTGATATCGCGATGGAAAACGAGTCTAACGATTTTATTAGAAAGAGCAAGAGCTCTGACAATGACTCGGGGTTCGTCGGGTTCGTCGAGGACAACGCTCAACCTGTGGACAAAAATACTAGCATCGTAGTCAACATGGTCGTGTACGCGAAGGACAACCATATTTGTTTTTATTCCTGTGTCTTGAATATGTTGAAAAATGCTTGTTTCCATTTGATTAATCGCAGATTCCAACTGGCGTGCTCGCTCGTGATCTTTTTTCAGAAGCGGTACAGTTTCTTCGAGTGCGACGATACCCGCAGCTGCGAGAACTCCGACCTGGCGCATTCCACCACCCAAAACTTTTCTGACGCGTCTTGCGCGCGAAATGAAATCGCGATCACCGCACAGGATTGAACCAACGGGCGCGCCGAGACCTTTGCTCAAACAGAACGTCACGGAATCGAAATTCTCGACGATTTTATCCACTGGAGTCCCTGAACCAACCGAAGCGTTCCACAAACGGGCTCCGTCCATGTGCAACTTCAAATTTCGCTTTTTTGCCATCGCCACCAATTTTCCTAACCACGATTCATCAATTATGTTACCCGTGAACGTATTCTCTACGATTACCAACCTCGACGTTGGCTCGTGCAAACGATCCTTCCGGAACTTTGACTCCAATGTCTCCAGACTAAATGTACCGTCTTCGTTATTCGCTATTGGATTTAATGTCACTCCTGCTATTTGAGCTGCTCCACCTTGCTCGTGCAATACCGTGTGCGATCGGTCTCCACAGTAGGCTTCGCAACCGCGCTCGTTGCAATGAACCATTACTGTCGATTTACGAAATTTTTATACAACACTTTCAGAAAGCAACTTCAATACACTTTCTCAGTGTAAAGTTTGAAAAATCTACAATTTCATTGTAATCCACAAAAGTCTTCTTGGGTTTTTCGTTTCGGACAATTTTTTACAGGAGTCCTACCGTCAGGCCCTTTTTTTCTGATACAAAGAAACGAAAAACTTACTTGCAATTAAATTTCCCATGGTCCCGGAAGCGACAAATAAGGCAGCTTCTTTTCCAACCATTTCGGCAGCTTTTCGCTCTAATTCTAGAAAAATAAAATGTCGATTAAAGTTCAAGAAATAAATTAAGAAAAAACACTGAATTTTTCTCATTATTTCGAACCATTGACAGTGGGATCTTCGCCAAAAATGTCGTCTCCGACATCGGCATTCATCATGGCGAATCGCATTGCTTTAGAAGGTTTTGTTACAGTGTCGCTTCGTAAATCGACGATTATGGCCTATGCAAAAAAAATGTTTATCATTATTATTGTTTGTTTTCGAACATTTATTCAAAACAAAATCGTGGATTTTTGGAAAATGGAACATTCTTAACGTACATTTTTATCCCTCGCGTAATCATTGATGTTCACGTCCAATTGTGCGCCGTAAGAAGACATCGTTTTTGATTCAAATACAGATCGCTGCAAAAATGATTAAACACTTTGAAGATAATGATTATATGATTTTTCAAAAATCATGAATATGCAAACATTGGGTTTAGATTCGAATCCATAAACGAACTTGACATGAAAAACTAAGTTGTTTTTATTTTGTATTCGTCTCTCGATTTTTTGAAAGGGACGAATACAAACACTTTACGAAATAAAAAACAGTATTTCTGCATTCGAACGATGCGTGATTTTCATCGATTTTTGCAGCAACTTATGGATACGAAATAGTTATAAATAAGTGCAAGTAAATGATTCTGTCGTCCCCTTGGCCAAATAAGGATTTTATAATGATTCATTAAACACGGGGGCTAACAATAGTCGTTTTTTTTTTCCTTGACCGTTGAATGTCCCCCTCCGAAACTCTCGTGTATATCTTTCTCGTTCATACAACCAAATACGGCGTATATATATGTATATATGTATACCTGTATCAGCACGGGCCTAACTTTGATGCGAAAAGAAGGTTTTGACCTTAATTCGCCTTCAGGCTTGTTTATATGGCCCACAAACGCAAAAACAACCATATTTGGTCTTTAACGATCATACAAACTGCAATTTCATTGGTCGGTTCGAGGTGAAACTAATTTTGGTTATCAACTTGAGAATTCACGATCGAAATAGAGGAAAATATAATCTGTTATGGTCAAAATCGATGATGAGAATTTTCACCTCGATTAGTTTATTTCGCGAGTGGCAACAAGACTCGCATTCTTGTCCATATATTACTAAATCCTACCTGTTGATATACCGATCGATATGTCGATTTATAGAAATAAGTTTAGCGATGAAATAGCTACGAACGTTGTTCCAATCACGAAATGCACACACGAAACGTTAACACAGAAATGAGAACGGGCCCGGATATCTCACAAATATCTGATAGTTCTATGATGATGAAATGAATAAATTGAATAATTTGGCTGGAAATGACGCGCACGAAGAATTCATCCGTGTAGATAATTCGTATCCGAGATAGTTGTTCTTTAATTGATAAATTAGATAAACGCGACAAATCTTCAAGAGAAATCGATATTGTCCTTGAAAACTTTTCTAAAGATTGCACAATGTTCAAGTGCTCATAGGGAAATTCGATTTCGAGTTCGGTAATGCAACAGTATATTTAATAAATTGTTATAAACTGAGATTTCTTTATTATAAAAATCCCTGAATTCTGTGCTAGAAATGTTGCACTATCAAGTACAAAATTTATAAAGTTCCTTCTGAATAACACTTCACCACTGTGGTGCTGAATGTAAATAAGAAAATATTATCAAGTTTTATGGATAGTTGACAGCTGGAGGTTAGATTAGATAAAATAAATTGACGGGCTAGTCGTAGTTCGCACGACGGATTAAAACGATTTTCGAAAGATAATGGATTAATTGGAATATTCAATAGTTCTAGTTGTTTATTAGATATAATTGATTTTTCATGGAATTGTTTGAAAAGATCGAAGATTTTATTGATGAAAAGAATCGATCGATTGACTCTACCAACGCTTTTGCCCCGCGAAATGTCTGGTTGCTGTCCTCTACCGGCATCTCCCGTACTTTGTAGTAAATGAAGATTTTCGATTTCTCCGGTAGATAGCAATACCGATCAAGTGAGCCGGGCGGCGTGTCAGTGCGTTTGTACTCTAGTCGGCAAACGCGAATGGGCGACGACGGGGCGCGAGGGGAAGAAGAGGGTACCGGGCGTAAGTGGAGAGAGAGAACGGTTCCAAGCCATGGGGTAGAGTCGGCCAGCCGGGAGCCAGCTTTCAGAAGGTAGTGTGGCCAGCGCGCGGTGTGTCGACTCTGTCGTGCAGAGAGAGTCGAGCTAGAGAGAGAGAAGGAGAGAGAGAGAGCGAGAAAGCAAGAAGGAAGAATCTAAGGAAACGTTAGATACAAAACTACAAAAGAAACACTATTCCACTAACTTTGAGTGATAAAGAAAAAAAAAAAAAAACAATTTTTTGTCGCATTATTTCCGTTCCGTCCTCAGTTTTTTGCACACACATGTAAAAATTGCGGTGGCTGATATACTTGAATAAAGAAGTTGGTCGGTTCGCGTTCGGTTTTACCGCCTAGTGTGTAACGTGTTTTCCAATCGTGCGAGACTCTCATCGGGAGTATAGGAAAAATAAAAAATTTGTAAAAATATCAAAGAAAAGGAAAACAAATACGTGTTTCGTGGGAAGCCGTGCATAAGACGTTTTGTGTGCGTGTTGTGTATGTGTGCGTGCGAGTGTGTATATTTGCTACGGCGTACGGGGCGTTGAGAGTGAGAGCGCGGCGTTCGCCGAGAGAAAAAGGCGATTCAGACGGCAGAACGCGCGAGAGGGAGAGAGCGAGAGAGAGAGAGTGAAGCGAAGCATAGTGCAAACTACCACAGCGGCCTTACCGGGAGAACGCTTATTGTTGTTTTTTATTTTATTTTTTTTCCAAATTTTAACCCAAACGAAAAAGACAAGAGAGACATTGGGCTGAAGGGGGAAAAGAAGAGAAACGAGAGATAAGAAAGAGACAGAGAAAACGGTTAAAGGCGGCGCACTTCGTAAGCATTGTGGTGCGCGCGTGTAAAGAAAGATGGCGGACGCTGATTCGAGGGTAGACCGGTCAGATCCGGAATTGCGTTACCTTTCTGTAGATCGTAATAATTTCAACGATCCGGCGACACAAGCGGAATGGACTCAAAAAAAATTGGTATGGGTGCCCCACGAGACTCAGGGCTTCGTCGCCGCTGGGATAAAGGGCGATCGGGGCGATGAGGTCGAGGTCGAAATTGCCGAAACCGGCAAGCGTGTACTCGTTGCAAGGGACGACATACAGAAAATGAATCCACCCAAATTCGACAAGGTCGAGGACATGGCCGAACTCACGTGCTTGAACGAGGCTTCTGTACTTCACAATCTCAAGGATCGTTATTATTCCGGACTTATATACGTGAGTACTATTTTTTTATTCTTTCATTCCCCTCGACCTCGTCCTGTCTCACATTTTTCCACCTTCGATCTTATCGTCTATCATTGTCTTGGAAATTTTTGCACTTGTCTTTTTCCCACTCAACCTCGCGTACATTTCTCCGAAGTTCAATTTTCAATCTCCCTTCCACACGATTGTCACACCAATTTAAACTTTTATCTTTATCCATTTCTTATCTTCGTTATTTTCGCCGTTTAAACTTCACTCCCTGCGAAAGACTTTTTGTTCCATTTTTCTTTACACACTCGAAACTTTTGAAAAATACGATTGCCAACAAAATGACACCACGTTGGCAATGTTCTGTCAATAACCGAACTCTACTGCAAACACTTCGAAAAAAAATTCTTTTCGTTCATCCGTTAAATTTAACTGCAGTTTTTGAAGGTCAGACAATTCTATTTCCTTTGGAATCAACGAACTCGAGTCGTGCGAAAAATAACTTATTGGAAAAATATTACCAGAATTTAACTCCTGAAAAAAAAAACGATGTTGATGGAATAATGTATGACCTTGGAACTTTTCAAGCTCGGTTTCCAATATTGTAGACGAAATACACGATGAACCATTTTTCTCAAAGTTTTGAACAACATTCATTTTTACCGTTACTAAGATTTTCGTGTTTCATTATTTATTCATTATTTTCATTCATGACACGAACTGGTCCAGTATTCTCTCCATGCTTTCATAACCATTGCGTGACCTTGAAGATAATCACGTCATTTTTTATTTTCGAGCAAAAATATGTGTAAATTTATACGCGTATATATATTTACGAGTTTTGGTGAATCACTTTTCTTTATCGTCTAATATTTATATTCGCACTGTCTTTCTTCCCTTATCTCCGATATTTCGCTTTTAAACTTTTACCACCGTACGAATTATTTTACTATCGAAATCGCGTTATTAATTACATTCTCGGATTAATATCTCGAGCTACGTTTCACATATATAGAGATAAACTTTTATAGGGCATTCTCGATAAAGTTAATAGCTTCGTAATTGCCATGAACTTAGTTTTTGTTCCTTTTTTTGTAGCTATTAATCGCCACTGACACGTGTCAATGTTTTTATAAATGGTTTTCATAAGTTTTCCATTAACATATTTCGTAACTGTTGGCTTTTAACTTTCTGCACTCTTTGAAACTCGTTGAAATGCGACAAAATTCCTTTTTTTTTTATCAAAGGAACTCAAAAAATAAATTTATGAGAAAAATTGTAAAAAAATGAAATAAAAAAAAGTGCAGGATTAATATTGAACATGAAAATTATGGAATAAAATATTAAATCGATTTAAATTGAATTTTCAAAACGCCATGATTCTGAAGCAGTGTTTATTTTATGATTTTTTTCATTTAAAAATGTAGTTTTTCAGAATGACAGTGTTTTATATCAAGTTTTTCTAACAACAATATTTCTGCAAAAATATTGACATTAAAATATTTACCTTTAAGGCTCTCAGGAATATTCTACGAATTGCGTATGACGACATAACACTTTTGATTTTTTTTTCTTCTCTAAGTTTCTTATTTGTTCGGACGCCGGTTTGTAATTCTCGTTTACGTTCGGTAAAACTTGTCCAAGACTACGTGCTCTCGCAAGACCGATCTTTGCTTTCAAGCCTGCGACGCCACGACGAGCCTTTTCTGTTTTGCTTTCACGACAAAAAAAAAAGAAAATTCGAAAAGAAATTGAAAGTAGAAAAAAAAGGAAAAAAAAAAATTTGAAGCAACTTTCGTCGACCTTGCTTGACACTCACGATGACATTTAATTCGATTCGCCGGCCACTCCAACGACGATGTTCTAACTTTAAATCTTACATCGTGTATGACGAACACTCGAACGAATCTTTTTCTGTCTCTCTTTCTCTTTCCCGATCTCCAGGTCTGAGAAAAAAATATCATTGATTCACAAACTGCGAAACATGATTTTGCACTTGAGAGATAAAAAATGTAAGATTTTTCCGTCAGTTTTTTTTTCTTTTCATTCGATACAAAACAAGAAGCAACTTTTTTTTCATTGAAGTTTTCGCCTGCTTAGAGTTTAATTAATTTACAATTCACGACACAGTTTATACTTTTTTTTTACTTTTTTTTTCTTAAGTCAAGGAATCGGAATAAATAAACCGTTTGTTTCTTATGGACGCTTACAAATCTTGAAAATTAAAGAATAAAAAAAAATCTCGCTACAAATAATTGATTCCCAAATAAACTAGTGGAAAAAAGTCTTTTCGATACGAGATTTTCGCGTTTTGTGGGCACAATCGACTCGCTTTCATTGGCGTAAAGTTGAGTGGCCGTTAATGAGGGCTACGTCGGTCGCGATACGGAATTCCGTTGAACTCACGAGCTTGAGAGAGCGAGAGAGAAAAAGGGAGAAAGATACATTGTATGTGTGTGTACTCGTACAAGAGAGAGAGAGAGTGAGAGAGAAAGAAAGAGAGCGCGTCCCTTCCGTGGCTGTTCCTCGTCGCGACCACGCCCGGAAATCGTAAAGTCTGGCCAGATAAAAAAAAAAAATCTTCATTTTATTCGTATGAAAAATAATTATGAGAATACCAGTCTCGTGCAAGAAGAAAGCATTGAAAATATCGAACGTTCATAAAAAACGAGTCGTTGGGTGTGAAAAAAATTCGAATTTAGATAAAATATGACAGCGACAACCGGCTGTCATCGAAATGTCATAATACAAAGTGCATCACGTCGCTAGATTTGCTTCACAGCACAAAATCCCGGCCGGCTATTACGCTAAGCTACGCGTGAGAAAAGCGAGAGCTTCAGAATTCTCTCCTTCGTGCCAAGTTACAAGAATATATATATATATATATTTGTGTGTATATTTATATATTTACCGGCTAACGTGCTCTGTAATTACGTCGTTATAAACGCGGAATGATCACCCTCAGACGGCTTGATAACATCGTTCAACCATTTTTTTCTCCCGTGATTTTAATCCCATTCTTCTCACCCAATTTGGCTGTTAAAACATCAAAAAAAAATTAATTATTTTTTCCAAGCCCAGATCCAAACAGTTTCTAATAGAGAAAAAAAACGAAAATTTTGTTACGTGTTTGACAGTCGATGGAAAGTATTTTTCCTTCTGGTATTCTTATCGTCGAATTTTCTTACGTGAAAATTATTGACGCATTTTTTTTCCATCGTTAATTATTCGTTGGTTGATTAAAAAGAAGATCAAAGTTGCAAATTGTTAAAAAAAAAATGTTTGAGGTGTGAAAATTCAGCAAAAGAATTAAAAAAGCAACTTTGAAACTTTTTTTCGTTTGGAAATAACGAAGTTACTTCGGACTGCAGTCTTGTAAGATTGTTGCGAGCGATGATTGATTTTTGAACGGGTTTCATCTCTGAATAAACTCGTCACAGTGTACTTTAAAACAGTGGACAGGGAAAAAAAAGAAATAAGACATTTGTAACGTGTATATCGATCCGGTGAACGAGAGAGTGAGAAATATTGTTATCAGAGTGATAAGAACAAACCCGCATTTGGTCTATTATACCTTTTCCAACGTCAGCCAACGTTCGAGCCACCGAAGCCCTGACTCAGCTCGCACATACGTCTGTGAATGTTTGTGTGCTCTTTCGAAGAGGCTCTGGACGGTTATTGCAATGACTAACCGCTCTCTAAACCTTGGAGCATATATGAAAGAAGGAAAAGAAAGAAAAAAAATTATGGCACACACGATGTTCCCATGCAACGTCATTGAATTATGCCCTTACAATTCTCGCCAACCAAAACAACGAAAAAAAAAAAAAAAACCAATGTGTGTGCTTAGACACACGTGCTCGCAGTAATCTTCTCATAAATAAAATATATTTTAAAATATAGCATCAGCCTTCGCAAAGAAAAAAAAAAGACGAAGATTGAATCGTCCTTGTCTGAAGTAAAGAAACACATTTAATCGAATGTTCAATTTTATTTTGCATGATAAATTAATTGGCCTCAATATAAAAAGCAAAAGTTTACAAAGTAAAACCACGAAAATCTTTTTTCTAAATCGAACTAACGCTAATGAAGAAAAATAATAAATAATAAAGTAGTAAATGAAGTTCGCGAACTGTAATTAAAAAAAAAAAAAAAAACACATACAGACAACGCGGTGATCGCGTCTTTGCAACAAAATCGCGTTCTCGTTGTCCAGACTTTCATTTTTCCATCGTTTGTTTTTTATTTTTTTATCGTCTTTCTCTTTCATTCTCCATTATTATGAGAAAGAGAGAGTGAGAGCGGAAAGGAAAGAAGTTTCATCTCTCTCCCTCTCGCTCCCTGTCGAGTGAATAAAGCAGTAAACCGCGATAAGAGTTTCATTTTTTTCTCTCGATAAGATAGCAAATTATACAGCTGTTCTCGGCGAATTGAATACGATGAAAAAAAAAAGAAAGACGAAAAAGTGAATGCCACTCTCGTTCGTTTTTTCGCATTCTCGTTGTACGCGACGATTCATTTGGCTTAGTCGATATTCAAACGATTTGCACGAGTTTCTTGACTCATACCAGAGAAACACACCAATCGCGAGAAAGCGCGTTTTAGTCTCGCTTCGAAATATTCGAACATGAACACTCTCCATTAACTGTACAAACACTCTCGTTTCTTTTTACCACCCAACACATCCTATTATATATGTGTACAAACATATACACACACGTACGTACTTATTGGTGAAAAAGTTGCGGGAGAGTCCCCTCGAGGTTTTTTGGCTCGACGTTCTCAATAATAACTCTCGTCCTCGCTCTCCTCCCCCCTCCCTCTGCTCTTGACTCCTGACTTTTAACTCGAGAAAGTTTGATCCCGTATCGTGCAACACACTCATACATATTTACGTTCAAAATTCTTTTTAAACGGAATTAATATTTTTCCAAATTTCAGAAACAATCAAACTAATTAATTTTACCATTTTTATTAAGAGTTGCACGATTTTCCCTCATTTCCAAGCTCGACAAACTTTCTTTAAAATAATAAGAATAGAAAATCGGGATAGAGATCGATTGTCAACTGTCACTTTCTACGAATAGTTGAAATTTATCAAAAAAAAAAAAGTCATTCCTTCTTGTCAATGAAATGAAAATTGTGTGTTGTGGAACATAAAAATTTTTGCAATTTTTCTCTCATGGCGAAGATATTCGTACAGCAAAAGTCCGATTTAACGTGCAGTCTTTTGGCCCCCCACTGCGCTAGTCATTTCTTTGACTCGAATCAACCCACGAGAGTTCCTCCTGGTTTTTTTTTGGAATCGTTAATTTTTATATTTTTTTTAAAGGTTCGTGTTAATTGTTTTGTTTGTTTGGCACGAGGTATCGAATCATTGTAATTCAATCGAACAAATGAATTACGTAAATATCGATTAAGTTGATTATTAATTCAAATATTTGCAATTGATAATCTACAATAAATATTTATAATTAATACAAGCATATTGAACGATATAAAAGTTTGAATGTACGCGGAATTCGCGATTGTGATCGAAGTTTCCAAATCAAGAACCAAGAGAGTAGCGAAGGCATTAAAAGAGGAGGAGAGGGGAAGGGGGCAAACCGGGAGGTCGTCGTATTTTCTTCCTCGGTGTATGAACATTTAAACTCGACTTGCGAGGTCCTCGTGACCAAACGCTCTCGGCACAGATTTCTCAAGATACGAAGTATTTTTTCTCTCTCTCTCTCTTTTTTCTTCTCCCCCCTTCCCCTCGTTCCCCTCTTCCCTCATTGCATCGCGGCCTGTCGCAAATCCTTTGCGATTTTGCCCTCAAGGTATACATCCATATCGAATCTTCTCTCAACTCATCCACAGTGCCAGCGTTACCTTTCAAAAGAAAAGATAAAAATGACAAAAAGAAAACAACAAGTTTAGGCTTCAGAGATCGTGACCCATGTGACTCCGTCCTCGAAGTGAGTTACGAGTGACTGACTCTGTACATTTTTTTTTTCTTTTTTTCTTCCATTTACCCCGATGATATCGTTCTTATATCGATCTTTGTATCAAAGCCACAGTCATAATTGAGTCACGATTTTTTATCACCGTTTTTTTTCTCTCAAGTTTGAATAATGATACTAAAAATTGAGGTATTTTTAACTTTAATCATCGATTCGTTGCGTATGTGTGACATACTCGTCTTCATCAGCCTCATGAATTTGCCTTCTTATCGGGGAATGTTTAGTGTAAACTTTTGTGAAATCCGATACCTACCGAAAGAATTCGTTCGTTTTTTTTCTTCTTTTAATGGAACTCTTTGTGAGTCATTTATGTTTGAATTATTTTTCAATGTACTGAGACGTCACATTTGTTGATTTTCAAATGGAATTTTGTAACTCAAATATGTTCGCTGTATAAAAATTGATTGTTTGGATTTTGACGAGAAATATTAACAACGTGATGAATAATCCATCGAAAATCATGGGAAACGTAAATCTCGAGAATAAATATATTTTTTTAAGTTCTTCAGCATTTCGCGGATAATTAAAAAAAATGCTCGCCATCTTCGTGGTCTTTCGAAATTACGAATTGTAGACGAAACATGTACATATTTCCAAGTAAAAAATATTTTTATCCCTCTTTCTCTTTCTTCGTTACTTTCTGCATTACGTAGCCCGATCGTTCGCCTCGTTCTCGTCGGTTATTGCGGCGTGTCAGCGAATGCCACAGCGATGATGTTTCGCAAGAGCTCGAGCTCGAGCAAGGTCGTCGTCGAAAAACAAAAAAAACAAAAAGTAATGAAATAAAAAATTCAAAAACATGACTCCGTTTCGAACATATTTTTTCGTCTCGTACTTTTGATACAGTCGTGAGAACGTATGAAAGAAAATACATACCATTTACTTTCGATCATTTGTTCTTGGACATCGAGGGGGGGAACGTTCGAGACAAATTCGTCACATCGTGAATTTCAATCGATTTATTCCCTTTTCTTCTCTCTCTCTCTTTCTACTTTGCTTGTTAAGTTGTTAACGATGCAGAGTCACTTTGTAACGTGTGCACGTGGGTCGTAGGATATTTCTATAAGACGTGGGAGGTAAACAGAGTTCACGCACCTGTTCAAACAACTCGAGGAATTTCACGGTTTTGCCACGATTTTACTTCTTTTTTTTTTCGTTATGCACCGAGGCTCGGAGATTTAATAATCCTATTAATTATTATAGTTAATGATGTTTTCAAAATCGCTCTTTTTTAGCCTCAACAAAAAGTTGGCATCTGAAAGAATTATTTGAAATACTTAAATCATTGAATTCATCGTCCAAAATCACTGACGAAGCCAATCAGAGTATTCACGAAAAGAAAAAATCATCTCGAAGCTCGAAGCTCTCGAGAGCAAAGGAAATAATTTGCGTGTTTAAAGAACCCGATGAATAGAAGCGTTGATTGACTCGATCGATTCGTGGCTGTTGAAAAATGTGAAACATATGAAAGGAATCGTCGGTTAATAAAGAAATACATATTGATAATCTGTTTTATACAAAAAATTCAATGCCTTATTATAATATTTAAAAACCTTTATTGATTATGATCGAAGAGGAAACTATTCATCTCAATATCAAAGCAATAAAAATACGGATAGACAAATAAGTCTAAAAGATATATATTTAATATCCTTGTCATTATAAATTATTTATGATCCTTTTTATTCCAATTTATTACTCGTCGATGAGATTTTCGATAAGACATTCAACTCTCGCAATAATTTCCCATAATTTGGACTCATCTAAAAACGATTAAAGAATTAAAAAAAAAAAAAAGAAGAAAAGTCGTCAAGCCAACGAGCAACATCTGCGAGCAATCGGGAAATGTCAACGTCGGGCCAAGAAGCTTTTGACACTCGCCAATGTAAACGTCGGGAGAGGGAGAAGAGTAAAATTTACACGCTTTGCTTATTCGTTATTATATTTGCTATATGTGCTTTTCATCTTCTCGTCGACTGATTTTCTACGACAGTCTCAATGGAATTACGAGCTCTCGTGTATTAAGCACAATTTTGCCAGTTGACGAACGCACGTTTATATATACGTACGATTGTATATACGTCAGTGCGGAGAACGACGTGCTCTGCCAAGAGAATCCAGTATTCGCGATGTGTAAGAAAATCTTTGACCACCAACCACGTCTTGAGGGAATAAGAAAAAAAACAAAACCGAATGAACACAAAACAAGAGAATAAAAGAATAAAACGACAAATTCTAGCACTCTGGTAACGCCATTCGATTCACGTATGCAAGAACTCGTCGGCGTTACAGATAAGCACGGCAACTGTTCTGTTTTCCACAGGAAACATTTACGAATTCTCTCTTCGTAAACTTGTTCGTATATCGCCAAAGACAAAAACGATAAATAAACGTTTCGTCGTTCACCAAAAGTCCATTTTTTCATTTATTTATTAATATTCTAGGCATTTATAAAGATTATATAAAATTACAAAGAATTTACTATAATAATAAAAAATATTGATTCTACGACAACGACAGTAATAATTAAGAGAATGTTAGAATCTATTATGTTCGAATTTGCATCGTTGGGTCGCTACGAAAGTCCTTCATTTTCAACAACAGAGACCAAAACATTGAGGTTTGCGTCGTCGGAACGCAGAAAACAATGTTTGTTTATTTTTCATTTCTTCCAATTTCGGAATAAGCTCGATTATCCTCGTAAATTTGGTCTTAGACAACAAAAGAAAATCGTTTAATCATCGTAACTAAACAGTGCACAGGGAATTTTTATTTAATTTCCTTTATGAATAAATTTGTGCGTTGTAACTATATGCAAAAATAAATACATCAGTTTTGTTTGTGAGAACCAAGAAACTGCTGATATTATACTTCGTACATTGCACTCCCTTGATCCGATCCGGACGTCAAGGGTGAATGAACGAATTTTATTTTATCCACTTGGCCGGACGTTGTCCCAACATAGGACACGAGGTTAAGGACAAAGTTTTTTGGCACCCGTTAATATGTAGAGACGTTTTGAAAAAAGTTAGCAGCATCTTGGCCCAGAAACACTCAAGGAAAGCATTGTTACGATTTTTTCCAAATTTTCTCTTCGCTAGAGACGAAGCTTTTTTTTTTATGAGAAGATTATTGAAATTTAGAATAATTTAAAAACTTCGAAGATGAGCTTTTCGAAGATTTGAAGGAATTCGATTTTTAGGTTGTGTTTATTTTTGAATGCAACAATGTAATTTTGTTTAGATAGTCGTCCATTTTTGTACCAAGAGAATCATCAGATTTGCGATGAGATTCGGTAGGAAGGGGTAAACAGAGAGGAATCTTCTTCGAAGCGCCAAAAGCCATGTTCTTGGCTTTAGTTTCGTCTCTTTGTGTATTTATATATATGTATACACGAAAGCTGAAATATATACACACATATATTTACGAAAGCCAAAATAGAGTACAGGTTTTTATAAATAGAACTTGGAAGCGTTGCATCGTTCAAGTTCGCGGTTAAATATATACATTCTCTGTCCTTTATTGTTTGTTATTTACGGTTTGTACTGTACGGGTTTTGTTACGGAGGCCAACACGTGGCCCAGTCAGAAGTCCGTCTTCATATTCTCACGTTGCCAAAATATCATATTCGTGCAAATTCATCTCGTATCAAACTTCATTACGAGACGATTTTTCCATCCACGTCTCATCGACTAATGGTCTACGATGGAAAAAAAAAAAAAAATAATAATAATCATAAAATTTCAAGTCTCCGGCAATTCCCCCGAGTCGATTAACCACGGATGGAAAATTCGATACGTAAATTGGATTCTGTCGTGCCCGTTCGCTTGATTGCTTTTCAAGAGCATTCATCCTCAATCTGTCTGCATACTGTGAAGCTATAATTTCACATCTCGGGAATATAAATAAATAGAAACGGAATTTTTATTTTCATACTTTTTTTAAAAGTAGATAAAACAATCAAAAATAATGCACTATTTGTTTTTCATGACAAAAAAAAGTTTTTTCAAAATTCAATTTATTATGTATCATGGTTATTCAAATGTTTATTTTCTATTGATTTTTTTTTATGTTCATGTTTACATCGTTTGAATTTAACGAAATTTCTCATTATTTTCTTCAGCAGAATCTAAAATTTATAATCAACAAAATGATAATTCGTTATTATCAAAAATATTTAAATTTATTGTTTTTATTTTTTCGGATTGGATAATTTTGTTTACGAACATGAAAAATAATTCTGCAATAAAGAAAAAATAGTATTTTTTGTATAGTATACTTTGAAAAAAATAAAAATACAGTTGACGATTAATATTTTCCTACACTTTTTTCGTCAGTCTCCATTTCCACATACTCATAAATAAGGCAATTTTTGTTTGCTTCTTTCCTTCTCTGTCTTTCCTAATTATACATCTCGTCGGTGTATTTTGCGAAGCGTTTTACTCGCGCAATGTGTTACACACTGTTTATAATGAAATTAGTGAGAACTGGTTAGACCGCTGGTACGTTAACTTCGCGTTTAGCTTCGTGTCTAACAGACATTTTCATTTTTAAAAGCCTTCATTTCTCACATCATTGACAATTTTCTTGAAATATAAAACCATAGATTTATCTTCATTGTTTTTAAAAACATTATTCCCTATTTATCAATCACATTTTTGACGATTGTACACATTAATCAATTTTCATCACGCCTACTATGTTACGAATGAAATCGAGGCGAAACTTACTGCCCTCATCGTCGAGTAGATCGCTTCGAATGACGTCATCATAAACACATACAAATAGATAAATTAGTTCTACCGTATATGGGGCGTTTCATATCAAACAACAATTCGATTCGTTAGTTTATGAATTATTAACGTGTCGTCCACAACAAATATTATATTTTTGTTAAAAATTCCAATTGTTATTTATCACTAACTTGGTTCTGAGTTCTAAAAAAATGTATAACTTTAATGTTTTTTGCAAAATTGTCTGAAATTTCGAATCTTTTGAAAGAAATCGTCGTTTATCGTTATGTCAATTGTCTTCAGTTTTTGGCTTTCTGGTTCTTTTTTTAAGATCGATTATACGATCACGAATTCTTATGAATATGGAAATAATTACACAAATTTTTCTTGACTTTTTGTGAATTTCGTTGGTAATTAAAAAAATTCAAACGAATTGACTTATTTTGTTGCCTTTATAAATCGGAGACGAATGCATCGTATTCTCAGGTACGTTCGTACCATAAGCAAAAGAAAGATGAAAATTCGTACGTGCTCATGTTGAAAGAAAAGGAGAAAAGAGTGTGAGAGAGAGAGAGAGAGAGAGAGAGAGAGAGAACGAGAAACACGCACACAAAGGCCCACATGAAGGAAGGCCGTTTACCGCGAACCCGAGGGCCAGCCATGTGTGTCAACCGGCAAGCCTTGTCCGGGGACGAGAACTCTCCGAGGCTGATGTCATACACACCGGTTCGCTATACTCCACAGAGAACCGAGAAATCCTCTCATTCTGTTTCATTCTCTTTTTATCTCTTCTCTTTCTTCTTCTTCCTCCTTTTTTTCATCTTCGTGCTTTTTCCTCTCTCACTTTTTACCTCTTATTTCTTGTCTCTTCTTTTCGAGAACCTCTTTTGCTTGTGTTCTTTTTTTTGTATTATTTTTGTCTGTTAACGATCGAGCTAGCACGCACAAAACACGTGCCCGAAAATTGTTTCTACCTGGCGGTCGATCCTGATGTCTCGAAACACGACAACACTTTTTTCCTTCATTTTACTCGTAGTTTTAATTGTTTTGAAATTTGTGAAAAATGTATTTTTCTCACCTGCACAAATTTGTACGATTTTTCATTTCTCCTTAAACTCTTTGTCACCTGTTTTGTCTCTCCTCCGTTCTCTCTTTCTCTCCCTCCCTCTTTCCTCCTTTTCACCACCTTTGGATCAATGTTTCTATTGGCCGAAAGGGACAGGTGCTTCGAAATTTCCCGCGGGTCCACCAAATCGGTCTTACACTCGCCCACAAGCTGTTGCCATAAACCGTCTCTTTCCTTTCTGTGGCTCCATTTTCGCCTTTGTACGTACACAAACCTTGCAAGACTCTATCTTAATATATATCAGTCTGCGTCTAAATATCCTGAATACCAAGTACTTTTCGAACGTTGAAACGGTTGAAACTTCCATCCTCTCTGCTTCTCTCTCTCCCTCTTTTTCTTTAAACTCTTTGTACTACCTGTACTCCCACACCTGCGTCCGCGAGACCGCGATGAACCTTCCCGAAACTTCTTACCGCCGTAGGCCACGTAAATTCACCAAAAGTCAACGTACATAATAGTCAATGTTCAAAATATCAGGATCACTTACGAATTGCAAGAAAATTTGTAATTGTCATAACGATTCTCTCGGATCGTAATATTTGTCGTTGATGGTGGTTGAAATTATTAAAAATTAGGCCATCAAATTTTGTTCTGCATAATCATTTTCTCATTTTCATCGTCGTCATCCTCCAAAACGTATTTTCTTCGAACATTTTCTCTTTTATAATTCGAGATTCATTAACGTAATTCAGATTTATTGCAATTACGAAATATCGAAACGTAAGCTAAGACATTTCGTTCCTTGATAGCTCGTTGCATTGTATGATTATTTTTGTTATTATTGTTTGTTCAACAAACATTTTTTTGCATGCCACAAATAAAAGACTTTATTGCACAAGATTAATCGTTCTCGTGAAATTTCACTCGCCACTTTGTAAGTCGATGAGTGTAGCGAGTATGCCGCAACAAATTAATCGATTTTCTTGAGAGAATCGTTCTCGTTGTGTGCAGCAGCAGCAGCCAATGAAAAAATAAAAAACTACCTGCAAAAGAGAGCACGTGAATGGAACACACTATTTATCTCTCGTTCGCTCTTTTTTTTTAATCTCTTTCGTCGCATAAAATTCCAATCCCAGTCTGAATAAGAGAGAATTGAGCTGGCACGAGGCAAAGACGAGTCCTTATAAGGACCAGCGTCCTTAACCCGCTTCGGAAGTGCCTTAACGACGACTTCGACATCGTACATAAACTTTACTTACACCATACAAGCTTTTTTTTTATATGAACAGATATACATGGATTCAATTACGCATATATATAAAAAATATATAAAAAAATAAACAAAGTGTGATAACACGTAACCATACGCACTGAAAGTAAATATATAACGTTGGTACCCCCTTAATACGAGAACGAGGATTATGCCCATATATGGATAAACCCCCGTATACATCATTCCGTAATCTGTTGACGATTGCGACAAAAAAATAACACGAAAAATTCCATTAAAACGAAAGTCCAAATTTCTTGCTCCTGGATCACTTCGATGTCATTCTTTTTTGGTATTTCTACATTCTTTTCCCTTTTTCACGTAACGAGTCACAAGGCTTTTCCCTCCGAAGTTGGTTCCCTATAGTTTTCAGTATTTTTTTTTACACTTTTTTTCGAAATTTAAGTGACATCGAGAACTCTGCCTACGTCTCTTCTTGATTTGCTTTAGTTACACACCTTGTTATTTAATTGTTACTTGCCGCATTGACTTCGTAATGTCGCTTTCACAATACGAGATTACAATCGCACTGTCACACAAGTATTATTGATCGTATTGCTCGCACCATGTATATCTATATTTGTGCGTTTTTTTTTCTATGTACGTAATCTCAATTGATCGGCTAACCATTTATAGCTCGATCGGAACAGCTTATCTCTCGCTTCCTTCCCACCCTGTCTAATCGATTCTCACGAACTCTATATACTCTCAGTACACCCCGATCGTATCGGATTCTTGACGATTAAAACATCGTCATCCTTAACCGGACACCCTCAAGAGAGACAACGACAGTCACAGATTATTGTCCTTTTCCAATACCATCACTCAATAACTCCAATTACTTTTATCGGATCTCAAAACTGTCTCATCAATTTCTACGAAGCTGATATATCGGATTTAGTTTTATGGATTTTACTATTTAATTACTTCATAAACTTGATGAAATTTACTTTATTCGAAGTTTTTACAATTTCATTGTTTTGTTCGACGAAATAACATTTTGACAGCATTGAGTCGAAATGAATTCAAGAAATGAAGATTTCGTATCAGAGGCTGCAGACGAGCTTGGAATTGACGCAAGAAATGTCAAAACGATCAATTTATGGCCAAATCTTAAAGCTGTCTCGTCAACATTTTTCGAAGCTTGGATTTGCCTCAACAGATTTTGATAATTTGCTAATTATTTCATCGATTTGTCTCAATTAACATGATTCTAAATTTCTTGTCCCTCTAATTTTATTGTTTTGTTCGAAGAAGAAAAATGTTGACGACATTGAGTCAAAATAAGCTTGAAATAATTGCAAGAAATGAAAAAAACGATAACTTCGGGCGAGAAAGCGCAGAAAAATCTCGAATTCACTTGGTGCATATGTGTTGTTGAATGGTAATTAAAAAATAAAAATAAAGGATCAAAGAGGAGTAACATCCGTTAAAATTTCCAGCTCATTTCCAGTCCGGCAAATGAGCAACGGACGAAAAGTACATACACGTTATAGATATATATACGTAAGCTAGGTAGGAATGCCGATTTGGGTTCGACGACACGGAGAAGTTTTGGGGAGACCGGTTCTCGGAGACCTTCGGACACAGTCGTAGCCAATTTACAAAAAAAATCGAGCAAAACATGACGGTCTTTACGAACCGCGGCCACGGTCTCGAAAAACTTTAGGGAACCTTACCGTTCCTTCGCTCTGTACTTCTCGAAACAACTTTTCGTTTCTTGGGCCTTGAAACATTTGGCAAATTAGAATTTTACCACATTTCGTTAAGAGCAACACAAAGTTTTATTATCGAACGATTTTAATCGATAGAAAATTTATTTTCTAATTACTTTTTTCCATCACGAGCGAAATTATAATTCTCTTTTGCAATCGAGCCTTTTTTTCGTTATTTTCCGTTCTATGTTTAGTCGAGATTTTTTAAATTTTTGCACATCGCTTCTGTCAAATATGAGTCATAAGTTTATGGACGAAATAACCGTTGCGTCAATTAAACGGTCAATGGTATTCCCAAGAGGGAAAAAGTGAGTGTCTCTTTATGTTAAGAGGAGGGAGAAAGAAAGGAGAGTATATATTCGTACCTGTGAATGACGAATAAACGTGGAACGTCTCACCTGGGGGAAAGCTAGGTGATGTAGTAGCCCACGATGAATCACGATTGTAGGAAGCTACGAGCAAAAGAGCGCGGAAGCGCGTCGATCGCACGACACACACACAGACACATTGGTATGCATGAATGTTGTGTATATGCTTAAATCTTCTTTGTAACGACCTCACGCCGCGCGTAATATAAAACTGCGAGAAGAGTCATCCGGGATTCTCTTTTTTTTTAGTTCATACGTATATACCGAGAAATTCCAACGGTTTTTCATACACGATTTATCAAAAAGAAATTCGATATCTTACGCTTAACTTACGTTATAAAAAACAATGATTCTTTTAGTTTATCTTCCTGCTGCAAACATTTATTCAACTTACTTCGAATCTGAAGAATTCATGCTGGAAAATAAATTCAATAAACATGGAATTGTCTACAATGCGTTACTTAGTCACATCCTTGAATGCTGGTTATTTTAATTCGTTATTTATTAATTGCGTAAATGTCATGAATGAATAAAAAGTGAAAATTCGTACTTTTTTCATTCATACACTGCAAATAATAGTACAGAATTAACAAAAAAATCTTTTCTGTGGTTTTTTGGAAAAAAAATCAAAATACTATGTAATACGAAAAATATAAGCCTCGAAAGGGTTAATTAATGATCTAGGAAAACAGTTCATAATTGTTATCGTAAAATTGTTCTTTGCAAATGCCAGTTCACTCCGAAATTTAATGAATGTTTGTTTTTACTTTGTCAACCAAATAACTGGAGAAACGAATTAATTATTATTCTTCGTCAACAGAATGATTGTTATCCTTTCATTATTTGATGGTTATGTAAACATTGCATAGAGACTGTGGAATGCTCACAAATCAATCTTCCTCTCACTCGAGGGCGAGACCTCTCTAATTAAACGAAGGAGGGAGAAAGCGAGCATAAATCCATTTACGGATATTGAACAGCACCAACGTGTTTTTTTTTCTTGGAAAAAATGTGAGAATAAATAGATGGAATTTTTTCGCAATGTAGGTCTTTACGAAATTCGTTGAATCTTTTATTTTTTCATTCGTTTTACAAAATACACTTATGTTTATCGCGAGTAGTTGTATCGACGAATGCACTTTATTCTCCTGCCTTTCGTAACGACAACACATAAAGTTGAGAGCGACTGTCGTTACTTTCAAGAGATGACCGGTCGATTTCGTCTGCGACGAGCGAGTGAAAACTTGCGAGTTTCCCCCCATCTCGTATATAAAAAAAAAAAAGAAAAAGAAAAAACTATATATTCGTGCGTTGTAGCACAAGACAGCCCAACTTTTATTCTCCCTTTATCCGCTTTTATTATCTTCCCCGACGAGACACACGTTACGTCGACTCCTCTCTTTGTAGTCTCCTTCTATCGCTGTGACGATACGAAGGACAAACATTTCAAAGAAAGAAAAAATGAACTGACGCTGTGATTTTTTCGTCAATATATGCTCGAAACATTTTCTAACGACATTTTGTCTCGGTCGAACTTAAAAATCAACAAAAGCCCGGGTACCAATTTTTTTTACATCAAAAATATTTCATCGAAGACAAGTTCAGATTTTTCCGAAAATATTAATTCCATTTTATCGAATAAAATAGGCTCACGAAAGTATCGATTGAGATCATAATATTTATGTACCCGATGATAATCCTCGAATTCTAGCGAAATTCACAGACGAGAAACAAATTCCTTGTTTGTTTCGTTCTCGGTTGTCTAGGCTCGAAGGAGCGTCTTTGACACACCCAAATACTCGCTGTTTTCACGTCTCCTGTATCTTTTCTACCTGCGCGCTCAAACTTTGGTCACTTCATTCATACCTTGAATTCAAATGAGAATCGTGGTTTTCGTTGGTGAACCTTCACTCCAAAACTCCAACCAATTTACCCTCGATCCCTCCGCGTCTTTTTTCCCTCCAAGGTGAACTCACTCCTTCGCAACATTCATCGTACACTCCAATATGTATGCAGATTCGAGTCCGCATATTGCTAGAAGCAATATAAATAAAAATATACACACAGAAACTTTAGAAAAAAAAACACCAAATCGATTGAATCGCTCTAAAAGTTTTGCATTTTTGCAATATTTTAAAGTTAATATATTTTCCTTTAAATTCCCTAAACTCCATTAGGATGAATAATGCAAAGGAATTTTGTAGATTTAAAAAAAATATCAATGTTTTATCTGTTTTGTTTAATAATAAAAATAATAAAAAATTCAAATTAATATTTATAATAAGTCAATCTTGTACGAAGTAAATTTAGCATTTTTTTGTGTTCGAACTTCTCGGGCCTCTCCCCTTTCTCATTCTCCACCTATGGAACGTTCTTTTACATATACGCACACGCATGTTGGCGCACATTCGTGACGTCATCGAGTTCTGACATTCCACTAAAGACGACGAGTAGAAGTTGGCAATGGATTCGCGTACTCACTTGGTCGTTGCACGTCTCTGAATTATGCGACCATAAAATTCTGCGAATGCCTATCTCCGTGGACGACGAGGTTCACTCGTGTCACAACGGTGACTGGCCCGGAACTCGATCTTCTCTCATTGTTGCTAATAACGAGAGGGAGAGTTGCGAACTCTGAAGATGCAATGCATTCATAATATATATACGTCTGTGTACATGTGTGGGCAGTCAATCGTATTTACTCATAAATATACATATGTACATTTATATCAAATGCATTATTCAGCACTTTTCTTCCATGTAATTGCAGCTTCAAGGACTATGTGAAAAATGGTTCAATCGCAAAAATTTTCTTAAGTCCTATCAGCGAATGTTGATTTCTTTTTTAAATTTTTATACTTTATTAATTTTTACAGAGTTATTAATGACTCAATTTTTCATTATTTTAACCATGACTTTATTGAGAATTAAATAAATACAAAATTACATGCGTTATTCAATGAGATTTAAAGACATTTAACGATCAAATATAATCAAGTCTGCAATGTTGAAATTACCATCACGTCCAACTAAGTATTAATTAACTTTCTTAGTAATCCTGTTAATTGCAAGTTTCATAAATATTTGAAGCAAATAAACGCACGATATCTTTGTTGACATAATGTTGACAATTTCAAATAACATGAGATATAGATACATAAAATTAATAACGACTGATTAATGAGCAAAACCATTTTATTTTCCTTCCTCCACACTTCTCGCGAATCTAATATCACACTCGACTTCTACTTTAGGTTCGATGCAAATTGACTTGCTCGACGACAAGGAAATGGAGTATTTTCTATAATGTATTTCACAGCCTCCAATATCACTTAATAATATTTTTGCTTCATTATCACCTCGTTATCTAATTACGATTTTTTGTTTTACCGCACATCAATTTAATTGGATAATATTAAAGTTTTTATTTTTTTTCACGTTTACAGACTTACTCCGGTCTTTTTTGCGTCGTTGTAAATCCTTACAAAAGACTGCCGATATACACAGAAAAAATCATGGAAAGGTATAAGGGCATCAAGAGGCACGAAGTTCCACCTCATGTATTTGCCATCACCGACACCGCATATCGCTCTATGCTTCAAGGTAACAAATATCAAAAACGTCATTTTTTTCCACAGTCGAAAAAGTATAATACATATATTAAAAGATAAAAAATAATACTTTGATTTCTTCCTTCCCAATAAATTTATCGCTAAAAATCGTCAAGATAAAACATATTCGAAGTTTCTTGCGCGCCATTTTTTCGAGTCAGCAAATCTTTTTGTTAAATCAACGGCTACTGTAATTCTGCTGAAATTCCATCGCTGCGATCGCATCAAAGAATTTCGTAATATACGACATTGTGCTCCGTTTAATTAAAAAAAAAAAAACATGATTCTCTCTCAATTCTGTTGAATTTCGTAATTATATTTGCTCACAACAGAGTTTACTGACATTTTTAAATACTAAAAATGTATTCCTCTCTGGCAAACAACATTTTGAATGTAGTTTGATGTTTGTTTCAAATTTGTTGTCTTACTGAATTTTTGTTCAATTTTAAGGACGTACAAATTTTCTAACGAGCTGTGTATGCTACGAAATTTGTAGCACGCGAGAAAATTAGACGAGAAATATATATCGTGATATAACTCAATGACGTATGGTGATTCTTTTAGAGCCTGGTGGGTGGCACGTATCTTTTGTACGAGTAACAAATCATCTGTGTACGAATGTGGGCACGTTCCATTTTTTTTCACAGTCGCGTTGTTCACACAATGAGTTTGAAAAAAAAAAATTCAATATTACGAGTTGAAAGGAAAAAATAAATCAAATCGAGATAAATTTCAACTTGAAAATATTTCATTGTAATTTTTTCGTATCAAGAATGAATTTTGTTTATGGCGTGGAAGATTGTACAGTTGCAATTGTAACAAAATTATATTTTTCTCAAGAAAACTTTTTATATTTAAAGAAAAAATGTTTCTATTTGTTGAATGACTGTAATTAACTAATGACGAAATTTAATGACTTTCAGATCGCGAGGATCAGTCGATTCTTTGTACCGGAGAGTCTGGCGCCGGTAAAACTGAAAATACGAAGAAAGTCATACAGTATTTGGCCTACGTGGCAGCCTCGAAGCCAAAATCAAACGCTGTGAGTTGAATATTTTCAATTCTTTTTTTTTTGTCTTTTAATTTAACACTTGCAATGATCGTCGACGATTTAAAAGAACTGAGACTGTCGAAGTTGGATATTGCACGACTGGACGTGAAAAATGTCATGATCAGCGGATCTCATTAACGGCGAACAGCTGACGCGTTGAATTACCAGAGCCTCAGGGAGCGCGCAATTTGAGAACGTGTTTTAATAACTATACACTCATTTTATTCCCTTGTAAACGTATCGTTGATCCTATTAACGAGGCCACGAACGTTTTGCGAAATATTTCAAATCCTTTTTCTTTCTCTATCATTAGTCATACGATTTCGGTGATTTTTGTGGTCGGAAATGAAAGCCACATCCGTTTACCCATACAATCGGAAATTCATAAACCACAATCTCCAGCTTATTACATTTTGACGTTTCACACTCCAAAATTTGATGATTTCAGTATTTTTTATTCATGTGGATTGCTCAATATTTTTTTCACTACTTTCCAAACTTTTTTCTTCATTTTGTAACTTTTAAAGTTTCAAAATTTTATCATCACAATATTTATTCCTCGTTATCAAAGAAATCAGATTTTTAAAATAACAAGAAGTAAAAATTTAGTTTAAATAAATATAGAATTTGTTATTGATAAATTACGAAATTTTTAGTTACATTTTAATACGTTCAATAATATTCCTGTATATTACGGAACGTTTGAAATTTATACATACATGGTACTGCATTGAATTGAGACCCAATGTCTGTATTTACACTGGTAGCTTGTATTAGTTCTCCTTAGTTCGTGAGATTACGAAATAAAGTGGCTTCGTCCGGAGACGCGTGGACGAGAAGGGCCTTATTCGGATGAGCCTCGTGAGTAAGACGTTCACATCTCGTCGTATTTGAACGATGGAGTGAGTCAAACGCCAAAAAAAGCTCTGTACTTCTTTGGGAGGTTGCTATTTTTTTTTCTTTTCAAGATAAACGCTCCCTCGCTCGCGTATCTGTGCCGCACCATTAAATCAATTATCGTGCCATAGTCGCGAAATGTTCGAAGCCTTTTTTCTTCTCTTCTACAATAGAGACGATGACAATGACTCGTAGAAATGGACTTTGCCGAGTGCGATAAGAATTTGCTTTTTTTTATTTTTATTGTTGAACGTGATCCGTTCCATCGACGATTTATCCGGCAAGAATTCAATACTTCCATGCATCAGGCTCGTCATATATTTCTAGTTGAAAAACTAATCATTTTAGCATCTCATTTTTCACTTTTTTTATTTATTTGACATTTCATAAACTTACGATGAAAATTGATTTTTTTCGGTGCTGATTATCAACGGACACCATCCAGACTCCAAGTCCAGCCTTAATAATTGTAAGTTCGATGAAACTCTTCGAAGAGCTTGACATCTTCGTGGATCGTTTTTTTTTCTTAATTAGTTTTTTATGTTTATTCGATAAACTTTACTTTGCATGGTGCTCAAGGAATGAATCAATGTCTTTTTCGTTTCAATTTTATTACGAGACATTTCACGTCACTCCAATTACGTAAAGGAAAAATGATTGTGTTGTTCCATTCTGTAATAATTCTTCCGATAATTTGTGTCCATTGGTCCCGTGAAATGGCTCGTTTGTGTTGATGCTTACACTAACCGAATAATGTAAATATTCACTAACATATCTTAATGTGTTTTTCCACTGCTTGCCGATCCAGGGATCTGGAAACACTTCGGAAAAATTTGCGGTAATGACCGAAATAATGTTTTTGTGCGTGAATGAATTTAACAAATGGTGGCGCGTGTTGCATTTCAATTTATTACGTCATGGATGCTTTGGAAGAGTTATTTTGGGAGTGTTGAAGAATTCAGTCCTTTCAATTACGTTACGAATGATGAAAGAAATGTTGTCGCATAAAATGTTCCAATGTTTCGTTCGAATAAAATAACATTTGTAAACTTATTAATTCAGTTATTGATCAATTTGAATATGTCCATTTAATTATTAATTCATTTGAACGTCGAAATTAATTACTTTTCTTTATCGTTTTCTCTCAGGGTGAACTCGAGCAACAACTTTTGCAGGCAAATCCCATACTCGAGGCGTTTGGTAACGCGAAAACAGTGAAGAACGACAATTCATCTCGTTTCGTAAGTCAATTAATTTTCTTTGCAACAAACACAAAACGGTATAAAAAGTTCGTTAAAAAAAATATTGTTATCTTTTCTTTTGAATGCAGGGAAAATTTATCAGGATCAATTTCGATGCTTCGGGCTACATCGCAGGTGCGAACATCGAAACGTATCTTCTTGAAAAATCAAGAGCCATTCGTCAGGCTAAGGATGAGAGAACTTTCCACATATTCTACCAATTGTTGGCTGGAGCATCACCGGAACAAAAGAGTAATTTTTTTCTCAAAGACTTTTTAAAACAAAAAGATTATTTTTCTATACGAAAAAATAGCGTAGCAATAAAACGGTATATTTGGTTCTAATGTTTATTTGCTTTTTCAGAGGAATTTATTCTCGAAGATCCGAAAAATTATCCATTCTTGTCGAACGGAGCGTTGCCAGTGCCAGGAGTGGATGACAGCGCGGAGTTTGCATCGACCGTTAAATCGATGAACATAATGGGAATGACGAACGAAGATTTTGCCTCGATATTCCGAATAGTATCAGCAGTTATGTTATTCGGTTCGATGCAATTCCGTCAAGAAAGAAATTCCGATCAAGCAACATTACCGGACAACACAGTGGCGCAAAAGATATCGCACCTTTTGGGTTTGAGCGTGACGGAAATGACAAAAGCTTTTCTCAAGCCACGTATAAAAGTGGGTCGAGATTTCGTGACGAAAGCACAGACGAAGGAACAAGTTGAATTCGCGGTTGAGGCGATATCGAAAGCTTGTTACGAGCGCATGTTCCGTTGGCTCGTAAATCGTATAAATCGTTCTCTCGATCGTACAAAAAGACAAGGCGCAAGTTTTATTGGTATTCTCGATATGGCAGGTTTCGAAATATTCGAGCTCAACTCGTTCGAGCAACTTTGCATCAATTACACGAACGAGAAACTGCAACAATTGTTCAATCATACGATGTTCATACTGGAACAGGAAGAATATCAGAGGGAGGGAATAGAATGGAAATTTATAGATTTCGGTTTGGATTTACAACCGACGATAGATCTTATCGACAAACCAATGGGTATAATGGCCTTGTTGGACGAGGAATGTTGGTTCCCGAAGGCGAACGACAAGACATTCGTTGAAAAGTTGGTCGGTGCTCACAGTGTTCATCCGAAATTTATGAAAACGGATTTTCGTGGTGTCGCCGATTTTGCGATCATTCATTACGCCGGTAAGGTAGATTATTCGGCGGCTAAATGGCTCATGAAGAACATGGATCCTTTGAACGAGAACGTTGTAAGCTTATTGCAAGCTTCGCAGGATCCTTTCATCTGCCATATTTGGAAAGATGCTGAAATCGTTGGCATGGCCCAACAGGCACTTACTGACACTCAATTCGGGGCTAGAACGAGAAAAGGAATGTTCCGCACAGTTTCCCAACTTTACAAGGAACAACTAGCCAAGCTAATGGTTACACTGCGTAATACTAATCCTAATTTCGTAAGATGTATCATACCGAATCATGAGAAGAGAGCTGGTAAAATTGATGCTCCGCTGGTACTCGATCAATTGAGATGCAACGGTGTGCTCGAGGGCATACGTATTTGTCGACAAGGTTTCCCCAATCGTATACCTTTCCAAGAGTTCCGTCAACGCTACGAATTACTCACGCCTAACGTAATACCCAAGGGTTTTATGGACGGAAAGAAAGCTTGCGAAAAGATGATCCAAGCTCTCGAGCTCGATCCCAATCTTTATCGCGTTGGTCAATCAAAAATATTCTTCAGAGCTGGTGTACTCGCCCATTTGGAAGAGGAACGTGACTACAAGATCACCGATCTTATCGTCAATTTCCAAGCTTTCTGTCGCGGCTTTTTGGCACGAAGAAATTATCAAAAACGCTTGCAACAGCTCAACGCCATACGCATTATTCAGAGAAATTGCGCTGCTTATCTAAAGCTCCGTAATTGGCAATGGTGGCGTTTGTACACTAAAGTAAAGCCGCTTTTGGAAGTTACGAAACAGGAAGAAAAATTGACTCAAAAGGAAGACGAGCTTAAGCAAGTTCGGGACAAACTGGAAATGCAGTTACACTCGGCACAGGAATACGAAAGAAAATACCAACAAGCTATAGAGGAAAAAACAATGCTGGCTGAACAATTACAAGCCGAGGTCGAGCTCTGTGCCGAAGCTGAAGAAATGCGCGCTCGTTTGGCTGCCAGAAAACAAGAATTGGAGGAAATTCTCCACGATCTGGAGGCGAGAATCGAGGAAGAGGAAGAACGGAGCACCGCGTTGACTCAAGAGAAGAAAAAGTTACAGCTCAACATAAGCGACCTTGAAGAACAGCTGGAAGAAGAAGAGGGAGCTCGACAGAAACTTCAATTGGAGAAGGTTCAGTGCGACGGAAAAATCAAGAAACTCGAAGAAGATCTCGCTCTTTCGGACGATACCAATCAGAAATTGCTCAAGGAGAAAAAGATTTTGGAGGAAAGAGCAAACGACTTGTCACAGACACTCGCCGAGGAGGAAGAGAAAGCTAAACATTTGGCTAAATTAAAAGCTAAGCACGAAGCTACGATAGCTGATCTCGAAGAAAGATTGCTAAAGGATCATCAACAGCGTCAGGAAGTTGATAGATCGAAGAGAAAGGTCGAGACCGAAGTTTCTGATTTAAAAGAACAAATTCAAGAACGTAAGGCTCAGGTCGAAGAATTACAGTTGCAGTTGGGTAAACGAGAGGAGGAATTAAATCAAGTTATGCTAAAGATCGACGACGAAGCAGCGGCTAAAGCACAAGCTCAAAAAGCACTGCGAGAACTCGAGTCTCAGTTGGCAGAGTTGCAGGAAGATCTTGAGGCTGAAAAAGCAGCGAGAAGCAAAGCTGAAAAACACAAACGTGATTTGAGCGAAGAGCTCGAAGCACTGAAGAACGAATTGCTCGATTCTTTGGACACGACCGCGGCTCAGCAAGAATTGCGTAGCAAGAGGGAACAAGAATTGGCTACACTGAAGAAAAATCTTGAGGAAGAGACTTCCGTGCATGAGGGCACACTCGCTGACATGCGCCACAAACATACGCAAGAACTTACCGCACTCAACGAACAACTGGACGCACTAAAGAAAACAAAAGCTAGTTTGGAAAAATCCAAGAGCACCCTCGAAGCCGAGGGCGCCGATTTAGCGACGGAGTTACGTTCGGTCGTGGCGAGCAAACAAGAATCTGATCGTCGTCGTAAACAAGCAGAACAACAGCTTGCTGAAGTAACTGCTAAATTGACCGAAGTTGAGAGTACGAAGCAAGAAATTTTCGAGAGAGTCTCAAAACTCCAACAAGAATCTGAGAGCATGTCTCAACAATTGGAAACGGCGGAACTTCGAGCAGCAGCCGCTATCAAAGCATCAACCACTTTTGAGTCACAGTTCAACGAAATGCAACAACAACTCGAGGAAGAGACCAAACAAAAACTTGCTCTTAGCTCTAAATTACGCGCTATCGAAAGCGAAAAAGATGCTCTCCACGATCAACTCGAGGAAGAAGAAGAATCAAAACGCGCCTTGGAAAAACAACTACAAACTTTGATCGTCCAATTGGCCGAAGCTAAAAAACGTGGTGACGACGAAGCCGAAGCTGCTGCCGCGCTCGAAGAAGCGAGAAAACGTATCATGAAAGATATGGAAGCCTTGATTAGACAGGTCGAAGAACTCAAAGCCGCCAACGACAAACTAGACAAATCGAAGAAGAAAATTCAGGCTGAACTCGAAGACAGCACCATCGAGCTTGAGGTTTGTAATTATTCAAATGTTATGTTGTTAGTCATACACAATAACTTAACGTGTATCTAAAATATTTTTCACGACTCTTAGTTTTTGTTATTTATAGGTGACACAAAATTGCTTTAGAAGTCACTTTATTTATTCGGGTTTTATTGAAACCGCTATGACCTACGAAAGTTTCTAATATTTGCGCATATCGAACTTTCTGAGCCACGAAAAACTTGTATCCGATTATTAATAGAACAATTTGATGGCAATATATATATTTTTTTTTTGAAATTACTGGTCTTCAACGTCCTAGGTTTATATGTCCCCTTAATTATTTTGTTACAATTTCTTTTTCCGAATAGAAAAGAGGACCAAAAACAAAATGTTAAAATTGTGGTTTACAGGTACAACGTTCGAAAGTGATCGAGCTCGAGAAGAAGCAGAAGAATTTCGACAAAGTACTGGCCGAGGAGAAGGCGGTGTCGGAGAAATTTGCAGAGCTCCGAGATGCGGCGGAGAGAGAAGCTCGTGAGAAAGAGACAAAAGTATTGTCGCTAACGCGAGAATTGGACGAGTTGAACGACAAGGTTGAGGAGTTGGAACGTGGCAGGCGTGGATTGCAGGCGGAATTGGATGAGCTCGTCAACAACCAAGGCACAGCGGACAAGAACGTTCACGAATTGGAAAAAGCGAAACGAGTATTGGAGCAACAGTTGGCCGAGCAGAGATCACAAGTTGAAGAACTCGAAGACGAGTTGCAGTGCACGGAGGATGCGAAATTGCGACTCGAGGTTAACATGCAAGCATTGAAGGCGCAATTCGATCGCGAGCTGCAGGCGAAAGAAGAACAGGCTGAAGAAAAACGTCGTGGTCTTGTGAAGCAATTGAGAGATTTGGAAGCTGAGCTCGAGGACGAGAGAAAACAGAGAGCTGCGGCAATAGCTGCGCGTAAAAAGATCGAAGCCGATTACAAGGACATGGAACAACAGCTGGAAATGCACAACAAAGTTAAAGAGGACGCTTTAAAACAATTGAAAAAGTTACAATTGCAGATCAAAGATTGTACGAGAGAAACCGAAGAAGCGCGGGCCGCTAGAGACGAATTGGCTACTGGAGCCAAAGAAGCCGAACGCAAGGTTAAAAGCCTCGAAGCTGATCTTCTCCAAATGACCGAAGATTTGGCAAGCAGCGAGAGAGCGAAACGCGTCGCTGAAAATGAGCGGGACGAGCTCCAAGAAGAAGTTAATAATAACGCGAACAAAGGTACCCTAATGCTCGATGAAAAACGTCGACTCGAAGCTAGAATCGCTACTCTTGAGGAAGAACTCGAGGAGGAACAATCGAACGGTGAAATTCTCACCGATCGTGCACGCAAGAGTCAAATAACCGTTGAACAATTGACCACCGATTTAGCCACCGAAAGAACAGCCACTCAAAAACTCGAGTCACAGAGACTTTTGCTCGAACGACAAAACAAAGAATTGAAGGCCAAACTCGCAGAACTCGAAACCAACCAACGCGCTAAAACTAAGGCCACGATACAAGCACTTGAATCCAAAATATCGAATCTCGACGAACAACTCGAAACCGAAGCTAAAGAACGCCTTGCGCAACAGAAAATCAATCGTAAATTGGACAAAAAGTTGAAAGAACTCGGCTTACAGCTCGAGGATGAAAGAAGAAACGCCGAACAGTTTAAGGAACAAGTTGAAAAGGCCAACATGAGAGTCAAAAACCTCAAGAGACAACTCGACGAGACTGAGGAAGAACTTAGCACGCACAAGGTTCTCAAACGAAAAGCCAAGAGAGAATACGAAGAAATGGTCGAATCGAACGAGAATTTGACTCGTGAAGTTGCCAATCTCAAAACCAAGCTTAGGTGAGCGATTTTTTTCTCCAAAAATTCACCAATTCATCCCAATAATAATCCCAAACAAGAAATATCCGACGCAAAGTTCATATAAAATAAAAATAACTGAAAAATGTTATTTCATGTAGAAATAAACCTTCCTATATTTATTTTACAATCAAAATCACAAACTACGAGAATTTCCAATGAAACGTTTGATTGTATCGGGGTTTACATCGCGGCAAATCTTTTTTTTCTCGAATTTCTTCGAATTTCGAAGTTCTTATTAATATTTTTTTACATTTTTACAATTCCTAATTAATAACCCGAATGTCAGGAATCGAAGAAGAAAGATCGAAAATTTTCCCACGTGAAAAATGCCCTTCTCCCCCATCCGCATGTAAAATGTGACGAATTTCCAAGTCGGAGGTAAAAAAAATAGGATTCTTCCAAATTTTCACGTTCTGCAGACTTCTATAAAATCAAGCAAAAACAAATAACTTTTTGTCCATTTTCAGACGTGGCGGAGCTCCGATTAGTCTGAGCACGACGAGGCTTACGAAGCGAGGATCAGTTCAAACCGGTGGTTCGGGCGACGATTTGACAGTGCAAGACGACAGCATGGACGGTGATGAGAGCGTGAACTGAATCAAAGCGCCTATTTTATATGCAACATTAACTTTTATAACGCATAATAGAAACGTCTAATTACCGTGATTACAAAAAATCGGACAACAATAAAAAGCACGAATCGTTGGCGATGTTTCGAATACCCGTAAAAAAAAAAAAAAAAAAAAAAAATAACAAAACCAAACATCAAAAGTGTACCGCCAACGAAGTCGTACCACGAAACGAAAACGATCGGTTGTTCGAGGACAGACGAGAACAAAACGTTGTTGATCTTAAATTCGATGATAACGCGAATCTTCCAAATGTTGCGTCGTGGCGCGACGAAATGAGCAAATAAAACGATTATTTCATTTTTTTATATATATTATTTTCAAGTGGATATATATGAAATACATAGATATATACTTAACCACTTCCCACAAGATGCCATCAAGAAGAAAGTGTTGAAAGAATGTGTACATAACTTTACAGCTTACTAACTAACCGCCGAGCGGTTCTAACGCAAGAAAAAAGCAAAAAGAGATAAGAAAACGGAGAAAAAAAAGAAAAATAAAAATCTGCGATTGAATTTGTAAATGCGATTCGGGAATTGTTGAGCGCCCGGGCGAGAGGAAAAACAATAGTGAGGAAAAACAACAAAAAAAGACAAACGATATGAAATACAAAAATAAGGAGCATGGGCAGGTCGCTGCATAATTAAGATTACACGAATAACACACTTAGGTACATCGTAAGGACATTAACGTTTATTATAATATTATTTTATTACTATACTATACATTGCGAAACAAGCATCAATCCCGCTATACATACTATTACGATAATCGTTAATTATTTTAATAATTAACTCATTATACACAAAAATGAGAAGACGGGGACGAAAAGGAGAGGAAAAACAAACAAACGAAACAACAACAAATCTCAACGACTATTTACCAAGTTGATTTTGTTTTTTTTTTTTTTTTTTTTTTTCATTTTTTCAAAAGAGTTTTTACATTTCACGGTTTATACTTTTTTCCCAGTATTTTTCTTTCGTTCCAATACATTGATAAGCTAATCCTTCTATGTTTTGTTTTTTTTTCTATCAAATACCTTGTTTTTTCGAGATGATGAAAAAATTTGCAAAAAAATAACAAAAATAACGTTCTTTTATATGATGTACCCGCACATGCATTTATATAAATATTTTTTGGCATTATATATAATATATTATATATATATATATTCATATATATATATATATATTTAATTGAACATAGAAACTAAGCTTTCCTCTTCTCCAATTTATACATTGCATTTGAAACAAACAAGAATTAATAATAAAACAAAAAATGACTCCAATATTTTCCATCATTCTTTTTTTCTCATCGTACTTAAAGTATTGTCATTTTGTTTCTTTTATTATACATTATTATAATATTTTTTTTTCGTTCTCGATTTTGTTTGTGCCACTTTTTGGAGATAACAAAATTTTCAATCCTTAACTCGCGATTCGAATGATTATTCTTTTTTCTTATCAACGTGATCGAATTGGGCCTTTTTAAGTTAATGAGCTGACTGTATCGTGAAATATTGTTGATCAATTATCCAATATGCCGAATGGAAAACGATACAAAATCATTGACCTGTTTAACACGAATATACCATGTAGAAAAAACAAGTGAGAACAAAAAACATACGAAATTTTGTACGTGCATTTTTGTAAGCATTTTATGAAAAAAAAAAAATAGAAGAAAAAATCGAAAATTTGTATCCTCGGGGCATTTTTACGTGGAGCAATGCGAGAGCTGGTATATTTTTCAAGAACGAAAAACTTGGAGCGCATGAGTAATGAGTATACATATACTAACGTATATAGAACAATTATATATAATATACTTAACAGGCCTTTGCAACGAGGAATACAATAAAATCATGTGAAATGAAAAGGAAAAAAAAACCAATCGAACAATGTGTGAATCACGAAATAATCGCAGGGCAGATTTCTTCTTGTTATCACGAAATTCGATGGATCGGGTGGAAAAGATGCGACAGGCTGATGATAAGGGAGAAGCGAAAAAAACGCGTGAATTATATTCTCGACAAGATCAAAAAATAAATAAAACAAACAAATGAAAAAAAAAAACACTTACCTGTTTTTCAATTCGTCTTGATTTTCAACAACTCTCTAGGAAATTTTGCTTATCTCGTGTACATAACAAAATGAAGGATCACACTTCCCTGTGCTCATCGAGAAATTTTCATACTGTGCGATGCGAATAAAGAAGACGAACGATGAAGGAACCTTGAAGAAGTTTCGAACGAACGAGAGACGAGCACGAAAATCAAGGAAAGAGTTTTTTTCTTCAACGACGACAAGGATGAAGGAATAGGGAAAAAATATACGTATATATACTTTTGTGTATATATATTGATAAATCGATTGAGAGGAGGGTTAATGAAGTAAAACGGTGCGAAGAATGAGGGTTTGATACGTTTTTATATGGATTGAACATAATGATCGATTGCGTATATAGATATAGAAAAAAACTACAATAAACAATGGAAATCGTAAATTGTTGTGTTAAGTAGTGTTACTTGATTAATTTGTTCTGTTCTTTTTGTTTCTCTCTCTTTTTTCTTTCACTCTTTTTTCCTTTCTCTTTTTGTTTTCTTTTCTTTCTTCTTTTCAGCCTTCGATTTTACCCCATCTTGGCTTTGATCTCCCAAATTTGACGAGCCAATGTTGGGTTCGCCAATTCCAATGGCGATTTGCGCTCCTTGTTCAACATCTCGATGTTCGCACCGTTGAATACGAGCAGCTTGGCCACCTCGCAACGATCTTCCTCGCAAGCCAAATGCAGTGCCGAGTTCCCATACATGTCAGTTTGATCTGCAAGTAATAATGGTTTTTTTAAATTAGTGACGACAGATAAATCAACATGAGGAAATAATTGGGCTGTAAATAATAAGGATAAATTGAATTCTATTTATTGAATTCAACTAATTGATTCTGATTCGGGCCAATCAGCTTGGAAAAAAAAAAATCTATCAAAAAGTTCATTGTTTTGTAACCATCGTGACGATTTGAAATAATTTCTTTAAATTGCAATGCAATTAACACAATTTCCACCATAAAGTAATGGGCATTTTTTTTTCCAGGCTGATTGGGTCGAGAACAGTTGAGAAGAAAACTATTGCGAAGGCTCCATTGTTTTAAGCCTCAATAATGATAGGTCTGGGGTCGGCGTACGGCTCCAGCGGTTTCCTATCTTTCTCGCGTCCATTATGTGGATGAGTAACCGCTGAGCCGGCAGCCGTATCGATCGGGGAGCGGGTTGCCGCTTTTCCTAAAAGCCCAGCTCGCGACCCCGTACAACTAATCTTTACTCCCATCTGAACCGAAAAATTAAGAAAAATCTTGTCAAACGGCCGAACTTGCCCTTTCAAATTGTTTTGCAATCCGCCGGAAAAAAATGATCACGTTATTTCCATGAGGCATCAACATAAATCTATTTTACGAGAGTCAGTGCAAATTAATTTGAGTTCTCAGAAAACTGCTGGAAAATATTCAATTCATTTTCAACTGTTATGTTAATTTTTTCTAAAAGATTTACGATATTGACTGTGAGCAGAAAAAGTATTTTCTCAATTATTAAGAATTAATAGGCTTTCGAGAGAAAAAAAAACATCGATGACCTTCGTAAAGTTTCCAAACAACTAGAAAGTGGAAAAGGATTACACAAAAATAAAATAATTTAGAATTATTTTGAAAATAACATTACCAATGTTAAGTCGTTTTCCATGCTCGAGTAACATCTTAACGATGGTCAAATTTCCCTTGGACGCAGCTCGATGGAGCGGAGTAGCTCCTCGCTTGTCAGTGATGTTGATGTCGGCATCTTTTTCCATCAAGTAGGCGCAGACTGTAGCCCAATTTTTGCTAGCAGCATATTGCAAAGCTGAATGGCCGTCGTCAGTTTTCTCGTTCGGGTTGGCACCCTCGTTCAACAACAGTTTCACGACTTTCTCATGACCCGCGGATGACGCCAAGATAAGGGGAGTCATGTTCGTCTAAAAAAAAGCGTGGATTTACGTTTTTTATAACCATAACAAAGAGACTGATTTTTTTTACTTTCCATTCCGAAAAAAAATTGACTGTTCAGAGTTGAAAAATAAAACAAATATGGAAAATCGTTTCTATGGTTCGTTTTGAATTTCTGGTACAAAAAAGTCTTTGTCATTTAACGGTAACGACGTGAAGGTCGATACCATGACTTTTCACGGGTTTTTTTTTTAAGGGAATTCTATGGGGAGTGGTGGGGGGGCAGACGCTGTGGTGTGGGGTCGAGGGCGGTGCTCGCGGTATCATTGGAGAATCACAGGGCGCCGAGCCCCGTGCATCGAGCGATATAACTATATGTATACACTTCCATTGTCGATAGCTTCTCGAAACATCTGGTTTAACAAGAATTTAGGAACCCGTAAAATTTATAAATATTTTCGTTATCGCGTAACCAGAAATCGTACGTTTTAAAATTTCGGAAGTTTTGCTCCCGAAACATCAGCGAATGTAAGAATTTTCTCTGTCGGGTGAATTTTCAAATATAAAGATTAATTGCTCGATAGTAATTAATTTTCATGCGTTACTGTGTAAACGTCGTTAAAAGATATAATTATTGCATTGACAACAATTAAATCCAGTCGAAATCTCATTTCAATAATTTATGGATTGTATTTTCAAAGTTCGATCGAATACGATTTATTTAAGCGAATACGATGCAACAATGAAATAAATGAGTTCTTTGTTCCATTATTTTGTCTCCGGTAAAATAATTTGAAAGCGCCATGACAGTTGAGTGAGAAGCAAGCTCTCCGCCATTGGTAATTTGACTTGCGAATATCACCCAATAAAAAGCATTTACGAGTCAATTCCAAAAGCATTTGCGTACTTAAATAATAACAATAATGATAATTCTATAGGCGTAGTGGAGTGCGCATATATATTCGCGCATGTACACAAAAACTGTAGTATAATGACAGGGAGAGGACGCCCAACCATGGCTGTGGCGACTCCAGCCAATACACAGCGAAAACGATAGACCGGTATAATTTGACGGAAAGAAAAAAATACATGCATATAATTACATCGTCTGGTGGATCAGCCGGGACTCCAAGAGAGAGCAGATAACGAATAAGATCGTCGTGTCCTCCGAGAGCTGCCCAATGCGACAGCATACGTCCATTCTGTGAAAATAAATAAATAGTTTAGTTAAAACGAGCTCCTCACCTTGAATAGTTTTTAAAAAAGGATGAAATGAAAAAAAATGTTACCCACAGGATCAGTTTGAGTCTTCAGTTTTTCATTCTCGTTGATGAGAATTGCAATAGCCGCGGTTTGACCACGATAAGCAAGATCGTAGACAGTCGGTTCACCTCTCGGTGCCATTGTACTCTCTTCTTTTACGCGATGATTTTGTACAATTGACAAACGCGCCGCAACACTAAAACGCTTTCGATCAGAGAGCAACGCTGGAGCTCCTCAATCCTTTTTTCTTTTACTCTCTTTTTAATCCTTTTCTTTTTTCTGCGACAAGCGCCAAGCGCCCTCTCTTGAGAGTGAATATACCACCACTCCCTTCTCTTCTCGCGAACTCGCGACTCAGAACACTCCGATGGATTTTATATGCATGCGCGAAATATTTCGCCCGTACTGGTCTGCCCTCTAGGCTTCTCTATGCTTTTTGCAGCGAACTAAAATATATATAGAATACAGAACCGGCGTCTCGTCCGTCGTGGTCTCTCGTAACTTGCGACGAACGAATATCTCCATCGCGTCGGTACGAAAGTTTACGAAGTTTTATCGATTTTATTTTACGAGACTCGAGCCCCATGGCCCTGCACGAATCTTATCATTTTTTTAAAACTTTTTTCGGGAATTATTTCCAGACATCGATAAATAATTATTTTTCATGATTCTCGTAGTATTTATTGACGTTCTAGTTTTTTCGCAGTCGCGTACGCAAAAATTCCAATTATTGCTGTGAAAATTAAATAAAAAAGTTGACGAATGAAAAAAAGCTTATCAATAAAAACTCTAACCAAAGTTCCTTTTTTCTATAAAAAAGTTAGTATAAACAATCGTTTCTTTCTTTTTGGAAAGTTTAACTCGTATAGAAATCAGATGGCGCAACGCGATGGCCTCGAGCCTGAACTTCAGAGGTCATAAAGGTCAGAAGCAAAAATTACAATACAGCGACCTCCAGACTAGCCTCTGTAATGAATTAAACAACAAATCCCTTCAAAAAATGATCTCAATCGACTGCCTTAATGAAAATAGCCAATTTCCCAATAAATATGTCAATTCGGTCGAGAAAAACCTCTGGAAAAATATGGCAGTCATTCATGTGTGACACATGATCTTTTGCTGGATTGTAGTGGGAGGGTTGCTAGGCAACTGAAAAAAACATACACTGATACCATGCTGCTTCAAACGCTACTGACAGATACTTTCGTCAGTATTATTGTACATACAGCTCTGTATAGTTACAGTTTTAATTGATTTTTTAACAATATTATTTATTCACAAATTAGTCACAATGATTATCAAATATTTAGGTTCTATTCTGCCCGCTGGTGTAAGTGTCAAATATGTGTGAATATCAAATTAAAAACATCGAAATCACGTACAAAAGTGTAAAGAATGGATACAAAAATCTCTATCTGTCAAATTGAATGATAAATTTAAAAAAAAAAATGGTCATCGACAATCTAGTGGCTAAAGTCGTTTTTACGATAATTAATCACTTATTTTCCTGTAGTATTCACCTAATGAAACATATTGAAAAATCTCAAAGTGTTGATTCTGCTCACTATACTCGATTTTTATTAAAAACTCACGTGATTATTGGTGCTGCAAACATTGCAGGATTCCGAAAACCGTGTCGTTGGAATCGCATGGTCGCCGAATAATTTAAAACTTGCAGTTGCTCTGACTGACAGATCGATCTATCTTTTTGACGAAACGGGCACTAAAAAAGATAGATTCCAAACGAAACCTGTCGATTCTAAGGTAAATAATTGAGTTTCCATCGTTTATCGCATTGCAATAAAAAATGTACATTTTCGGAAATGTTTACCAATCAATCAAGTTTTAATTCTTTAAATATTTGTGTCTTTCATTTGACAGTTTGGAAAAAAAAGTTATCTCATAAAAGCCATTGCATTTTCGCCGGATTCAACGAAAATCGCGGTTGGACAAACGGACAATATAGTTTACGTTTATAAAATCGGCGAGGACTGGGGCGAGAAGAAAGTAATATGCAACAAATTCGGTCAAAGCTCAGCGGTAACTTGTATGGTTTGGCCCGTCGATGGACCAATCGTCATTGGACTAGCCGATGGAAAAGTTCGAGTGGCAATGATGAAATCCCACAAAGCTCAGACACTTTACACCGCGGACGCTATGACAATTGCTCTAGCTATGAAGTAAATCAGAAATTCAAATAAAAATAACATTATTCTTGTTTATTTCTGTCCCATTTATATTTTTCATTGGGGTTTTTATTAATCTCTTCTCAATAATTACAAATTCAAGAATATTCTCGATGTAAATGATCATTGTTTTGAGCTGGATTTCCTCGAAAAATGTTCTTCAAATTATTTCGTTTCCAAAAAGCTTATTTACTTATCTTTGAAAATGACAAATCTACAAATATTCCCAGATTTTTTTGTTCAATGGCTCGTAAAAATGTTCTAAAATATTCTCAAAGGTTTTAATTGTTGCTTCAGTTTCCACAAGTCTTTGGTATCTTCGGATCAACAGGCGATGGTGAAAATATTAAAAGAACATGATTATTATGAATTTTTGCAGTATTCGAGGAACAGGTTTTCTTTCGAGCCACGCAGACGGCAGTATAATAAGATATTACATGAAGGAAGATGGTAGCAGCGAAGCATCCGGTAGATTTATAACGCACGGAGTGCCAGCTTACGCGTTGGCATGGACACAAAACCACGTAGTAGCTGGAGGTTGTGACAAGAAATTAACGTTTTACGAGAACAATGCTCGGGTCTCAAAAATATTTGACTACAGCAGAGACCCAAAGGAGAAAGAGTTTTCGGTGGCATGTTGCAGTCCAAGTGGACAGAGTGTGGCGATAGGTTCGTGGAGTAGATTGAGAATATTCGATTGGATCCCGAGGCGTTCAATTTGGGAAGAATCGAACAATCGTGAATTGCCAAACGTTTACACATTGACGTCGATGTGTTGGCGAAGAGATGGTTCGAGATTGGTGATCGGTGGTTTGTGCGGAGCTGTCGAGCAGTTCGAGACGATATTGCGTCGTGCGATGGTGCGTGGGAGTCACGAAATAGTCTACGTTGGTCCGAGTCAAGTGGTGGTTCGTTCCCTGCAAACAAAAACACGTCCAGTCATAATAAAATCTCAAACAGGCAGTGAAATCGAAGACGTACGAGTTTTGGGTCGCAGTGACAATCACATCGTGGGGCGTACGAGTAAGACACTATTGATATGTGACATAGAGCTGAATTTAATAAGCGAAATTCTGTGGGAAACGAGAACCGGAAACGAAAAGTTTTTCTTTGAATATCCGGGAGTATGTTTGATATTTAATTCTGGTGAATTGACGATAGTTGAATATGGGAAAAATGAAATTCTCGGTTCGGTGAGAACGGAAGCTGTGAATCCTCATGTTGTCAGCGTGAGAATAAACGAACGTCACGTGCCTGGAATGGTGGACAATAAGAGACTCGCTTATCTCCTTGATCCGCGAACAGTGAGAGTCATCGATTTGATCAGTGGCTCAACGATCAGCATGATAAGCCACGATTCCAGGGTCGATTGGTTGGAACTCAGTGAAACTGGGCATAGACTCTTGTCCAGAGACAAGCGTGGGAGATTGTGGTTGAGCGATGACCGAGGTGAGAGAACGTTGCTTCTTGCTGGCACGAGCTTTGCCTCGTGGGTGCCAGGGAGTGACGTAGCTGTGGCTCAGTCCAATCAGTCGCTGGCAGTCTGGTACAACGTTGACGCTCCGGAAGCAGCAACGGTTGTTCCCATCCGCGGTGACGCTGTCGATATTATACGTGAAAATGGTCAGACGATGGTAATCGTCGAGGAACAACCAGCCGGACGAGTTTCTTACCTCCTGGACGAAGGTCTCATCGAATTCGGCACTGCCCTTCACGACAATGACTTCGGTCGAGTCGTCCTGTTCCTCGAGGAGCTCGGCGACCGTCCGCAAACCGAAGCAATGTGGGAAAACGTGGCTGGCAACGCAATGTCCACGCGTCGTTTGCTCATAGCTGCGAGATGTTACGCGGCTCTTGGTGACGTAGCTTGTTCGACTTTTCTGAAAGAAATCGCAAAACAAGCGGATGATTATGCTCGAGAAACAGGAAATGATCCTTTGAACGATCCTGACAGTTGGGCCAAGCTTGCGATACTAAATGGCGAACTAAAAACCGCCGAAGCTATTTATCTCGAACAAAACGAGCTGGAAAAGGCGCTGGAGATGTATCAGAAATATTGGCACTGGGAAGACGCTTTGAACTTGGCAGAATCGCGAAATTGGTCGGGTACGAACGTCCTCAGGGACAAACACTTGGCTTGGTTGCTGGAAAGTGGACAAGCCTCGAGAGCCGCTGCTATTATCGAGAAAGACAATCCAAGAAGAGCTATTAAACTGTTCCTCGAAGCACGACGAGCTGGTAGAGCAGCCAGACTTTTACTAGCCAATGAATCACTCCTCGAAGACGGATCGATCGTCACTGAAGTCGTAAAGATTCTCAAAGCTACGGATTTGATGGAATTGGCTGGTGAAATTCTGGAGAAAACGTCGGACTTCTCCGGGGCCATCGAGTGCTATGGCAAAGCTGGTGTATTCGCCAGAGCCCTCGATCTCGCTCGGGAGGTTGAGCCCGACAGAGTAGTAAAGCTTGAGAAAGAATGGGGTCATCATTTATCCAAAGTTGGTCACTACGATGCTGCGATTTATCGTTTCATTCAAGCTGGTGAAAACGAGTTGGCGTTTGATTGCGCCATCAATGCCAGGCAGTGGAGCAAAGCTTTGGAACTCGTGCGTGTTATCGAGCCGAGCAATCCAGAAATTCGTAAACAGTGCGTTAAGCTCGCTGAGTATTACGCGTCGGTTGGCAATGCCAAGTTAGCTGAAGAACTATTTTTGCGTGTCGACGATGCCAAAAGTGCTGTCGAGGTACATGTTCGAGCTGGAAATTGGTCGAAGGCTCATGAAGTTGCTGTTGAATTCATGAGTCCCGATGAAGCTAAAGAAATCCTATCGGAACACGCTGGTAAATTAATCGAAGCTGGCGATTATCGACATGCTGAATCTTTACTAATTGCCATCGAGGATTATGACGCTGCCATTGCGATGTATCGGAAAGCTGGACATCGAAACGACATGATTAGACTCGTGAGCCTCTATAGACCCGATCTCCTCAAAACTACTCATTCACACCTCGCTCGTGAGCTAGAAGCTGCTGGCAAACCTCGCGAAGCTGAAGACCATTTTCTCGGAGCAGAGGATTGGCGAAGCGCTGTCGCTGCTTACAGAGCTTCCAACATGTGGGAAGACGCTCTTAGAGTTGCTAAGAAATCTTCTGGTGACAAAGCTGGCCAGCAAGTCGCTCTTCTCTGGGCTCGTACAATGGCGCCTGAATTGGGAGCTCGCTTGCTTCAACGTCTCAATTATCTCGACGACTGCCTGCAATTGGCCTGCGAAGCTAGTCTCTTCGATTGGGCTCTCGAAGTCGTCAAATATGCAAATCCTGAACAACAGAAAGAAGTTTTTTACAAACATGCCATGGCTCTCGAGGATGAAGGCAAATTTGCCGAAGCTGAGAAAGAATTCATCAGGGCTGGAAAAGCCTTTGAAGCTGTACAAATGTATATACACACCAGAGACTGGGAAGCTGCTGAAGAAGTTGCTGAATCACTGAACCTTGAAGCTGTCTCACAAGTCCTTGTCGCTAGAGCTGCTGAGGCTGCCTCCAATCAGAATTATGGACTTGCAGAAACCCTTCTTCTTCGTGCTCATAAGCCTGACATTATCGTCGAACACTACAAGGTAAACAGGACAGAACTATCCATTATGACTTTTTCAACATTTCAAAACGATTCAGCATTCCAGTGCAAAGTTTACTTTTTACATTTTCTTCATACTTTGTAAATCGAAATTGTTCGATGTGCCAATTTCTCTTCGAGGATATAATTTATGCAGAAATACTTAAATAATATTAATTTGTATTCATTTTAAACTCTTTGTACGCTAAAAAGTAAAAAGAACCTGAGTTTTTCGAACTCGTGCCAATTTGTTTCTTTCATCCAAAGTTGGGAAAGATTAGGTTTTTCCTTTCTACTTAAAAAATTCATCGGTTTTTACCCCATGCACCAGAGTAATAATTCATTAAACTCTAAGTAATTACCATTGAAACAGAAATTCCTTTTTATTTCTGTTTATTGTTTTTCTTCCCTTTACAGAAAGCTGGTATGTGGTCAGACGCGATGAGAGTATGTCGAGAATATTTACCAAGTCAAGAAGCTGCTCTACGCCGTGAATTGAGTCAAAAAAGTTCTGGTCTGGATGCTGGAGACAGTTTAGCTGAGGCGAGACGTTGGTTAATCGTTGGTGAAACGAGGACAGCCCTCGATATTTTGATGGTTGATCCTCACGCGACGAGACCCGTGCTTCTTCAAGCTGCGGATATCCTTATAAATCAAGCTGATTCGGAAACGACTCTGCAAGTTGGTGAAGAGTTGGGCAAGCGGTTGATGGCAATTGATGAGAACGCTCTAGCTGCACAGGTCAAAATAAAAAATAAATTATTACTTCTTAACAGAATATCTTTCGTTGTGGAATTGCTCTGCAAAATGCCACGTTTTTGGTTCAATAATTTTTGTAATGTTTCTTTTTTTTTTTGTAATTTTTACAGGTTTACCTTCAAGCAGACCGATTGAAAGAAGCAGTGAACGCTCTGATAGGAATAGGAGAATGGAATCGTGCCCGGCGGATAGTGGAAGAATTGGCACCAGAGTTAGAAACGTATTTGGAAGAAAAATATCGTGATGCAATGATGAGAGAAGGAAATCCAGAGAGATCGATGCTTGAGGTCGATGGGAGCGGAGGTTTGGATGTGATGGCACGAAAGGGACAATGGTCACAACTGTTCGAAGCAGCGAGTGCTCAAGGGTCCGAAGTTTTGCACAAATATGTTGCCCAAAGATCGGCTCAGTTGATGAAGTCTGGTTCACCCGAGCAGGCGTTACAGCTGTACATTCAATTTGGGGCTCCAAACGTTCCACAATATAAAAATCTTTACTGTCGTTTGGCTCAAATGATTCTTACCACGAACGACGAACCTCCGGACCTTCGTTATACGCGTTTGGGACAATTGAGAAATTTGCTTCTCGGTTTAACACGCAACGAGGAAACTTCGGGCAGAGACGAGACCATAGAAAAATTCCTCAAAGTTGCCCATTTTTCAGCGGTGCGATGTGGATTCAGATCTTTTCCCTCGCTCGCTGATCTCGTCGTCAAGGCTTCCGTGACACTTTTACGTTACACGGATATTCTTCCAGCTGATCTTTGCTATTACGAGGCAGGAATAGACAAACGTTCAGCTGGTTCGAGCAGCGAAGCTTTTGTGTTTCTCAACCACTTTCTCGACCTCGAGGAATGCATTGAAGACGGTGAATCCGGTGGTATTCTCGACGTCGATGATCTACGAGTCACTGATTTCCCTCTCGAAGTTCCTCTGCCAGATTCACTCGCTGTCGACGGTGCAAAACGGGAAGAAGTCAGAGAATGGGTTCTCGCCATCTCCATGGATCAAAGAGTCGAACAAGGTCTTCCTGTTGATCAACGTGGCGTTTATCTCGGTTCTCTCACTAGTCTTACCAACGATTCCAATCCACTCGAAGAATGCGTCATCACCGGGGCACCCATACGTGGACCTGTTGTTCGCTTCGACGAAAGTGGACGTGCTGCTGATCGAAACGATTGGAACAAATTGTTGAACGCTGCCAGACAAGCCACCACCGAATCTCCCATCAACGATATTCTCGTTTTTATTCAGGAATGGTGCGGCGTTGTTCCCACTTACACTTTTTGAATCCCCAGTCAGCACCAAACGATTCAGCTTCAACGTTCTGTAATTTAATTTCATCGAATTAAAGTTTATTCGTGTAATATTTTGTGCAATTCTATTTTTTAAGCATCGTAACATTATGAGGTTTTAGAATATTATTTTTCTTTATAGTGTTATATGGCCTCAAAAAATATTTTTCAAATCTCAACTCACCTCTCTGATTTCTGATACGTTATAATTGTTATTGAGAAAGCTGTCAGCGAAGACGAGAATTGACGTTTCTTATAAATCGACGAGTTCGAATAAATAAATACATACGCATTTTTTTAATGCTCTGATCATTCTTTTAATTAAATAATATTTTTCGAAACAAAATTAAACTCTATTGCAATAAACAAGGCAATTTTCTATGTCAATCGACAGTTATTTATGTTTTTCTATGTTTAATATACATTAGACCGAACAGAGGATGAAGCAGTGTTTCCTTGCTTATTGGAAAGTTATAAAAATACTTCTTTAGACATATACTACTGTTTTGAAAGGAATGTACGTTTAATACATCCTGGAAATTAGAAACTATTGATTTTAAACAATTCGCATACGAAATTATAAACGAGCATGGTTCAAAACGAAAATTGATTTTGCTCTTGTATTGAAAAGTAATATCACTGTAAAAATATTAAGTACTATTAATAATTTGATGAATTTTCTGTCAACAAGATTTGTTTCACGTGAAAAAAAAAGGAATTTATATGCGTTTAAAGAATAAACAAAGTCAGTAATCGTAGCGGCAAAAAAATTAGAAGATTTTTGTTAAAATGTGAAATTCGTCAAATGCGAAGGAATAAAATAGTAATTTTGGTAAGTTAGTGAATCAACAGCGGCAAAAATGAATTTTCTCAGTCCAAACATACGATTGGCGATTTTAATGACTTTCCAAGTTGCTCCTCCTTAAAATTCTTTAATTTATTAAATAAATTTGTTCCTAGATCAATTTCTCGAGTTCGCGCATCTCGGATTTTCGTTTTCTCTTTAAATATAAATTACACTGTAGTAAATATACAATACATGAAATGTGAAGAATTTCTACACTTTTTGAAATTCAATTTTCTCGTTTAGATTGAAAAATCTAAGATTATCATGTTTCTCATTAAATAACCGTTTGCTTTCATTTTTTTTTCTTCCATTGCCTCTACACTTGAGGAAATTTCACTACCCATTGTCTCGGATAAATTTACTTCAATTTAACAATCAACGAGAGACTTGTGTTTCCCTATTTTTTCTACCTTCTTAAAAAAGAAAAAAACAACGAAAAACGTCTAACACGTTTTACGTCTGTTCAGGGCCACACGCTGGGGGAGCAAAAAAAACGCCAACAATTAAACCCACGAGTTTCGTGTAATCTTTCAATTTCGCACAAATTCAAATTTCATCGATTCTACGTATAACAAAAACCACGTCCGAGTCAGGATTGAGAACGAGTTACCGGTGCTCGATCACCTTATTTTCCATTATTCGTTGCGCTATTTTTACACGTTTCATCATTCCCTTGCGGCTCACTTGATTTGTCTATCTATTTTGAAAAACATCGTGTTGTCCATTAATTAATCGACTATGTAAATATATATATATATATGTATTCATTTGTGTTTCAATAATATAAATCGAGTCGTAATAATAATACAATGTCCGCTGAATCATCGATTGCATTTTCCATCTCTCCCCCTCACATCATTAATTTGAACGCAAGAAATATTAAAACAGTCGCACTCGTGTTATTTACTGTTGTGTGATCCTGAATACAGGGCCAATTCTTAAAAAGAACCGTCGCAGAACAGATCGTGGTTCGGGTTTAAGATCGAAACACATGATTTCGCACAAAAAGGGGTAACAAATAGCGGCGTGTATGGCAAAACGTTGGTCGCACATTTTCAATATTCTCGTAAGTAATAACAAGAGTATCGGTGTCCAAGCGTCACGATGAACCTCATTCGAGAGGGCAAGAAAGTACTCGAGACCCTCGCGGGTAACTTCTTCGAGTCTCGTTTCGATCGACGGCCAATTGGATCGATGTGCCTCGTCGTTGTACATTTTGAAGAGAACACGAAGGGCGCAAGCCAGCGATTGAGTCTCTTGGTTCATAAGATTCGGTTTAGCAGTGCCACGGAAGCCAGCTTTCCACAATAAATTACGTTGCTCGTTATTGACGTTGAAACTTTTGGCGAAACGATGAGATCGCAGCAAGCAGTCGACTAGTTCAAGGAGATTTCTCGTGTCGAGAGCGCAGTACATTCCTTGTTCTTCTTTTTGTTGATCGACTGTACAATCGTCGTTCGTGTCTGACAATTTACCGTTCAACATGTCAGCTTGTGCAAGAGCGAGATTCTCCTGATCCTCTTTTCTCGATGTCGCAGGATAGAATACGACGTTGTCAATCGTTTGTATCAATTCCAGTTGAACGACGCATTTGATCATAAGAGCTGAGAAAAGTTTCGTCCTGCTGGTATCACAATTATTCACGAGACTCTGTGTGCTGTTGGTTCTTTTTAAGATTCCAATGTGTCCATCACTCTCGCCAGTTATAACGTCAAGGTCGGATTCTTTGTTGGCTGATTGTGGTTTCCACGTGAGCAACGCTGTGGGTATTGTACTTTGGAATATTTCAAGTACGCAATTAGTCGTTTTTGCCCATGTCTCTTTGTCGAATTTAACGCCGTTGCTTATGACCAAATTTTCCAAGCAATTAGTGCCCGACCGTGCCAGCTGCTCGTTGTCCTGCTGAACGCACCAGAGCAACTGCGAGTACAATTGTCCGAGCAGAAGAGGTCCAAGGATATCGTAGAATTGTGAGAAAACATCGACTATTGCGTAGAGAGCGTGATTGCACGTCGTCGTCATCCATTCTGCTTTCTCCGTGTGTTGTTCCGGCAATTTCATGTTGTCGAAGATTCGGAAGAGCACTTGGAACAGATCTTTCCACCAATGGGGCTTGAACGAGGAACCATGAGTTTTAACCACGTCGAAAAGTACCGTGAGAGCTCGGGTTCTCACGTCCAGTTTGCAACGACTCACGACACACGATAACTCGAAAAGCAGTGGAAACCAACCCCTCACCCAAGCACGATCTTCTTCCGATACCATACCGCTGTCGTCCATCATACCCTCGGCAAACATCTGCGGATTGGCATCAATGTAAGAGGCACTCGAACGTATGAGTCTTATCGCTTCCATACTGGTGTCCGGGAAGGAAGAATTACAGGCAAACTCGCTGAGGCACTTGACGGCGTCTTGGAAAGAATCAACCATTATACTGAAATCTTCGGCGTAAAGCTCGTTTATTATTTTTCCCGTCATCGAGAACGCCAGGGCAACGACCGATTCGTCTCGATCGCTAGCCGCATGATGAAACACGCTGAATATGTTTTTCCATCCGGAACGTATGTTCGGCGCTTGTGAATGTACGATTTGAGCCACGCAGCGTACAACCATGTCTCGTATTATTGGTGAACGATTTTTCTTCATTATGTGCTCAAATGGACGGAGAAATTCTTTTTGAAATCGGAAATTGGCGAATTCACCCTTTTCGATAAATTTCGTTGCCAATTGACGCAGCGAATCTACCGCGAAAAATGCTATATTCTGACGTGGGCTACAACCAACGCGGTCGAAATGGTCACCCAGTACTTGCCATATTCGCGACCACTGCAATCTTATACGGCCCATGTTGTAGTACGATATCTCCACTATTTTCGTCAACGAAAACATTCGCGGCTGCGTCGGATGCGATAATTCCTCGAGCGATACTTGACACAATGCTTTCACGAACTCGACGATCGCGTCACCGTCCAGCCTCGTGGAACCCGTGAATATTCTGTCGACTGCCACTACTACGCTTTGGGAACTCGTCTCACCGATGGATTCCTTTACGCTCGCTGGAAATAAAAGTGCATTAATTAGTTCGCGAACTCCACATATTTATTGAATTATTGAGAAACTAGGCGATCTTGTCCGAATTTTTTTATTTCTTAATTTTCAAAATCATTCCAGCATTTTTCGTAATTTTGATGTTTGGGCCCGAAGAAATATCACAATTAATTTGAAGAAAAAAAAACAAATATTTTGTACTTACGATCTAACGAACTGAGGTTCATCGAACTGAGACTGTTCGATTGATGAAGATTGTTGTGAGCAAGACTCGTAAAGTTTGTAAGCTGCGACGGAAAGTGAGGTTTTGATGTTGGACCAAGAAGTTGAGGTCGAACACCAGTGCCAATAAGTTGAGCGAGTTCGAGCTGCGATATACACTTGACGACGTCGAGCCACGAACTACCGAGATAATTTCCATCGGTGTGTGCAATTGTAATTAGAGTTTTGATGGTATCGATGTTTTTGGCTTTCATCTCGGTTATCGGTGAATTTGCTGTGAGGAGAGTGAATCTCGCAAGTGCTTGGACATAAGCATCGCGTTCCAACTGTAAAAGTCCATCAATTTATCAATTATTATATACGCAAAACTCACACACCTACAAATTAAAGAATCGAGCAGACTCAGCATAACAATTAACGAATTAACTTTGAATTCGTATATCCACTGTGCCACATTGTAACATGTTTTCAGTCGTTCGAGATCGTTCCTTGAAAGTGTAGTGATAGAGTAATTTGCCACGAAATATTTTTGACAAGCATAAAATGACAGAAGAAGAAACGTTTTCTTGTTGTTGTTTAATATTTACCGTCATGTGAAAAATACAGGCAATCCGTATCGCGCAACGTATTCCGTCTAAACAGAGCGAAGCAATTTCCGGATCGTCGCAATCCTGAAGACCAACACTAAAAGCTGCTAGGAATGGTGTCCAAGCCATTTTGAACATTGGACGTACATGCTCCAAGTGTTTTGCAGTTGTGAAAGGCGCTTGAACGTGCGATACCGATTCCATTAGATTTTTCGCTGCCGTTGATATCACTTCCATTTCCATATTCCACAAAAGTCGCCTCTTCTTCTCGCTCGATATAACTGTAAATAGGAAGATTCGATGAATCAGAAAATCTCTTAGTTAGCAAAACGTGATATGATATTCGTTTCGTTAACGACACTTCATTGGATTTTTCTGTGATATTGACCTTGCTTTCCTGGTCGATTCGGATGTGCCTTCATTTTAATTTCATTACCCGCAATCTCATCGTAAATTTTTGACAAATACTCTTCCGGTAAATCCTCATTGTCACTAATGTGTCTATTTAATTTGATGTACTGCTCCTTCGTCATTTTATTCTTAACTTGGGGTGAATGCAGATCGGTCGTTAACATTATAATCGAAAATACGAGAACGTACGCCGTGTCAGCGCTTGTGAATAAACCATTGCTGCAAATAAGTGAATATTCGTAAACAATGTTAACAATAATGAATTATCTTTTTTAAAACAAATTTAAGAAGAATGTTTTTGTTTTTATGAGAACTTACTTTGGATTGCATTCGCAGTATCGACTCGCGAATTTTTCCATCAAACGATCAATCTTTTGTGCTTCACCCGGAAGTCTGAAGCCCTCGAGAAAATATCTTAGTGCCGTGACCAAATCGCGATTCGCAAAATCCATTTGATCTATGTAATTATACATGACTTGATTGTGATTGTGATCACCGAGGAAATCACCAATCGCCGTTTTGTCTAATCTCTCGTCCGTGTGAAGCCAACGAGCGACATCTTCCACGGAATTGCCGAGGAGGCCTTGTTCTTGGAGATACTGCACGCCTTTGCTCGGCTTGCGGTTAAAACTGTGGGGTAAACAAATTGTGTCATTAAATAATGAATAATAGATCTTTAATAACTGAGAAAAATCGTAAAATTATTTCTACTGAATGTCATTATTCTTACGTATCAATTCCCGCTTCCCAAACTTCTTTCTGCTGCTTCTGAACTTCGTACTGTTCCGGAGAATCAGGAACTTCCTTATTGCCTACAAGACTAGAATTAGCCGATGACAAACTTCCGGCACTTCCGTAACGCGGCAAAGCCGCTTCCACGGGTGGATCAGGTGGCTCGGTTGGAATTTGATGATCGGTCGGTATACTAGGATTGACGTAGAGATCTCGACTCCACTCGACCATACATTTTAATATTGAAACGAGGCATTCAAGACCACGGATTCGCATCGATTTTTCTTGATTCGGCGAAGCGCCTAATTCCAGTGCGTGACGACCTTGAGCAATCTTGGACAAATCGTTGACGAGTCTGTTCAAAACCAGAAATACATCATTCGTCTATTTTCAAAGTAGTGGACACAATAATGTTGAAGTTTTTATTCTTTCTGTAGAGTTGGACCACAAAAGTCAGAAAAATAAATTTTAAATGCCATTGCAATAGAATGAATGAGAAAAATTCATTGAAATTAAAACAAAATCAAACTTGTTAAACAAAATATCAAATTGTCGTGAGAATTGTTGCTGAAAAATTGTTTCAAATGAGAAAAGCAAAATTGTTGCTGTTACAATTGTTGTTGTTGGGCAATACTTGTTAATTAGGCGAAGCTTACCTTTCGAAAAGATTAGCCGCGGAAAGATCGCAGTCATAATTTACGTATATATCAACGACACTCTGTGCATCGGCACAAATACGAGTCAAAGCGTGAATGACCATCCATTTGTGCTCAAAAGAACTGCTCGACGTTTCGAGTATGTTCATAAAGATTTCCTTGAAAAATACTTCGATTTGCATTTTCAAGTGTACTTTAAAACGTGCCAAAAGAGCCAGAAACAGAGCCAACGAGAGTTCAAAAACTTCGGGCACTGATGACACACCGTTTTTCGAAAGAGCCACGCAGAGATATTGTTTTATGGCTATTACGAACATTTCGTTCGAGCGTAATATTGGTCCGGCGTTTTGTAAAATCCCAAGGAGTAATTGTAAAGATAAAATTTTCGAACGCAGCTCATGAGACCTGAAATGGACAATAATTATTACGTTAGTCAGATTTTTATTGATTTTCATAAGGCTTATTGCTATTTTTTGCGATTCATTTTAATAATCGATCAATAATTTATTGCAACGATTGTGCAGCAATCTTACTTCGGATCTGGTGTGCCATCGGGTAATGGTTTCATCGAAAGTTTGCACAGAGCTCGAAATACGAGAAAAGCGTCTTTCTGAAGTACGTGAGTGAATTTAGCAGTGACCATGTTGTCATTCTCGCCCGTTGTTTCATCGGTATTGTCGTCGGTTGGTACTTGATCGAGACTGTGTTCCCCCGAAGGCGTTGTAGGCGGGACAACTTCCTCCGGTACGACGCTGTTAACGATGTCGTCCAGAATGTTTTTTACCACGATATTTGCATCGGTTGACGAATCTGGTGGTGGATCTTGATTATTCGTTTGTTCAATTTCGCCCTCTGATTTTTGTGTCTCTTGTGAAGTTTCCAGTTGTTCGGACGTTTCTCCACGAGCGATAAGATCTTCCTGTTTTTTGAACAATTTGCAGATATTTCGTTTACTAATCAATTCGGAAAATTTAAATCAATAATATATCATGTAACATAAAGTAAACTTGGGAGAAGACTGTCGAACCTTTTGATTATTTCGAAAGATAAAAAAATTGCACAATAAGATAAATGGAGACTGTTGAAAAGAAATTACCGCTTGGGTTTCCATACGAGCGAATATCACGTTGATCATTTGGGTGAGAGTGGCTCGTGCAGTCGTTTGATTGACCAAATTTCTTGATGCTAGATAAACGTTATATACAGTACGTATAGTAAGTAGAACTGTTCCCTCGTGAACCTCGACATGTTGACTGGTCATGACAGTCAACAGAGCTTTTATTATTTGCAGTTGAACGCCTTCGTCCGTTTGCGGACCCATGAAACATCCGCATATTGTTTCAACGATGCGAACTATGAGAAGTTTGTTTGGCTCTGTAGAGTCTGGTACATTGCCTGTCAAATGTCCATACGCAATCAATTTCTGCAGACAATCCAAGGCCGTTACTACTATCCTCGGCGATTTGCTCTGACAGGCAAGCTCAAACGGTAGGAAATATTTTTCTGCCGATATGACGTTGGAATCGCTTTTGGGCTGAGGCAAAGCATTGGAGATTCCTTCGTCCGCTTGGTTATTAGGAACTTCCTTGATCTCGTTTCGCAAATCATCTGTAAATTTTTTTAATGTCAACATATTGCAAATTCACTCAGCTTATAAAGATTTTCTATTTTCTATCGACAAGTCTCGTGAGTAGATTAATTCTTGTCATTGTGTTAACTTTTAATGATTTCAAGTTTTTGAAATAATTTAATATTAGTTAGATTTTTATGCGTAATCAATGTTGAATGGGATTATGTCAAAAAAGAAATCAATCAAACCGCTATTCTGTTATGAAATATTTTATAATGAGATTTGTCAAAAATAATCCGGTCGAACAGCTACGACAATCATGGTGAGACTGAATTTTCAATGAATAACGAAAATTGCATGGAAAAAGTTTCATCCATTTTTGTGACATTGTACAACAACAGGGAGTTCAAATGATAATATTTCGTAACATGCTATAGGCTAGACCAATAAAACAAGACTTTTTTAAAAGGAAATTACGAAAAATGTGACAGCTGTCAAGAATTTTTCGGAGAAACATTCCCGACTTCGATCGACGAAAAAATGACATCGAAGATAGAAAAAAAAAAGATGCAATATTTCCGAAGTTTGCAGAAAGCAACAGACCAATGATTTTGCGAAAAGTTTCAAATTTTTGTTTCACAACATGAGACAAAATTCGAAAAGCACAAAAAAACAAAACGGTTAAGCAATGAGGGGCGGGAATGTTTTTTCGATCAGTTACTCACCAAGTGCCGATTCGCATGATTTTCGAAGTTGGGACAGATGCGATCGTTTGACATCTTTGTCGGCGAGGATCTTTTCCAGTGCTCTTACTATAAACATTTCTCTGGTTTTTGAATTATTTTGCATCGTCGACAGAATAATCGATAGAGGCGCCGATACCCAAAGATCGATGAGCCTCAAATTTCTCTCGTTATTATTTTATTATTGTCTGTATTCTTTTTGCTTTCAAAACGTTATCACTGATAGAACATGGTAACGTACTTGAGATAAGCGAAACGAAAGGTTATAGTTGTGAAAGTATATTGACGTAAGCATTTTCTCCTGGGCTTAACGAAGTACGTGAATTAAAGCTGAAGCAGCCCAGGAACTCGTCGTTCAAAATGTGAAAGAGTCAAATATGCACGAATTTCGTTAAGTTTCGTGGCTTTTTTTCTCAAGACAACCACGGAAAATACACTTGTTCGATACGCCGTAAAAAATAAAATGTTTTTATTTTCCTTTTTTTTCAATAACCGTTAACCCCTAACCACGACGAAAGATTGATAAAAATTGATAGTATGCTGTACGAATATTGGCACGCCGCTCTCTGCCCGATGGACACATCGAATTTTTTTTTCAAGCCTCGTAAAGTCGCAATGTGTAATACGACGTGTGACGTGAAAACAGGTACATCGTATATACACACAAAGTTAGTGGAATACATAAAAAAAAAAGTGAAGTTGGTGGCGGCTGACGGGGATATGGGAAAAGGTGTATACAGCGCATCAAACGCCATCTTACGGATGAATCAGATAAGTTTTTGACGTTATGAAAGAAATTGTATGTATTCTAATTTTTATTTCAAGGTTATTCATATTCTCGATAATTTTTATTCAATCTTATTATAGCCAATATTTAACAGAATTTTCATACTACGATAAAAAATGTATTTATAGAATTATGCCCAATGTCTCCTCAGCTACTGTTTGTGTTCTAATAACGAAGCGTTTACATAGATTGCGTCTTTACATCTGATAGTTTCACCCAATGTGATATTGGTATATATATAGTTTATTATTCGATCGCCGATAACTGTCACAAGGCTGCTTTAAATATGTCCTCTGACGGTAATTAACATCTTCACACATTTCTGATCGATATTATGCAAAAAATCAATCGACTGAGCCCTGCGCGTGTTTTATTCATTGAACATTCCTATTTTGTTACTTGCAACTGTAATTATTTTTTATTTTTATTCAAAAAAACAGGACTTCACAGCAAGACTGAAAGAAAATGATCACCTCTTGTTTTTCTTTATACAATTTTGCGAATTTTCTTTTGACGAATCGTTTTTTTTCTAAAAAATTCGTTCTCTGCATATGGTTATATATTCAAAAAAGTAGAATGTTACACAACAGTCGGGATATTTGATAATAATACTAATTCAAACGTTCGTTCGACTGCAATCTTATCGAAGAGTGATAAACTTCATTTGAAAAATTGGTCGAGAGTGAAACTAGTTTTCAAAGAAAGTTCATTTATCGCGGGTTTGGTCATGTTTATAAATATATTTAAATATATATATACGTGTATGGATATACTTTGTAGCGGTGAATTGCGACTTATTTTCATCACTAGCATTGTGGGAAGCAAAGCCTATAATCAGTGACAATAGGCGTTGCATCTTTGTTTTTTATTCTTTATCGCATTCAATTTAAACGCAGTGATGCACCGATGTTTGCAGTACTGACAGTTGATAAGTCTCTCTCGTGTGTTTAGTTTATTATACATATGTGTAAGCACGGCCATCATGTGTCAAATGTAATTAAATGGCGGAATGACGTTATATACAGAACGGAAAGTAGTGTGCGTATATGTCATACGCGGCGACGTTGAGCTTTAACAGATATCAATCTTTTTTTGTTTTCACTTTGGTCCAAAAGCCTTCCTTTTTATCGTATAAAGCTTAACAATAATGGAAACACAACCGTTGAATAAAAACAGTGATAAACCACCTCCGTACTCGGCCGCAACTGCACCGTCTCAAGGTAAATAATAAAATTCATGGAAAATTGAAACACCACGATTTTTGTTGTACCATAGGTTATCCAATTATTTCATCATTTCGTGATCATCAAATCTGGAAATTACGTTCGAACACAATGAACGATCGTTCGTTTGGTTCGATGAAAAAAATAAAATAAAAACGAACGTCAATCAGATCTGAAGAAGTGTTCTTTATTTTAGCACTCTGTTGACGAATACAATTTCTCGATTGCATTCCATTGTGACATAATTCATTTTCGCAAAGTACTATTTTTTCATTCCATAAACATTCCATTGTTTTCGATTTCGAAACATTTTGATTTTCTAAATTACTACAACTTTTATGAAACTGTCAGTCGCACCATAGAATAAAAGATGAAGTTTCAGGATATCCATCGTGGCAACCACCACCAGGCTATTATCCTACTAGCGGAGCACCACATTCAGGCCAACAAATACCATCTTATGGGTCTACTGCTCCATTGACAACTGTCATTGTTCCAGAGATCATTCTCGTTGGTGCTTGTCCTGCTTGTCGTGTGAGTCAAAATTCACAACCATTTTGAAGTTACGATGCATTTTATTCTTCAATAAATGCTCATTTGATTTTTTAGTTCTATTTTCTTGTTACATTCCAACATTTTTAACTGCAAATTCTTTTCATCAGATTATGAATTTTTGATAATATCAAAATTGTAACCAGTTGAAACAATTTATAAAAATATTATTTTATTTCCAGGTTGGAGTCCTGGAGGACGATTACACTTGCATGGGTCTTCTTTGTGCAATATTTTTCTTCCCTCTTGGTATCCTCTGCTGTCTGTTGTTGAAAAATCGCCGCTGCTCCAACTGCGGAGCGTACTTTGGCTAAATTGTTGGTTTCGGGGCTGCGATGAAAGGAGTTTGTTTTTGTAAATAATATATACGTCGAAAGGCTGTGGTGTCGGACATAAATACCCGTAGTGAAAAATCGTTGGCAGTTATAAACGATTATAAAAATCTTCAATTCTGTCAAACTCAAACATAACAAAATATTTTATTACGTTAAATACAATATGCAAAATTCTAATCTGACCAAAACGTGATAATTTGTGCTCTCTCGGTAAATCCAATGGCCTCGGAGAGAATTAGACATTTTTAAGGGGTATTCCAAGTGAAGTAGAAGGATTTTTGGCCAAGAAGATTTTTTCCTTCGCCAAAAATTCCTTTACTTCACTTGGAACACCCCCCCACATTTACAAATGAAAATACGAGATTGCTTTGATAGCGATTATCTATTATTTTCGACTTTCCACTACGAAAGTTTATTTTTCTCATGGTTGAAGGATCTGCCGATATTCTACGAAGAATATTTATATCAGAATTGAAATTATAAAAGAAATACCCAAAAGAAATCTTTTGAAACGAAAAGAAATATATATATCCAGAATTTATAATGTATTCTTAAGACTTTCACATTTCCTCAATGTTGTAATGGTTACACATTATGTTTATAATAATGTTGAAGTAAAAATTGTTCAAGTTTAAACATCGTTTGAATTATTTTTCTCGAAAGTATCCCCATAAGTTTTTAGTTGCTGCACAATTATTTTCATTTGTTTAATTCTTTTTATTTTACCACAGTTAATTAAGTTGAGGCAGAACACACTAGAAAAAATTCAAGGTCATTCACTTACAAGCCATTTTACTGAATAATAAATGAAACTAATGAAATTAATCTTAGTTCGGATAAAAATTGACTAGATTTATAAAATTCAGGAAAAAATTGCTGAATGAGTCATTCATAAAAACTTTTTATTACCTTTTACGATGTAGAAACTTTTAATTTGTGGTTCCCTCGTTGATTAACGTTTCATTACATCCGACATACGATATAGATACGTCCCGACGTTAGATTATTATTACCGTTAATTGATCCTCTTGTTCCCCAATTTAATGTTAATTCAGGATAACGTTGGAATAATTTACGAACGCCATGCGAAATAAACTTAAATCCTTTCGTTTAATCTTGATCATTTGAAAAATACGAAAACTCGTAAAGAGAACTTTTTTATTGAACAATACTTAAACCCCCACAAGTAAAATATTTCTGTTTTAATATAACTCCGAAATAGATTTCAGGTTTTTAAAGATTTCATGAAAAAAAAACATTTCCACCAAGTTAAAAATAGGGGTGAATGAGATTTTTTATAATCAAATGACATCCCAATATATTGAAAGAAAATAGAATAAAGTTTCAACTTTTTTTTTATCGCAATTTTTTTTTTTATTCAGAGGTAAAATTCAACAATGGAGTATCAATAAAGGGAAATGAAAATGAAAAGGGAATATAATAAAGGGAAATGAAAAAAGAGAGATGTCTAAATTTGCTGCAACTTTATTATCAGGAGTATTGTAGCCCCTTAGAAGCCTGTGTAGCCAAGAAGTGTGTGCACTTACATTACAAATTCAATCCGCGACGATCTCTGTTACAACGTTACAATTATAACGGATATCGTCACGTTTATCTTTTTACACATTATCCAAGTCTTCAGTGTCCGGTTCAGCAATAAATATCGAGTTTGTGCGCGATATCCTTTCTCTCGATAGATTAATGATCCCTGCTCAATTTTTATTCTACACTACAAATTATTGGCCTATAATTACGTTTGGTATGTGCTCATAGCGCGATTTCGTATATATTTCATTTTTGCATAAATCAAAATTATCTTACGAATTGGATTTTCCTAATAAAGATTCAGAGTCGGTAACGAGCAGTACAGCAATATAAAAAACTTTATGTATTAAATGTATTCAAAATAATCGGGATAGTTCAGTAAATGTATATTTAAAACAAAAACAAAAACAAAATCAAGATACACCACAACATTCTATTATCGTTGTAATGATTATAAACGATTATGATTATTCACAAAAATGAAATGCTGCAAAATTTACCACACGTTCTAAATATAGAACATTTCTGGCCCACTCGAAAAGATCTGACCTTGAATTCTTACGGTATATTTCCTGATTTATTTTTTGTTCACTGTATGTTGCTTTAGTATAGAAAGGAATTAAAAATGAATGTATAATAACGTCGCAGACATTCTGTTAATTAGAATGAGTATTCATGGAATTGTTTAAAAATGAAGCGTTTGATATCGAGTAGAACGGTTTTAATATTCGATTCGATTAATCACAAAGCGTGAAGGACGAATAATTTTGCAAGCATCGTTATCGTATTTGAGGACCGGAAAAGTATGTCGGGAAGTAAAATAAAGAAACTTATAAAGGACGTAATTGCGAACGAGGTGCAAGTGGCGAAGAACAGGAGACAATATCCGTGTATATCGTTCGAAGGTTTTTCTGCAATGTCAACGTTTTTATAACTGGGCTTCCCCAAAGGATTGTTTTCCCTCTCTCTTTCATCAAACGACTAAATCCACGGTCTCCGGGAAATTGCTCAAGCGTCATTGACCAAACCGGTAACCTTCTCATTCATCATAATCGTTTCAGATTTGGAGCCTTTTTATTTTTTTCATTAATATGTCATTATTATGTTCTAGTTTTAATATTCATATCGCACGATAGCCTTTATTTTTATTTTTATTTTTTATCAAGTTCTCAAGTATTTGGCAATCAAAAATTATTATTATATTTAACATGTATTCCACCCAAATAAAATACCCACGATTAGTTATCCATGACGTCTGTGTGGTGTACGAACGTCAAAATCAAGAATTCTCATAAGCCCACCAAGTTCGTAATTACGTTGGGGAAAATATCGGGCTGTGACGCAGAATATTACTCAGAAATACTCTCGTTTCAAACATTCATTTTCCCTCCAGGGAGTAATGATTTGTTCAATTCCAAGAACAACACGTTTTCATTGTTTATTTACAAAGGCAATCATAGGGACCTCTTTGACTCTTCGAGAGAAGATGAAGACTTCCTTTTCATCGATTTTGAGGTTTTCGAGAAGAAGTGCTCGAACTTTTGTTCCAGGAACTAAAATTGCTAAATGATAAATGCTGGAATGTCATTTGCGTCGCTTCTACGAGAAAACTGCCTGCCTCAGGACGCATAATTAAAAACAATAAGGAAGCAAGTTTGATTTTTCTCGTTTTTTTTTTCATATTGAGTATTCGAAGGGAAGAAACGAATAATGAAAAAAAGTAAACCAGAATTCCAATGAATGAATGATAGGCACACATGTGTCAAAGTTGTGACTATGTCGTGATACGATTAAATAACATAGACGAGAAAATATATAGATCGAGAAGGGGAATTCTAAGAGCGAAATCGTGGAGGGGTTTTCCGAGAGAGATTTTGTCCTTGATGAAACGTTTTAGCGTATAAAGTAAGCTGCGTGATCGTTCGTAGGGCCAGAGCGAGTCGAGACATCGTTCTCGTTGGTGCGAGGAGTGCGAGAGACGAGGAAGTTACGAAAAGAAAAAAGAAAACACACAATGACAACAATAACAGAAGAAAAAAGGATAACGATGCCTTCGCACGAGGGTGTGTTGTCAGGAGAATGTGAAAAAAATCAAAGTCTCGAAGATTTTCATGAGGTATTGAAAATTCCATCGATCATTGCTGAGAAAAAACCTTCTCTCGTAACTCGTGCTTCGTCCAAAGTATTCATGGAGAATTTAAAAACATTGTCCGAATCTTCTTATCGGAGCGCACCCTCGAGAGAACATCACGAGAAATTGCTTCGGGACTTCTTCGAAATAATCCTTCATGAAGCTGTTTTCAAGGTCAGTGCAAACATTTATTTTCTTCTGTATCTGATGCAATCCTCTTCGACAATATCGTTTGGTAGTTCCTGCAGGAGAAAAAAAAGCAATCCATTATAAATTGTTGCAATAACTCATTCACGTGTGAAATTATTCCAACCATTATGTTCGTCAAAAAAAAAAAAAAATAGTAATAGAAAAGGAAACTAGTCTGTAAATATGCCGTGGACTTTGTTATTGCAAAATTTTTTTCCTGTCCATTATAATTTACGGACATCGATCGTAAATTCCTGCATGAAGCAATGTAGACGTTCGAAAATGGGTATATTAACTTCACAACAGAGTTGTTGTAGAAAATTCTTCGTCGCTTTGTACTTGATTCATACGTTTCTCAAGGACACGCGTTTTTTTCAGTATTCGAAACCGTTGAATTTCTTATTCATGTTTTTCTTTTTCTGCAACAAAGTAGGAGAAAAAAATGGTCAAGCTTTGTATACCTTATTCCATTCTAGAAATAATTCATTCACATAAAGTCTTTGCTTTATCGGATTAAAATAATAGAATATGAATAAAAATTCATAATCTAGGGAGGTTCTTGAGTTAAGACAACAAATGTTTGCTTGATTATCTGAGACCACGTTTCCTTGGTTTTCCTTTCGCACGAAGAAATAATTTTACGATATTTCGTTTCAGGGTACGTCTCGGGAAGGTAAAGTCGTCGAATGGGTTGAACCATCGAAACTGCGTGATCTCGTAGATCTCGAAATCCCTAAATCGGGGGTATCCCACGAGGGTTTATTGGAGCTGACACGTAAGGTGGTGAAATACAGTGTGAAGACAGGACATCCGCATTTCGTGAATCAACTATTTTCGAGCGTGGATCCGTACGGTTTGATGGGTCAATGGTTGACGGACGCGTTGAATCCTTCGGTGTACACGTACGAAGTATCTCCAGTATTTTCGTTGATGGAGGAGGAAGTACTTCGAGAAATGCGTCGAATAATTGGTTGGCCGGGGGGCCAGGGGGACGGGATTTTTTGTCCAGGCGGCTCGATGGCAAATGGTTACGCTATTAATTTAGCGCGACATAATAAATTTCCAAAAATCAAAGAAACTGGTTTATCCGATTTACCGAGACTAGTTGTTTTCACATCTGAAGACGCTCATTATTCGGTCAAAAAACTGGCAGCATTCCTGGGAATCGGTACGAACAACGTTGTCTGCGTTGACGTTGATAACCGTGGAAAAATGTTGATGAACGATCTGGAGGCAAAAATCACTCTTGCCCTTGAAGAAGGAGCTGTACCGTTGATGGTTTCAGCAACTGCTGGAACTACGGTTCTTGGTGCCTTCGATCCACTTCGTGAAATCAATCAGATTTGTCGAAAGTATTCGATGTGGTTTCACGTTGACGCTGCCTGGGGTGGCGGTGCTCTCGTTTCCATGAAATATCGGAATCTTCTCGACGGCATCGAACTCGCTGACTCGGTGACCTGGAATCCACACAAATTATTAGCCGCGCCACAACAATGCTCAACGCTTCTTGTACGGCATGAAAAATTACTGGAATCGGCTCACAGTTCGAGAGCGAGTTATCTCTTTCAACCTGACAAATTTTACGATACCTCGTACGATTCTGGTGACAAACACGTGCAGTGCGGACGACGAGCTGACGTATTGAAGTTTTGGTTCATGTGGAAAGCCAAAGGAACAATCGGCTTGGAAAAACACGTTGACAAAGTTTTTCAACTGTCGGAATATTTCACGAGCCTCATACGCAATCGACCTGGTTGGCAATTACTACAAGAACCCGAATGCACCAATGTCTGCTTCTGGTACGTTCCCGAATCCAAACGCCATTTGAAAGGCGATCAACTGACCGAAGCCCTTCACAAAATTGCACCCGTCGTTAAGGAACGCATGGTACGAAATGGCAGCATGCTCGTCACTTACCAACCACTTCGAGGTCGTCCTAATTTCTTTAGACTCGTTTTGCAAAATTCTTCTCTTAATGAAACTGACATGAGGTATTTTGTCGAGGAAATCGAAAGGCTTTCCAAAGATACGTAAACTCCCAAACAAATTGTGAATATTAAAAAAAAACAAAAAACGAAAGAAATTGTTAATTGGTTCGTTGAGATGAAGTAGTGGATTTTATCGAAGTTTCAATCATTGAAATGCAACGAAATTCTTTTTTGCTTAATTTTTTTTAATATTTCAAACTATTGATTGTGACCTTTTAATAATTGTACGAAGGAAAAGAACGTCACATTCATTTTCAACGTTGAAAAAATGATCAAGACGATTTCACCGAAAACAGAAGTCGCAATTATGTTGGCATGAATTTAAATGAACAAAGCAACTCGCAGAGAATTTTATTTGGTGGCTAAAGAATACAGCGCGAGTGCCAAACATGATTTCATTCGTTTCAGTGAATTCGCTTAAAAAAACGTGCACTCTGTATAAAAAACATTATTTTAATTGATTTGTATGTATATTCGATTTATTAATTTATACGTATTGATAATAAGTGTATTATTAAATCATATTGGAAAAATTATCTTGAAAAAAATGTTAAAAAAACAACAAATAAATAAGTATCCAGTAAACGTTGGCGTTAAATTATATTCAGTTTTTTATTCTGTGCGTAAAACACTAAACTCACACTCAACGTTAAACTTACCTCGGGATCTAACGTGAGATTTTTAGAACGGGAGAGAAATGGCGTTAATTAAAAAGATTTGAAGCTACACGGACGTTCTTAATAATAATGTTTATTGTAAAATGTGTAACAATTTATACGTTTACAGTCTGTATGACAATGATGTTCAACAGAGTAAATATCGTGCTATTTACAAATCAAGGCGCGAAAAAAATTCTAAAAAAATTTGTCTCGAGCGATCAACGCTGTAATTAACGAAAAAAAAAAAGAAACTACAAACGAAAATCTCAAAAATAAATCTCTTCTTCCGGAGATTAATTATCATTGTGGTGATTGTACAACGTTAAAATAATTTGATATACCACTTGTCAGTAAGAAATCTAACGAGCATTTTTTTGTGGAGATACGTCACAATTGGTTAATAAAAAAAAGCAACGCACCTCGTGAAATAGACAGAACAAAAACAGTGTCAAAATTCGCAGCTATCTTCGTTTTGCACTTGCGAACGTTTAACGTTCACTTAACTGTACTCTTTAAGGAACTTTTCGTGAAATTGCTTCAGACTTTTGAGCATCGTTACAATCTTGTCCTTCTGAGGTAAAATCGTCGTACGGAAATGATAAGTTCCGGGTTTTTGGCCAAAACCAGAACCGGCGATAACGCAGATTCCTGTTGCCTCGAGGAGCTTAAACGCGTAAAACACATCCGGTTCCTTGCCTTCGGCCTTCGCGGCTTTTATGGCTTTTTCGGGAAGATCCACACGGGGAAATACGTACATGGCACCCATTGAAGGATTACACTGTAAAAAAAAAGGTTGAAGTTGAATTTGGCGATGTTTACTTAAAAAACGTGAATTTTTACGATTCTATAATTTTTACAATTCTATAATTTTGATTCTATCAAAACGTTTCGTTCTTTCGCTCGACAGATTTTTATTTCATTGATAAGAGTAACAGAAATATTGCCAATTGTTTTGAATACTGGAGGATCCGTTCGCTGCAATAACTTTTTTTTGTTTTAAATCCAAAAACATTTATATAGTGATTTACCTTAAATCCCGGAATACTGTTCAGAGTATCGACAACCAGACGAGACCGTTCAGCCAACGATTCCAATACTTGGGTTTTTTCTTTGATGAATAAGTCGTAAGAAGGATCACCAGGTTTTGGTGGACTTACGACAGCCGCCATTGCTACTTGTCCCAAAACAGTTGGGCACAACATCGCCGATATTGATTTCGAAAGAATTGCCATTACTTTCGGGTCCATATTTACATATTCACCGTAACCGCCGCGAAGTCCGCACTCTCCCATGTATCCTGACAAAACACGTGAAAACATTCAAGAAATTGTCTTATTTGTCAAATTTCATATATTTCTGAAAAGGAAAGTGAAAAAAGCGCTCTATTTATCATGATTTTGACTGGAATGATGATTTGAGGGCGAATTCTCATGACAATGTCAAATAATTAGCGATCTTTAAAATAATTTCGTGAAGTTACCTTTTGATATGGACATGTAGGAAGCAAGTTCCATGTTAGCGTAAGGTGCACCCATTTCGGTCATGACTTTTTTGAACGAGTGGAAAGCGCTATCCTTGTCGTAAACGTTGTCTTGATAGACTTCGTCAGCAAGTAGATAGAGACGATTTTCGTGGGCGAACTTGATAATGGCTTCGATATTTTTTCTCGTTAATACTTGACCGGTTGGATTGCCAGGATTGATTACAACGAGTACACGTGGATTACACGTCTTTAAAGACTCTTTGTAGGAACGTTCCAATTCACTGATGTCAAGAGCCCATTTATTTTCCTCATTGAGATAATAGCCGACTTGTGAGAGGCCGAATTCGGCAAGAGCGGCCGAGTACAGAGGATATTGCGGTATAGGAATCATGACACCTGATGGTTTGCCATTCAAATGTTCGTTGAAAAGTTTGAGAAATGACTGTAAAGAACGAAAAATGTGAAAATCTCGTAATTTCATTCGATAAACAAATTTATCAAAATTTTAAAACAAAGCCTTTCTTACCTTGATTCCATCGGATGCTCCGTTGGAAAGAATAATATTATTGTGATCGCTGGGAATGCCATCTCGCTTGTGAATATAATTTGCTACATGTTTGCGAATAACTTCGATACCAGTAGACTCCGAATACGAACCAACGCTGCAGCCTTTGCAACCACCCAACACCTGACGGGCATGATTTTTAACATCCTCCGGATAACGAGGATCATCCAATAGTTCTGGGGAAACTGTCAGCGCCAATACTTGTCGAAGAAAAGTAATTGGCTTCTGACCCATGGCATGCGCATCGCCAATGTTAGCTTTTATCACCTCTTTAAATGGCTTTTGAACTCCCTGCAAATAAAAGATACATCATTTAATCATGAACGTTATTTGATCATAGATCGAAGTTTAATTGAATAGACAGTAATTCAGGTTGAATGAAAGCTGTTAGAAATGTCACTTGAAATTAATTTTATTTTTGAAATTACCAATTGCATAATATCTGATCATTTCGCCGATAAAGATTTTTCTTAGTCTAAGAAATTTCATATTCTTTGAACAGAATTAAACAAGGCTTCATGATGCGATGCAAGAAATTGCAACACAGGTTTATCTTTATGATTTTTAGGTAACGGCTAGTGGCTAGAAAAAAGATATTTAATCTCTCGTTACAAGGTCTCAGCGAGTGTATGTTACAGCTCCAGGGAAAACACTATTACATAATATAACATGTCGTTATGACTCAGTCATCTTGCACTGACAGCAGCAAATATTCTAAGTTTCCATGCAGCCATTAATTAATGATCCATTAGGTTTATTTTTTAATGTTTGGTTTGTGCCAAATTCAGGATCAGAAACGTTTGCAACAAATGTCTCTAAAAAGTTGAAATTGTATGGTTGTACAATAATTCTTCATTGAAACACAGCAACTGAATAATTGGTTGGAATTTATTCACAATTTTCTTTTCACTCTTAAGAGTATAATTGGCTTAATTAATAATGGTCTTATTCGTAATTCAGGTTATTTTTCGTAAAAATTGATACTACATTATGGATAAAATAAAAATTCCGGTTATATATGATTCAAAGTGTAAGTTTCGTTTACAACCGGTTGTGGGAAAGTCGAACAGGAAATAATCAATTGACGTGATGCATGTAGACGAGCTATAGACAAACGTAATCTAACGCCCAAGTGTACGAGTTCGAGTTTATCGTTAAACCAAAAGGTTATAAAGCTTCAAAAAATTTCAGCTCGTACACCAACATTGCCGGAATTTTTCAAATACATTCATAAGATCAAGAAAAATGGTTGTCACGTGTCAGAAAAGATGTTTGTATTCTACAAATATGTGTTTATTATAAAGTATCACGAAATTTCATGAGCACACGCATTTTAAATAGCCGTAGGGGTCACGTATTTCTACAAGGTCACTTATTGACCAAAGTTCATCTGTCCAAAGTCGTATTTTCTATCACGAGAATAAATTTTTCATATTCTTATCTATAACAACATTGACCTAACTCTTAATTAATATGATTTTTGGAAAATATTTCCATTGGAAAATTTTACTCGTTATTATCGTTATCTGTCGCAGACATATCGTTGTGTTTGGGAAATGTGTCAATTGCAAAGTCTTAGATATATCATAACCAACCATGATATCGACTCGACTTGCCATAAGTCCACTTATAGGTGAACCTATATACATATATATTTGCGGTAAAAAATGACGCAGTTAATTATCACACTCCACCACCTGATGAGCCTCATTGGCACGAGTTTGTCTGAGAATCAACAGATAGTATATCCTAATCACGATATATAATCCGGAAAAAGTCAGAGAACTAGAAAAGACCCGAGATAAAGAATGTAGTCGTGAGAATCCAACAAAATGTATGTGTGTTTTGTCGCGTTTTTCTAAAATTGAAACTTTTCCACCCAGGTAAAAATAATGAGTTGAAACAAAGAATTCTTTAGAATCCCGCATTGCCTTTCATAGTTCTATTTGAATTTTGGTCTTTTACCAATTGAATGGTCAATGAACGATCGCGAACCCACTTTAAAATAGCGCGATACGAAAACGAAGAATCAAAAATGGAAAAAAATGCAAATCAGTCGGCGTTCGAAAATCGCGACAGAAAAGAAACAAAAATGTACGTAGAAGCAACGCCCTCTTTGTACGTTGTTTACACTCGATTTCAACTAATTATTTAACTGGATGAACAAGCTTTATTCTCAAATGAATTAGTGGAATTTAAATTACAGGATGATACGAAATGCTTCGAAGTTTCTAAAATAAAAACAATAAAAACGAGGCTTTCAGGGAAAAAAAATAAAGACTGCTCAAAGTTGGAGAGGGCGTTTATCTGAGTTTAGTTGTTCTTTTACATGCCAAAATTCTTACCTTTTGAAGTTCCTTTTCGATCTCAAGGGCTCGTAGAAGAAGAGGGCCTCGTACGGCGTACTCCATGCGTCGTAAATTCGAATAAACATTATCCTCTGTCAAAGTTCTGTCAGACGGTGATGAGGACATGGTGCGTTTGGAAACGTTACATACGCCGGTCAACGGTTGAACTAGAGACGTGGTGTTGGTTCCAGCGTTTTCGAGTCCCCTTGAACAACCAGCTGTATTGCTTATTACCCCCGCTGTGCGAGCGGCGTAAGGCCTACCACCGTGCTCCCAGGCACGTGAAATTCCGCCTACCATAGCGGCGCTTCGTAATCTAGCATGCGACATTGCCGTTCGAAGAGTTTTTTTTTCAAATTGGTAGTAATATCAGCAAAAAAAATCGCTAAAATACCCACGACACGAAACAACACTCAGAGGTTTATATTGAACGGTCTCTGGTACGATCGAATTTTTGAGCTTTAGCTTTATTTCTATTTTTACATGCAGTAGATTCGATTTTTTAATATTTTTATTTTTACGATTACGAACGCGAAGAAAGTGTGTATATTTATGTATGGGCGCGTGCTTAGTTCTGTCGTTTCTCACACGACGCGGAATCAAACGATTATTTTCTGCGTTATTCTTTAGGAAAACAAAGTTGTTTTTTGTCCCTTCTCGAGTCTAGCAGACGACGCCGCAGATTAAGATGTTCGACGACGAACCTCGTCGTTCCGCTTTCGGTGACTTACTCACGAGTGAGAGAGCAATTATTGTCAAGATCGATGCGATACAAAAAAGTCGAAGAATTATTAGGAGGGATGTTTAGTTACGAGAGAATTTTCTTATTGTGGAATATGGAACGCCCGGGTTTAACACACGAATGCGTGTCATATCGATATATTTATTTTAACGCACTGTAGATGGCGCTACCTGGCGTTTAAACGAGAGCAAAAAAGAAATAGTCTCTGCGCACGGCTTCGGCATAATCTGCACGGGAAGAGCTCGCATAATTGCATGCGTGGGATTGAAGTTTGCGCGCGCACTTCACCTCGAGTGTAACGCAACAAAACAGCCGAATTACCATAATCGGTAACAGGAACATTGCAGGCATTGTTGTGTTACACGCAACTTGCTAAATTTTGATGTTACACATTTTTCGGAACTTTTCCACTTTAAGGTGCGTCCACAATGTTCGAAGAACTCTTATGAAAACTGTCAATTGCTGAAATTCATGTCGCATCTTTTTGGTCATACACGCGGCCTAAAACACCGGGACTATCGATTAGAAAAGCAAAGTGTACAGATAATTCTTCCAGAATAAATTCAATAATTGGGTCATATAACGTCGAAAAATGTGTCACCAGTACATTCAGGTATTTTTCTTTACCGACAGACGATCAAAGGAAAGATCACGCAGGCGTGTGCCATCTACCGGGAATATTTCGCATTTGGGGATTCTCCGTAGTAAAAATTTACATATTGAGCACAATCTTAGCCACTGAATTGTCATCAAAATTTCAACTGATGTTATTTATGCAAAAATCATTAGAAAATATTTACAAAAGAATTGTAAAAATGTATCTATGAAAAGGCTGACAGCGATGGACACGCGGTTGGTGTGTGGCTCGTGTGGTCTCCTCAGTCCAAGAAGCTTCGAGCAGAATCAGTAGGTAAGTCAAAATGAACTGGAACTCACTCAAATCAAAAGTAAAAGGAAACTGTGGTAAACGGGGTCGACTGTATCGAAACAAGATTTCCGAAGTTTCCTTGGGCCCCCATGGAAACGCGATCGATTTGTGAATTACGAAAGAATCCCTGGGGGCAACGTACGATATGGCAAAAGTGGAGAAACGGTATTTTTCGCTTGGGAAATGAAATTGGGTTTTTCCCACGAAACGCGTGTGTCTCCAACGAAGAGTTTCGTCAAAAATACTAAAACTTCGATTATGAAATTTACAATTAATATTCCGAACGTCTCAGCGGAGAATTTTAACCAAATTATTAAAATGTTGAGGATAATTCCTTGTTATAATTTTTATACGCATCAACAACTATGAGAAGATAAAAATAACAAAATACGCACGACCCGGAATACGAAGGTTTAATTTAAATGCCAGCAGCTCGATGTGGGGAGTTTATAAAAATATTGAAACGTCATATGAGTTACGACGGTATTTAATCCCGATCTTGAAACATTGTACGAAGGAGAGTCAAGGATGTAAAAAGAGAATAATAAAAATGAAGAGTGCAAAAAAATATGAAAAAAATAGCTCGGATCGTTCGTTTTACCATTTACAAACAAAAAACATGTATTTTGCGATAAGATAAACTTCTGTGATGTTATGTTCCTTAGACTCAATGAAAATCCATCGGATAATTGTCGCAGACGTTATCCGAAACAAATGATAGTCTTCGCGTTAAAATTTCGTGCCCAAATTTATTTACATCGTCTTATTCTTCAATTTGCATTGATACGAAATGGTCGTTAATTTATTATCGTTACGATTATGAATATTATTTTCACGAAAATTCATGCAAAAATATTCAAAACACTTCAGTTTTGATGTCAAAAAAATGTGAAAAATGTTTGTCGTATTTTTGTTTTGCGAAAGATTTACTTACAATTGGGTTTAAAAATGATTGCAATCTGTCTTTCTTTATGCACTTTTGTTTAATCAAAATATTATGCAAAATTGCTTCATCACATATTCTTTGCTGGGAATGTAGTTTAAAGAATTCTTACGTTGACGATAGAATAGAAATAAAACTTATCAATGAGAGAACTAGCGAAGCATTACAAGACCTAATTATTGTAATTAACGCTCATCACAGTCATGTTCAAAAGTTAACTCTCTGGTTGATTTTTCAAAACGTGGATATACCTTGCGGAATATAGTCTAAAAATGTCATTTTTCACATCTTGTAGAAACTTCTTCGAAATTTAACAAACTCTCCGATATTAAAAAATAAAAAATTTCGATTTTTAACACAAACGTGTATCATGAGTTTTTCTATGATTGATAGAAAAATGAATAAAAAATGAACGAATCGTACAAAAGTTTCCGAGTTATTCCGTGAAATCTGATTTTTTTGACAGGTCTCCATAAGACCACGTGCAAAACTTCGGAACTCGCATAATATGTTGCTCTGCATGCGTTGTCAGAATTTTTAAAAATTCTGAACGGAAATACTTTGGCCACATTTCTGCCTCGAATCACAAAAAGGATTGAATAATTTGTAATTTTACTTGACACTCAGGGAGGATACTAAAAAATCATTTATTTCAAAGGAGTAAAAGAAATTAGCATGTGCAACATCTCGATTGCAACGAGTGTATAAAAACAACCTTGAGTTAAAGAAGGGCCTGAGAATCTTGCTCTCGGGTGAAAGTCTTGTCGCTTATATACGAAGTTTGTCCAGATAAATCCAGTGGTAACCGGTAAATGGTTCTTGTATCTATTCGCAATTATCCGTCACCCGCACGTTTTAACATGTTAATGGAAGAAAAGAACAAAAATTGCTTACAAATTTTGGGTTTTTTTTTCTTTATTTTTTTACTTCGCATTCGGCATAAGAATGAAGCGAGCAAAGAGCAAAATAAAAATAACACTTGTCGCAAGGTGGTCTCATAAATTTTTAACTATACAAGACCCTACGAAGAATAGACGATATTAAGGTGTGTTCTACTTCGTGACATCAGTTCTAGTTTCGAACTGTTTGAGGCTTTTGACCCCAGGTTATGAAAATTTTTTCAAAGGTAACATATTTCAATGAGAAAAGAAAAATACAAATTCAAGGAATTCTTCAATCCTATTTTCAGTCGAAAATTGTTTAACTACGAATCGACGAACTGATAAATGTTTACGAAAAAAAGAAAAAAAAACACGTTTGTTCACAGTTTATTAATGATAAGGTCCTGTCTGAAAAAACAGTGAGTAATTTAATGCATTAGCGAGAATATAAATGAGAATTGACTATTGTATAAATTGAGGATTGAAAATTTCGTCGAATGGAATTTTATGAACTTGCGAAATCAACTTTTATTCCCGATAAATCATTTTGATAAATCGATCAACTTCGCAATCGTATTTTAACGAATTATTTGAGCGGTTTGCTCGAAGTTATTCAATAATTACATAACAATATTGTTCAAATATGAAAATAAATAAATGTGTCATGATTAAAGAAACAATGAAGTTATTTTCGTGTCATGATATTTAATGAAAAATAGGTCAGGAACATCTCGTAGCTGATTGCATGTTAAAAATTGACGTTTCCGTGCATCGTTCGTAAAACAATGTTTTTCATGGCCAATATATGAAAAACCAGAACGATTTTATGACTGAGGAATGATATCCGTCGTATATGAATAGGATCAGTAACAATATTTAAACTCTCGATGACACTTGGTCTCATTGTTGCGTGTAAAAACAAAAATCTTTCGGTTCCAAGAGGATGATTTATCGTAAAGTCGTACAATTGTATTTGATGTTGAGATAAAAAAAGGTCCTGGTAACAGCGTCAGTTCCAGAAAATGAAAAAAAAAATTGAAACAATGGATTACACGCCGAACGGATGTAAAACGAGAAGCTACCAAAAAATATCGTGCGAAATAAAAGACTGAGGGATCGACCAGAGCGATTTCTCATTAGCCGGACGTGACCAAGTTTAAGAGCTGTCAGTTCTTCATATCCTGGCATAAAATAAATACGACTACAAAAAAAAAAAAATAAAAGAAAAAAAAGAACGTAAAAAAAAATTAAATAGAATTTTTTCAAAGTGTAAAAAAGCGACAACATAATGAATTTATGTCCGAAAGGCGAGATAAAAATTATGGCTACTTTGGCTCACATGGGAATTGCGTCATTGATAACCTTGATGGGGCGAATAGAAAACAGGTGGAATAATAATGTATAGAAAAGTAAAAAGAATGATACTTGGCGAATCTAAAAAACGATCGTCCAACACGAGTGAAAGGTTATTCGTTGATTCTTCCTACAAACCATACATATTCCTAATTTCCACATGGAAGACATTCTTCAAACGTCGCGATTTATTTCGTGTTACGAGATTTAGTCTCCGATTGCTCGTCATAACATTCGTAACGGTTCGTAAACCACCATATGATTATCGTGTCATTTATCCCTCGCTCAAACACAAAAAAAGGTAAAGAAAATAACACCATTAATCTGCGATTTCCGAGGTCATTTCTTTTTGTTTTTCGTCAAAAATCTTCGTTTATCGAAAAAAAAAATCCTTCGACTCTTCGCGTCCATCGTCACACGTTTAACCGCTGCAAACTGGTTGAATTGTAGACGTTTGTGGAAATATTTAATTTTCTTTTTTCTTCGAAATATGAAAATACGTTGAGAAAAATAATTTTAGCGCCTCGTAAGAATTTACATTTTTATGCAAAGTTTGGATCGGCCCAACACCATTCGTCAATGTCAGAAAACACGTGCGAGTATGTATTTTTTGTTTGTTATCTGTTTGACCAGTTCATATCGATAATTTCAAAATTCTGATTGAATTCCATACTTAAAGGCATTTATTTGACATTTGATTGATTTTCGGTGTTATTAAAGCAATTTGGGTTAAAAAAAAATTTCAATGGAAATAACGTTGCATGCAATAAATTCCAATAAACGATCTGACAATGTTGACCCAGTAAATGAACGCAAAAAAAAATCTCGCGATGAATGACTGTGTATATTTTTGCACGATTATTTTATCCTGTAAATTGGTAATGAAAAAAATATGTACGTGTATAAATCGTATAGACATTTCTACGTATATACGAAGTATGATTTAAATTTGGCTGTTATGCCAAGACGTCGTGACTAATGATCGTGTATCATAAGTCTTATTACTGACATATTCTCACGAAACCCTGAATTTACTCTTCAACATCTCATTTGTAGCTCTCACAAGATGCGTTAAAAGAAGAAAAAAAAAACATCTGAAAAATTGCGGACTATATTTGAAGAATGCACTTCATTGAACTATTCCTTTGTTGAACCTTAAATTATAAATTGCTGTTGCCAACAGGTGTCAGTTTTCATGAAATAACAAAAAGAATGACAGTCGTAGTCATTTCTACGAGTTGAAAAAATACTACAGTATGTTTCTGTTCCTTGTGCTCATTTTTTAAATTGATTTCTTTTTGATCGATCAAAAAATTCTTTTTTCTTTAATAATGACGATTATAATGAGGAATAAATGTTTGATGAATTAATTTAATTGTATTTTTAACTATCACTTTGTATCTATAACCATTAATGCCGTTTATGGGAAATGAGCATATAATACGACAATTTGAAAGTAAGTATAGATAACGGTTTATAAACGAGTTAAGAGTTGTATGCAGAGAGAGTATGAATCAGCTTCATTGTACTTTCTCTTATTTGTTATTGTTCGTAGATTGCTACGTATTCTCGAATTTGGAACAAAATTGTGTGTGTGTGTGTGCGTTTTTTTATTTTTTATTTTTCTCTAGTCAAACAAAGCATAATGGAAATTTTGTAATGCTATAACTGGACTACTTGAGCTGGCAATTGGTACAGAATGAAAGCAAATGGAATTTGGAAGATTTAATTAAATAGAACAATTTTATTCTGATTTAAATTATGATTTTGGGAGCATGTAGAATTAAAAACTGGGTATTTGTTGTTAAAATAGGAGATTAATAATTGAAAAAATCTGAAAAAAAAGTTGGGACAACACAAGTCCAACTATGATTTAAAGAGTTAAGTTTTAAAAAATCATTGTCAATTATTTTTAATTACGAAAGTGTGTCAAATTTTTAATTACCGGTTGAATGATTGTTCGAAAAATATGAAATAACGTTGAAAAGACAATTTTTCGTGTCTGCCTTTCTGAGCCAAATTGTGTCCAACAATTTACTCATCTCTACATAAATTGTGTGTATTCCTTATTACGTTGTCAATGACACAGTTGAGCGAGAGAGCATGAAGAACGTATTCTGGCTTCATCGACGCGTGAATATTATTATAAACATTTCCATCAGCGTAACAAAATTGTTATACAATAAATATTGAATACAGAGTTGAGAAAAATAGTTATTAACCATTAGAATAGCACGTCGTTTCAACAACTCAATATTCTCTAATCAGTTTGTTTATTCTAAGAAAAAAACCAAACGATAATACTCTATGAACTTGAAGTTTGCATCCTTGGAATGAAACGGGATTCCTTTTTCGTTCTTTTGGCAGATTCCACAACTTATACGCAGTGTTTGGTTACGAAAAATAGACGTTTTTTTTTAGAATAGAATATTTTTTTCAGATCTAAAATCAAATCCAAGAATTAAATCTAATCAGTTGGAAAAAAATGAGAACATAATGAATAAAAAAATAAAACACTTTTTATTGCAAACTTAAATTACCTCATCAATGGGAGTAATTTTTAGAAAGAGGACAAAAGTTTGGATAAAATGTAATTACAGCTCGTATCAATTGTGAAAAGTCACTTTCTTCATTTCGCAATTGTGTACACACAAAAGCTCTCTTCAATTATGATAATCATCGTGTTCATTCGCATTTTATGTTTTTCAGTTATAAAGTAATCCTCGTTCTTCAAAGGTTGAATGAGGCTTGCAAAAGGTGTTCCAGGGGGTCTTTCTTGTGTCTCACTCGAACTATGCACACAACTCTTCATTTCTCCCTACCTCTTTTTATTTTTTCTTCTTTTTTGAACGCAAACTGTAACCGCAACACCGATTCAACGAGTGATCGGTGTCAGTCGGTGCTCGGAGTTCAAAGAGACAGCATCTGGTTGAATATTTGTTTTTGGTGCATATTTTGTTTACTTTATTCAAATCTATCCAGAATCGGCATGCATTCGGTTTCAAATTTTTTCGATCGATCCTCAAATAATTAATTTTAACATTATAACAATTTTCTTCGACCGGTTCGATAGGGTGTCAGGAAATCGATACACCCCATCATTTATATAAAATGGTCATCAATGAGGTGCGTCAAAAATTCAATGATTTTGACCTGATTTTATGTTAAGGATTATTTATAAAGGTTTTTTTTTCAACATTAATCTGTTGAGTGCGTAAGGGATGAAGTTCAGTTAATCGAAAAAATTCGAATTTGATATCAAAGTTATTAGAATAATTTTTTAATTAATTCCGTCGAGTGTATAAGGAGCTGATTAGTCCATGACTTGTAGAGAGAAAAATTTAACGATACAGAAGTAAGGATTTTTTTAAGAGCAATCACTTTTTTAGCGAAAAGAAAATTTGATGTGACAACGTGATTACGATCACGTGGATATTTGCTAAAGAGTTTTCCACCAGCACGCGATCGACCAATATCGTTTTTTTTTTCTATTTTTTTCATAAACCCATGAGATTTTTGTCACTTTCGCTATTTACTAAGAATTCTCGTGTTAATTATGAACTATTTGTTAGTGCAAGAAGTTTGTATGGCAGTAAAAAAAAATCGTTATTATCGGATTTCACGGATCGGTAAAGTGACAGGAAGTAACGAAGTGTTCAGTGGACTCTGCAGAAGGTGAAAGGACTCGTAATGGAAAATACAGAATTTACGAACGTTGTTATTTTTTTATTTTTATTTTCAAGAGAGTGAAATATGAATGAGAATCAATTTTCAAAATGATTACGCTATGATGCAACGTCGTAAGATTTTTTTTCGAATTTGTGTCATACTTTAGTTGTTGTTTGCATTTGTTTGCATATGTGTGAAAATTCAAATGTGACGTGGATCTGTGAGAATTTTTCAAGGCCCAAACGTGCTGGAATGTGGAGCGAATAATCGGTCTCATTTTTCCGAGAACGTTCAGTTGACATAACGATTAATTATATGCAAATCATCTTAAATGACTTAATATTCGTTTCTATCATTTATTACTTTCGATGAATAAATATTACTCATTTAGTTTCTTTCAATCGGTGAGTCCTAAATAACACTAGTTGCAAGGGAGAATTGAAGAATGTTGATTTTGCAATGTTATACGATCAAATTCGAGATTTTCTTTGAATTTTACTGAAGACCATAAAAAATGTCTGAGCAAACGAAAAACAAAAAAATAAAAATAAAATTCTTAAAGTCACTGTAATCCCGGTATAATCCACGATCTTGCATGTCTTTATGTATTCATGCGAGCACGTAATTCACGTGTATGATATGTGAAAATCGTCGGGTTGCGTGTACCAAGAGAGTGGCTGCATTGTGCACGTGTTAATGATAAATATCATTGTTCGCTATCTTTATCACGAGGTAAGCCAAATACGACAAGAATTCCCAACTCAACGATTTTTACGATCGATCTTTTAGTCGATCATGTCCATGCAAAGCAGCATCTTTGAATATAATTTCTTTTTTTTTTCAACAACAAATATTTATAAAAAAGATTTGATTTCGTTTAACGAGAAAAGTCATTTAATTCAATCGTCTCATAACTTGGGTCGTTGGTATCAATGAAATATTGATTTTCCATCGAATTGATTAGTTTATTGTTGAATTAATTGCAACGAAAATTTAAATTTTCATCGAATCCATTGATAACAAATAAAAAAACGTGGAAAAATAATTAATTTCTCTTCTCGGATTCCCTTTATGGAGAAATTCCATCTTTTTGGAGACTCGGAGATTGGAAAAAATGTGTAACTCGTTTCAGAGTGATGTTAGGAACTTTGACTATAGATACTAATGTTTGAGACTCTCCGAATCTTGTGCGCCGCAGCAGCTGTCGATAATGATCCTATTCGCTGAGATATTATTTCTTTTTGTGACTCCCGTGGTGCGGCAATTACTCTGGGGCCTGATTGGGCCCTCGAAATTCTTAACCCATTGGAAAGTAGCGCAGATCTCAATTCTCGTCGGAACGAAATGGATCTCCCCCCTCTTCCAGCAGATATTATATGCCACAAAATTATAGGTCCGCAAAAATTTTAACACGAAATCTTCCGTATAACGTTTTCTTTGCACCGAGATGCGGTTATAGTTCGTATGAAATATCATTAAATATGATTTTATGATCAAAAACACAATATAAACAAAAAGTTTGAAATGACGTTATTGAAAAAAAGAAAAAAATCTAAAGCATAATTAATATGAGATTAAATTTTGTACCCGAAACATTTTCTTTGTACCGAGATCGATAGACTCCGAATGGAAAATCATTAAAAATGATTTTTCAATTAAAAAAACACAATAAAAACAAACAATTGAAACCAACGTTATCTAAAATAATGTATGAGAACAAATCTAAAGCATAATTAGTGTGGATTCCAATATTAATGTAATATTTCCTTTGCACTAAGAGTATTATTGTTGAAATTAAATATATGCTAAATAATCGACAACAACGTTATTTGAAACAAAAAATAGAGAAAAATCTAAACAAATTTCATAAAGAAATTGATTCTGATGAAAATTAGTTCATTAATAGGTCGAGCTACTCGTCGAGCAACACATAAAACTACGATATATTACTACGATACGAGATATTATTTCGATTGAAAAATCCCATGCAATTGATACATCGAGATCTCCTGTAATCCTGTCATGGATTACTACTATCTTTTCCGTACTTTTTTAGTTTCTATTTTTATTCCTCACTGAAGAAAAGGTTATTGCGAGCTAAAGCCTTGTTTCGCACTTGGGACTCCGCTATAATTATATGTGTAATATTCCCACAGGACGGAAAGCCAAATCTGGGCTTCGTGGATGACGATGGACTCACTGGCATTGATTTAAGTATTAGCAAAGATGGAAGGAAGGCTTATAACTTTGCTTATGGAGGGGAGGAAGATCGAAAAGTGGAAATGACAGTTTCTCCTGAACCGATGGTACGTTTTTATTAATTGTTTTAAATGTCGGCGGAAAAAATGCTTAGAAGTAGTAAAATCAAAATGAAATAAAATTGAAAAACAAATATTCATGTTCATTCACATTTATTCGCTTCGATTGTTTGAGAAGAATGAAGATTAGAACAGAACAACAAAAAACAAAAAAATATTTTTCATTATATTTGAGCAGACATTGGCCGAAGATAACGAAGACGAACGACCAACATGGGGCAACGGAATAGAATTTCTAATGTCCTGCATCGCCATGTCGATTGGTCTTGGAAACGTGTGGCGTTTTCCGTTCACCGCTTACGAGAACGGTGGCGGTGCGTTTCTCATACCGTACATAATCGTATTATTTCTCGTTGGAAAACCGTTTTATTATCTGGAGATGATAATGGGACAATTCACAAGTAAATCATCGGTGAAGATGTGGGCAATGAATCCAGGTTTTCGAGGGGTCGGTTGGGCCCAAATGTTCTCCATGATATCGGTCGCTACGTATTATTGTTCTCTCATGTCGGTCACGCTCTTCTATCTGATCAATAGCTTCAAATCCGAACTTCCTTGGTCGACCTGTCTATCCGAGTGGGGCGATACGTGCTTCAATTCTGGTAAAACCGACGATAATAACATCACGTCTTCGAGCAATGTAACCCACAAAAAAAGTTCTGCTGAGCTCTATTTCACGTAAGCCAAATGCCCATTTAAAGCAATATCGTGTGTTGTCTAGAATTCTGTTTTCGTACAAAATTATTATTTATTAAATCGTACAAAACTATTGAATGAAACGAAAAATTGTTATTATTTCAAGATTCGTACTTATTCTTTAACAAAAAAAACAAGACGCCTACGAAATTTGAAAGAAAATACTCGACAAGTTATGGACTCTTTTTATCTAGAAAATCTTCTACGGAAATGGCATTCTATGTAACAATTTTTTGTTGTTATTAAACGAGAAATAATCTTCTATTCATAAAAAAAAAATAGGAAGACGGTCCTGAATGAAAAATCAAACATCGACGATGGTGTTGGATGGCCTGATTGGCGATTGACACTGTGTTTGTTCTGTGCGTGGTCTTGTATATTCGGAGTACTGGCTCGAGGTGTAAAAAGCTCTGGAAAAGCTGCCTACTTTCTTGCTCTCTTTCCTTACGTCATCATGACAGCTCTGCTGATCCGAGCTGTCACGCTGGAAGGTGCTGTCAACGGTATTATATTTTTTATAAAACCAAATTGGCAAAAACTGTTTGAACCTGGTGTTTGGTACGCGGCCGTGACGCAATGTTTTTTCTCACTCTCTGTTTGCTTCGGTGGAGTTGTCATGTACTCGTCGTACAATGATTTTGAGCACAATATTTACAGGTGAGTTTTCATCGATAAGAAATTATTTATTACTGTATTTATTATTATTGCTCGATGTGAAAACCGATGTTTTTCTTGTCATTTTTGTCAGAGACGCGATGGTCGTGACAACTCTCGATACTTTCACTAGTTTAATGTCGGGTTTCACGATTTTTGGTATTCTTGGCAATTTGGCGCACGAAATGGGCACCGACGACATAAGCACCGTCGTTCGTAGCGGTACTGGCCTCGCTTTTATCTCGTATCCAGATGCAATTGCGAAATTTACAGTTTTACCACAAGTAAGTCTTTTATTTATTTATTCCTTTGTAACCTTCGTTTCAATTTTATTTTATTTTATTCCAAATATCTCTAAAGAATAATTTATACGAACAATAAAGGAAAAAATAATATTTCCTCGCACTTTTATGTAATCCTACAATCGTAATGTTCATTATTTCAGCTCTTTTCGGTGCTGTTTTTCCTCATGTTGTACGTCCTCGGCATTGGCAGTGCAATTGCTCTAGCAGGTGGAATAATCACCATAATTAGCGATCAATTTCCAACCTGGAAACACTGGCACGTTGTCCTCGCAGTTTCACTGTTTGGCTTTGTCGTTGGAACTGTCTACTGTACTCCGGTATGTTGTCTTAATTTATCAAAATCAAATAAAAAAATGCCTACTTAAAATGATTAATGAATGTAACTATTTTCCTATTTTTCATTGAAAAATTGATTAATTTCGGTTAAAAATTCACAGGGTGGCCAATTCATTCTCGGCCTCGTCGATTTTTATGCCGGTTCCTTCATTGTTTTTGTTCTTGCCATTATGGAAATATCCGGTATATTTTGGGTTTACGGATTGGAGAATTTCCTCGACGATGTTGAGTTCATGCTAAAACGAAGACCTACAGTCTATTGGCGAATTTGCTGGGGCCTCATCACACCGATTTTACTTGTTGCCATTCTCGTCTACACGATTGCTACACTCACACCATTAACTTACGCCGGAGTTGCTTATCCGCAAAGTGCTTACGGTGAGATTATTAATTGAAATAATTAAAACATCGATTCATGGAGTAATCAATTATTGAAGTGCAATAAGTGTCAAATTTCAGCTTCGAAAAACGTCACGTTTTAGAACATCGTTTGACAATAATTGTTTTCTTTTTTTTTCTCGTGCAGTGGTCGGTTGGATGCTTCTTGCATTCGGAACACTTCAAATTCCGTTTTGGATGGCATATTCGATTTCGGAAAAGAGAGATTTGGGCCTGAGCAAGGTGAATTAATTGGCAGTATAATTTATGATTATCGAGGTGAATTTCGAGAAATGTTGAACTAAAAATAAAAATCTTTCCACATGAATTGCAGATGTTCAAGGCCGCGTTTGAGCCAGTTGCGAGTTGGGGACCACGGAATCCATCGAGACACGCCGCCTGGCGACAGTTTAAAGAAACGATGAAGAAAAAAAGAGACAAACGTACGAGTTCGAGGATGAAACAGCTCGCTTACGTACTCATAGGACGAGAGGAAAAATTGATGTGAAACATTTGACCAACATCCTCGCAAGAACTTTTTTTTATCAACTACCTCCGGCTACTGCCTAATTTATTTTTAATTCACCGTCAAAACTGACTTGTAAATAGTTTTGGATACCACGTGGATCGTGGATATGATCCGTTGTAAAGCCTGTTCTTTTTTTTTTTACGAATTGTATTTCACCAAAGTAATTCACACCATGAGATCAAATTGTTTCGAGAATTATTTCCGAACCAAATTTCGACAAGTTTTTCTCTAATTCCCCGGAAAAAGTTGGTATGATTTTTTGCAAAAACTCACAAGAAAATCGTTGAAATATTTCCAGAGTTTCCCTTGATAGAAAATTTGTTCAATTTTAAACTTTTTTTCTGAGTATTTATCAAGCAAAAATGGTGAATTACAGTTCAACGAAATTTGGAGAGTGACGTTCATTCAGTATTATGCATCAATGACAATATTTATAGGACTGTTAATGCGGAAATACACTGTGATTTATCAGTCAATGTAATCGATAGATCGTAGCTGTCACGATAGACCAAAGTATTTTTCTCATCGATCAGCACGTTATTTATAGCAACATAATTTAATCGTATTGTTTTTTTTGGTACTTTCAATATACGGTAATCCTAAAACCCGAATTTTCATCAATATTACAGTTTTTTGAAACCCATTGTTGTTCAGAGTTTTCGTAATCAAATCTTCACCAAACGTAACTTTATCGTACATAGTTTTCTTCATTATTAAAAATCCAACAGAATGATTCAAATTTAATTTGATTGCGACGTACCTGGAGGCTTTTGAGCTAGAGAAAAATATCGTAGGATTCACTTTCGAAAAAATTGGTGATGGGGTTTTAGGGTTAACCGTAAAAATCTTCATTATTATTATTATTATTTGAAATACGTTGTAGGTTCACTAATCATTGTACCTTATTCCACTATTTTTATTCCATTTTTTTTTATCCTTGTTCATCGTATTCGCCATAATTGAAATGGTCGTCGACCGATTTATCCGTTTCATTATCTCCAACAACTTCCGATTGGATATTCATCTCCTGATTAATATTAAAATGAATAATACTAAGATTACGTTAAATCATGCAAATTGATATGCATAAAATAGTGGCTTCTGGTTATGTATATAGATTTCTTCATTTTGTAATTGTCTTTCGAGACGAGCACGTAAAACTTATGAATAAAATGAATTGCATTGTAACTTCGAAATTTTTTAATTGAATATTTCATAAATCGTAGCACTATTATATTGAAATTTAATTTATTTGTTATTGTCTTTCACTTTGTCATTCAGTGGGTCCTGGAGACCCATAATAATCATGACGAGAGCTAAAAAGCGGTAGTAAGCGAGGCCGTAGATAATAATTAAAATTTTAGATTCACTGTCTTTTCGGAACAACAAAAAATCAGGTCAACGTTCAACTTATCGAATCAGATTTATAAGTGGTTAATAAAATTAAAACAATTAATTACCGGAATTTTTGACGATTCCCTCTGAACGTTAAGCTCAGCTTCGAATTCATCACTTTTGTTTTGTCGCTCCTCACAGACTTTGTAATTAATTAACCAGTTACCAAGAAATTCAATTGGATCTTTAGGTTTCAATTTAATCAAATCTTTCATAGCTCGTACGAGAGTTTCACCGAAATGTGTTTTGAGATATAAATTGTCAGGGTTCATCGCCGTATCCCCAAAATCCACAACTTCGGGTTCCAAGGAATCGTATGCAAAGTCATTAGAATCGAATCTTTTTTTCCATACAAATTTGTTCATTTCTTCATTCGTAATGCCAAGAGCTCGCAAGAGTCTATCGAAGCCATCACAGAGACCATTTTTCAAGGTTCTTCCTATGAGATTCTCACTGAGATTTTTGCTGCGTAAAAAATCGACGATTCGTTCAACTTCCGGATCATCCGAATAGTTGATCGTTTTCACGGGTTTTTTTGACTTTTCAACAATTCCTTTGGACTCTAAGGAGGCAACCGTGGATGCGGATTTTTTTGGTTCATCCGAACTCAAACTTTTAGGCTCGTTTATTTCGATCAATTCATCTTTACTCAATTCCACATTTCCGTCAGTCTCTTCGAAGCTACTTTCTTCTCCTATTTCATGCAACAAGACCAAAGTAAACTGAAACTCTTTCAGAGAATGCAATCATCACTATTGCTGACCTTGAACTTTTTCCGATATCGTATCCACATTTATATCCTCATCCTCGTTTTCCTCCATTTTCTACACATTCGACAATCCCGTAATGTCAAATTTTACGATTTTTGATGTTTGGAAAGACGAATTGACAGATTGTTAAATGACGGGATTGTAAAAAAAAAAATACGTGACGAAAACATGGTGGAAAAACAGTGCGGATTCGGTGGAAATTTTATCACTTACAATTGGATTTTATAACAATAAAAAAAAGCCAGGGGCCTCGAAGACAGTTTTATTTAACTCTTATCTAGTCAAAGATCACGCGAATGTTCTGAATTCTGTGCTGCTGAGAAATTTGTACGTAGATAAACGGTGTCAAAGAGGCACATCGAATGTTCATTTGTTCTTTTATATGCTTTATTTTTTTTTCTCTCGTTTATTATTATTATTACTTTACGAGAACACTTCGAGCTCGCTCTGTCATCGCGTAGCAGGCACTACTGCCACCTGTTACGCACGCGACTCTTTCCATTTTCCGTTTTACACATTTGTTATTGTAAATGTTGTAGATAATTATTCAGGAGATTGGACGTTGGTTAGAGTAGAGAGGGAATGAATTTTTATCTCGCTTCGATCATCTGAGGATATTTTCTTTTCTCAATTATAACCAGGAGTTTCAATTTCGAACTAATCATAGACGGATGTTGGCGTTTCGAACGGAAAATCTCAACGTTTTCTTTCGTACTTGACTCTGGAATTTCAGAGTAAAACCCTTGAAATTAATGCGAGAGCTGCCAAAATGGTGAGTAAAATTAATTATTATTGTTGCATTTGTTTCGCGAAATAAAACCTCGAATTAATTAATATATTTCGATGAGAAAATAAACAAATTTAATTATAATATCAATTAGTTCGTTGCTCTCAAAATTCTTTGTATTTCTTTAAATTATTATTCACAATTGAATAGCTATTCATTTCCCTACCGTGACTGTTGATTAATCGGACATTTTTGTATGAGTTGTAAGCTACGTTTGTATGCAAAGTGATTTACCGCCAGTGCTACGAGTACCTCATGATTCGTGCCACGTTGATTGTCACTTAATTACAATGTAGTTCGTTAATAAATTAGCAATTTCAGTCGGTATTGAAATTGTTTTCTATTTTTCATTAAAGTATTATTGTTATTCACATTTTGTGTGAAATTTAATGTTCAATTCGTCGTTCACAGAGTTCACAAAATTCATATAACATTAAAATACTGTTCGTTGTTTGAAATGTTGTAATTGGTTGTCAAGGTCATGACGGAGTCGAAAAAAACTGAAATCGGTGCCTTCGAGAACGAAGCATACGAGAGCGAGGAAGATTGCAATAATTTAGCAAATATCGAATTGGCGAAAGATACGATCGAGGGAAATGAGGAAGAGCTGAGAAAACCGTCGACATCCGGTTGGAACAACGAGATCGAATTTTTGATGTCCTGCGTCGCAATGTCAGTGGGTTTTGGCAATATTTGGAGATTTCCTTTTACGGCTTACGAAAATGGGGGTGGAGCTTTTTTGATACCGTACGTCGTTCTCTTAATTCTCGTTGGAAAACCTTTTTACTATTTGGAGATGATCGTTGGACAGTTTTCGGGACGAACGTCCATTAAAGTGTGGAGTATTTCGCCTGGATTCGCAGGTTTGTGGGTACAAATTAAAAATAAATTATCGAGTGTCATTTGAGACGATGAAAAAGAAATATTGGTTCAAAATGATCGACTTTAAGGTTCTAAGCAGAATAAGTTGAAAACTTTCCGAGTTTTTTCTTCCATTTTAAACTCCATACACGTGTCTCTTCCTCGTTTGGATAGACATACAAATCTTTAAAAAAAATGTATGTCACAGTTTATCATGATTTAGTAAGACTGTATCATCGACAAGCTGAATTCCGAACGTTCCATATGAAAAAAAATATCCATATTCCAAATCACATGATTTTTGTGAGTAATGGCACCAGAATCAGATAGAAAAACGAATTTTCCACAAAACGCGAGCCTTCTGTATTTTTATTATCGATTTTTTTCATACATTTTCTGCTTCAACTGGTTATAAAACTTTAAGTAACAATTTTTTCAACTCAATTCGACACGATTGGTAAAAAAGAACAGTCTAATGAATATGTGGATCAAATTTCTAGTCAATCAACCAACGAGTCATTTAAATATCGCGGTTTCCAAATTGAAAAGCATATTAAAAACCTCTTTAATGTTGTTTATCATTTTTTCCACATCACATTAACGAAACAGAAGTATTAATATTTCAATATCTTTTTTTCTTAGGTATTGGTTGGGGCCAATTGTGTTCTACGGTCGCTGTAGCGACGTATTACTCCAGTTTGATGGCTCTCAATCTTTATTACCTCGTCGATTCGTTCACTGCCGAATTGCCATGGTCTCGATGTCATCGAGAATGGATGGAGAATTGTTTCGATTCAGAAAGGCATAGCAACGAAAGTGGAACAGAAACATTATTAAAAAATACAAGCACGAACGATCTCGAGCCAAAATGGTCCTCCGCAGAGTTGTATTTTTCAAAAGTCGTTCTCAAGGAAAAAGAGAATATCGACGATGGCATTGGGCTTCCTGATGTCAAACTGACGATTTGTCTACTGAGCAGCTGGATCTGCGTGTGTTTGGTTCTAACACGTGGCATCAAAAGCACTGGAAAAGCCTCCTATTTTTTGGCTGTTTTTCCATATGTCATTCTAGTCTCTCTTCTTGGCCACGCTCTCACACTCGATGGTGCAGTCAATGGTATTATTTTTTTCGTCACACCAGTTTGGAGCAAATTGTTGAATCCTAGTGTTTGGTATGCGGCTGTTACGCAATGCTTTTTCTCGCTCTCTGTATGTTTTGGTGCTATTATCACGTACTCTTCCCACAATAACTTCAGGCACAACATTTATCGGTACGTAACACACTCAGACTTTATTTTTATATTATTTATTCATAGGATGGTGATTTACACAAATATTTTCAAGCAATATTGATGAATGGTTATTAATGAAGCACGTTTTTTTATTATTTATGTCAAGAAAATCTATAAATTTATCTACAAATTATATAGGATTTGACAGCAATCGAATTTAAAAAAAATTATGTCATTTGTCACTTTGAAGATTTTTTCCTTCAGCTACTACCAGAAAATAATGTTGAATGTTTTTTTTTATTTCGTTTTTTCTATGAAATTACGTTTTTTGATTGTCATTTCAGGGACGTTTTAATTGTCACCACGCTTGATACACTGACAAGTATCATGGCTGGATGTACAATGTTCGGAATATTGGGAAATCTAGCCCACGAAATGGGAACCGATGATATTAAATCGGTAGTTCGTGCTGGTACGGGTTTGGCCTTCGTCTCTTATCCGGACGCAATTGCGAAATTCAAATGGTTGCCACAGGTAAAAATTTTGAAATTTTATGAAAATAATCGTTTTTATATTCGTTTCGGTTGTATTTTTTTTTTTTTCGTTTCTTAATGGACTTTATTAACTCGTCAGCGATCGCGTTTCTGACACTTTTGTGACAATTCTAAAAATGGCCTCAGGACGATGAAAATTCGTATATACCAATGAATTAACAACAAATTTTGATTGTACGTCAAGTTCGTAACAGAGTAATAACAACATAATCGCGAATAATAAGCGATCATAAAATGTATTTTTACGGCTACCGGAGGCGTTATAAAAAAAAATGATGAATCAGTGGCAATAAAATCTTTTCACAATGTGTGGAAAAGAAAAGAAAAAAAAACATAACGTTAAGTGGTTTCTCGGAAATCGTAGACTGGATAATCCGTGGTTATTGGAAATATTTCAACGGTGGGAAAAACTCTTGAGACATAAATTTCCATTTACTTGTACGAAAAAAAGACCATTTTTGTGATTAAAAAAAAAATCAATCGACAATAATCAATATCATTGGAAAACAAATACAAATAAAACGCACGAGAAATGGCGCACTGACTAATATAAATACTTGTGGCTTGTAAGCGTAGTTGCTGTGGCATTTAATTGAAGAATATCATTATAGAATAATAAGAAAAAAAAGGCGTCATTGTGAATGGATATTTACGACGAACCAGTATGTTAAAATGTGAATTGTAATAAAATTTAAACTGTAATTGCATGTAAAATGTATTGCATGAAAAATTTATCACGTTCAGTTAACACAAAAAAAAAAATTAATGATATCCGTGACGTTGATTGTTTACTGTTGAAGCACGATCGCTGAGTGGTTGAAATTCATTAATAATTTCATTCATAATTGATCTAATTTAAATAAAATTGTAAGTTCGGATTTAATTTTTTTTTTTTAACGTCTGTTTTCAGCTTTTCTCAGTTCTATTTTTTTTCATGATGTTCATCCTCGGAGTAGGAAGTGCAGTCGCGCAAAACGGAAGCATAATAAGCGGCATTGCCGAACAATTTCCCCATTTGAAATATTGGCAAGTTATGTATCCGTCGTGTGTATTGGGTTTCCTCATCTCCCTGGTCTACGTTACTCCGGTGAGCGAAAATATGAATTTTCATGAATTTTTCGATAACTCTCATAAAAAGTGACAGTACTGAGCGATAAAATAATAGAAAAGACGTTTAAGATTTTAATTCAAAAATTTAATTAAAAAAAAGACGTTTCAAGATTGATTTTCAATTTTTTGTCATTTTACTATTCCAAGGAGATGACAAATGTCTACAAAATTTTAGTGGTCTCCAGAAAAGTGTTTAAGAAACATCAAATCACTTTGAATTCAGGGCATTTGCAAGCTCAAAAGTTTGGACTGACCAATGATTCGGATTCAGCGATTTCAAAAATCATTGGGTACCAAGTTTCATTCAAATCCATCAACATTTATAGAAATTCATGTGAATGTGAAAGCTAGAATGTTTCCCATGAGAACCACAAGCCAAACCGCATGAATTCTGATAGGAAAATATTTCGAATTCTTGCGAACAAAAATGTTCATGATAAAAGAATTTAGGGAGCAAAGTATCCAAACGCTGCAGTATTGACTCTCGATTTTTGATTCTAGGGTGGCCAATTTATCCTGAGTCTCGTGGATTATTATTGTTCTTCGTTCGTGGTGTTTGTGCTGGCCTGTTTTGAAATGGTTGGTTTTATATGGGTGTACGGTTTCGAGAATTTCCTTGACGACGTTGAATTCATGTTGAGAAAAAGGCCAACTTTCTATTGGAGATTTACGTGGTTTCTCGTGACCCCATTGTTATTAATAATAATATTTTTCTACACGATCATTACTTTGTCACCGTTAACATATGGAAATGCTTCCTATCCTTGGACAGCGCACACAGCTGGTATAATTTTTCTTATATTTGGAGCTGGACAAATTCCTGCTTGGGCTATGTACGCTTTGTTGAAAAATCGTCAACTGCCATTTGTTAAACAGTTGAAAAAAGCATTTGCTCCTTCTCCCGAATGGGGTCCTCGGTTGGAATCCAATAGACAAGAATGGCTCGTTTTCAAAGAGGAAAGAGCCAAAATCAGAAGTTTGAGAACTCAATCAAAATGGATGCAAAATGTATATATACTTTTTGGTTTAGAACCAAAAACGTGAGATTCTCTAACCGTTGAGTATTTTGGAGAGTCAATTTTTACCTCAAAAATATGGACCCATTTTTTGTGCCTGTGGATAATTGTACATGAGGATAAAACTTGTCAAAATATGATCAAAAACTTTTATACGGAGGATGAAGTAATCAAGAATTTTTCACCGCTGCGGGGTCTCGACATATTTGATACAAAAAATCATTCTACAATGATGATTTTCTATCAAGTATTACCAAAATAATTTTTTTAACCAAAATAATGCACTTTTGCATTTATAAAGTATTATTTTCCTGTATTTAGTGCTTTTTTGTACTATTGATATATTATTGTAGCATTATTAGCTCAAGTGTGAAGGTACTATTAAAATTTTGAATAGTTCCATGCAATGAATTGAAAATGTAAAAATATGAATATATAACAGGATAGAAAACTGACTCAAAGAATCATTTTTTATTCCAAATCCAACAATTCTATGACTGTACAATTATAGAAACCAAAAAAATATTTACACATAAACAAAATCATGATATTTTTTATCTGACTGCAAATAAAATAATCATTTTTCATAATATGTTACTATTTAATGAGATTACGACACCGAAGTTCCATCGACAGGAAAGCTCGCATGTTGGGATCCTCAACTTTGTCCATGATAACTTTTTGAATATCCTCATCGCTGTTCATTATTTTTTCGCTTAGTTTTTCTGCGTATTGAATCCAAACACAATTGGTGCAACCTGACATGCAACACGTAGTCGGCACTTCCAAGTCATCATTGTCGCTTTCTTTGGACAAGTGCGTTCCTGGCAAACTCACATCTTCCGCGGTAACCATAGGTCTATTATTTTTCTTTGCCGAATGTTCACTGTTCAGCCTTGAAATGAGTGTTAAAAGTTTGCTATTCGAAATTCGATTTTCCAAAATCGGACCAAGCTTCGTGAGAGTTGTCATTTCTATAATACAATTGACGATTTAATTTTGTTCGTCATTGAAATGACATTCGAGAGTAAATAATCACGTCAAACTTTGATTACACATTGTTGAAAATTATAATTTTCATGTAACTTCAAGAGACCAGATTTCCTGCCCCTAACTCAAAATATTGAAAAAAATACACTTTTTTTCAGATGGTTGTGTTTTTGAGATAGAGAAAAGAAGCATTTCAGATTTCCGACAAAATACAACTGCGGTATGTGACCAACGCAAAACTACAATAACTTAACCTAGAAAAAAGAGGACTGACGTTCTAGAGCTCGGAACCCATTCCGCGAAGCAAGTTTGGTAATTTTCTCGAGCAACATTTGGTAAAATGACAGTCACATGACGTGAGGACGATCACGCTTGCGCCAGCGTTCGCATTCGCAAAAACACGTGCTCTGTGTTTTGAAAAACTTGTGCTGTGCAAAAATGGGTCGTAAAATACCGGGAAAAAAGCATCGAGGAATCAAGGATCCAGAGAAGCAACGAGCAAAAAGATGGGCCGAGTAATAAACTTTAGTGTAACTGAATCGTAGTGTAACTTGCGATCAGCTGATTGTTGACGTGCGTTTGATTTTTTCAGGTTAAAAACGAAGATCAACGAGCCACCGAAAGACATTAACGACCAAGCAATTCCGAAGAGTTTGGAGCGAGTAATGAAGCTGAAGGAAGCAGTAAAATCAGGAAAATTAGTGCCAAAGAAAAGGAAGAGAAAGAGCAAATCGCAGAGGTCTTTGATAACATTGGGTTCACAGAATCCAACGAGACATCCGAACGCTAAGCCTGAAAAGTCTGTTCCTGTATTCAATCAAAATCCTGGCGAGACGAACAGTGACTTTTGGAATCGAGTTAATCGCGAAACTCATCTGTTTCTAAACGAGACGACGTTCGAAAAGAAATACAATGTTGAGATCAAAAGAAATCCCGAGACTGGAGATGTCGAGGGAGTTCAAAAAGCACCAAAAGACGAAATAGACGAACTGATGAAGCTGCAATTGAAGCATAAAAATATAGGTAAAAAAAAGAAGAAGAAAAAACCCAACACCACCGAGATTGAGCCAAAACTCAGCAAAGTACAAAAAAGGAAGTTAAAGTTAAAAATGCGCAAGGAAAAGAAAGATCAAGACAAAATGGACCATTCTTATGGCGTCAGAGAGAAAGTTGAATTCGGAGACATAGTTCACGCTCCACCTGATCTCAAACTAAAACCCCTCAAACCAAAAGGAGATAGAATACCATGCAAAAAAGATTTGCTTCTTAATTCCCTTTTAACTCAGAATTGTAATCCAAAAGAAACTAAAACAGGAAAAATTTCCATCGATACGACGGGCAAAAGGAAAGATCTTCCAAGTGCAGAGAGAAGAATACTGGAGAAACAACAAACCGACGTTATAGCTGCTTATAGGCTGTTGAAGACTCGAAATGCTCATACAGAATAGTGAATAAAGTATATTTGTCAAAAAATTCTCATCAATTTTGCAGAGTTTTCATTTTTTCATTGCTTTTCAACCCACTAATTAAATTCAAAAGTAAAGACGGGAAATCTTCAACTTGGGAAATTCAATGTTACAGAAAAAAAAAACAATGACCAACATTGAATCAACGTTAAACCTTTATTTATAGAGTTTTTCTACATGTGCGATAATTACACATAAAATACATGTTTACTTAAAGATATAATAACGTATATACATCACAATCACAGGTGCCATTTTAAGAGTGAGCTTGACAAAAAGAAATGGCTTTTTCAATCAGCGCATCAATAATATTCAAACAAAGTTATGTTCGAAATTTAGTAAACAAGTTTTTTTTCAAATAATGTCTCATTATGTTTTTCACATATTTGTCAAAAACGTCAAGCAACTTTTGGAAATGTCTATTCACAGATCCTCATTATCATTGTTGGTATCGATGTCGATGATTATTTATTTATCCAGTGGTCCAGACAAAAGGTTCGAGTCTGTCTTTGATGGGTAGCAAATTATTGAGAGTTTCCAGGCTTTCTAGAGTTTGATTCAACTGCATGTGGCATTTGGTCAATTGTCTACTGAGTTCGTGAACTTTGTTCATTTGTTCTGCAAATTTAGCGAATTTTTTCTGCCTTTCAACGGCCAGGCTCATTATTCTGTTGACTTCGACGTCGATATTGGCGCAAAGGGCAGCTTGTTCCGAGGCTATCATTTGAGCATTGGTATTGAGATGATGTTGGTAACGAGCACATAAATTGAAAAGGCCGATGGGATCAAGACGTTCCAGAACTTCTGGATCTCTGACCCCGGGAGGAAGATTTAAAGTTCCTCTCATGATCGGCAAAAACATTGGAATGCTTTGAAGCTTCACGAGGTCAGGATCTCTATCGGCCGAAGCGTCGGATATTGCTGGCTTTACAACCACAATATTGTGAGCAGTTTTGCTCGTTGCTGTCACTTTTCGTTGTCCCAAAGCTCCAGCGCTGGATTTGCGCCTTGGCATCTCCTGGTGACCAAAACTTTTGCCTCTGTAAAGCTGTGATTGCTTGTTAGTCATTTTGGGAGAATCTCCTATCGGCCTATTCACTGTGTACGATATGTATGGCAAATCTGAGTCCGAACAAATACTTGGCCCGGGACTTGTACATCTTGGTGGTGTATCCTCCGGCAATCTTTCCCTGTTGGGCACACTTTTTCCACGACGAAGCTGTGCTGTTCTGGAACGATTGGCCTCTGCAGCTTGGCCACCCGTTGCTTGAGAACTTTGCTCCGAACCCATTTTTATTAGTTATTAAGCTCTGATTCTTCGTATATTGGAATGTGAAATGATTATGTGATGCTTGATTCACTTTTCACTGAGTATTTCAATTTCCAGGACACCCCAGGCTTTTTTCTCCAACGTGAGAGTAGTGTCAACATTTTTTTTCAATCGCACTGGAAAAAATCGTCTCCATGACGGACACTCTCGAGATTTTTCACGAATTATTACAATATTTTTAAGCTACTCGACGTGTTATTGAATTCGATCTGTCAAAACGTCTGACGATTCAATTGTGTCAGATTTGTGAGAGAAAAATTGGGGGTGGGGAATAAGTGAAAACAGCGCCACGACATTGTTGTGGTAAATGGGAACTTCAGGTTATCCGTCGATGTATACAACGGATTCTTTTTTGCTGGTCATATTACTGATCCAAATAAAGTGGCAAAGTGCACTCGCACGATTCACGAGTGACGGAAGGAAATTCGAACAAGTATCCAATTTTTGTACTTCAAGAAAAATCCTTTATCGCTAAAATCCTTGAACATGTACTAAAAAAAACTAACGGCTCATTTTTAGGTTAGGAAACACGAGTCTCGTTTCCATTTTTCTTCTACTAAAGACCAGCAATAAAAAATTCAGCATAAAAAATGCCATCACAATAAATTACAATGACGAATTATCCTGTTTTATGGCTTAAAGACCACATGAGTTTGTCTGAGAGTCCAGGGCACGGTGTACAGCGCTTATAAATCAATGCAAGGGAATTGACACGCGATTAGAGTTTTCAACGTAGATAATCTCAAAATTCTCACACACCGTTTACCAAGCGTGTGTTTATGCGAAAAAGCATTTATGCTCGTTGCGATAACGGTAAGAAAATTATACGCGTTATCGCATTAAAAAAAAAAGAGGGCAAAAAATGCATCCAGTGATTTTCGTGACACACTAATATTTATCTTAATGACTGTGCTTACCTCGGAAGAAGTCGGATAAAAAACTAAGTACACTGCACGAGTTATAGAAAAAGAAAACTACTTTTTTTGTTGTTGTCACAAATAGATAAATACGTTGACGTGTGCTTGAGCCATTAGTTTTTTCTAGTGAGAAAGTTCTCGGCATCATAATTATATTCTCAATCTTTTTTTTTCGACGTTAATTCATTCGTAATGAACGTTCGTTAAATCCTCTCTACTTCGTGTTATCCATGTGTGACGTTTAGCTGTGACAAAATCACGAGACTTAAGAGCTTACGCGTACCTGAGACAGAGATAATACGAAGTTTTATAATCTTTTTTTAAATGTCACATTTTATTGTACGAAATTTTTAGAGCGTAATTGTGACGAAAAAATACTTTTCTTTTCATTGTTTATAAATAATATTGGATTTGCCTAAAATATGAGGGTGCAATTTTATGAAATAACGTATGAAAATACTACAGTAATTTTTTTCATGATAAAATCAAAATTCATTATTCTTTATTTTTATTATTAATACGATGTATTTACACCTAATTTTTCGGGATGGTTCCTAATTCATCTTTTATTATTGAACTTTCACCCAGCACCAGTTCTTCTTCAATGAATCAATTTCCATTAAATTTATTAAAATTGTCTCGAATGCAAATTCACATGTATGCCAGTAAACACAAAAGGGCTTATGGAAGAGCAGGCAATATTCATGTATGAGTAGCTTAATAATTCACAGTAATATACACACGGTTAAGGGAGGCGGAGATTTTCTCGGAAAATTTATATGAAATTTTCATATAGTCTGTTTTAATATGTCTTGCATTATTACATTACTGCGGGGGGTATACTTCATTAATCCTTTTGGTAGCAAAGCAAATTCCGAAAAGCTGTCGCCAAAGCAGAGGCAAAGATAAAAATTTAAAGAAAAATAAATATCGAAACTATTGTATAAAAATATGTCTTTAAGGCCCAAATGACAGATGTCATAAATATTGAACTATCACAACATTGGTTTTTCAAAGGAAACTTAATGTTAAAGCTGTCGAGTTTCTTAGAGTTGCGAGGTGAGTCGTATTTTCCTCAGACCTTGAATACATCGAAAAAGATGTATTCTTGCATACATTTTCAAAAAAATCAAGCTTCCAGAATTTTATTTATCCCCCCTCCGCCGATGAATCACACGCTTATTTAAACTTTTGATAAATGTTTTTATTCCACGTGCTTTCTTTTTACAAACAAAGATTCGCGAATTCTCGCTTGTTCAATCCGTCGAACGTAAACCACATTTTTCATTCCCAATACCTCTCGCCAGCTCCACATATATTTTCCACTTTTCCTTCATTCTATCGCCTTCTTTCTTTTTTTATTCGTACATGATCGCTCGTTTGCATACGCGGACGTGCCTCGTTCACATGGTTTAAGTTAAATCTTCACTCTCATCTCGTTTTATATCGACGACGAAACGTGGCTCTTTTATTCGTGAGGCTTACAAAGTGGCGTTTCTGCATTTTTTAACAACCAATACTGTAAAATTTCTTCTCGCCCTCACCATTTTTCCTATCCTCCATTTTAAAAACTATTAAAACTCACACATTTCGGATCTAAATATTTGACAGCTCTCCATTATCTCTCGACGCTAATGTGTCCGAATAGTGCTCGCAAAATCTGCTCACCGATCAGACGTTTTTTTTCATAATTTCAGACGTTGAATCATACAACAATAATGAGATTGAAAAATCACAATTTTTTTGACTAATTTTGATTAAAAGTTTCATCAGCACATTGGAAACACTGAAAGAACAAACTCGAGGCTTTTGTATCGACTTTGTACTATTTTGAAAACAGGTCCAATACATACTCAAACTTTTATAAACTTTCAGTGGACGCAGGGAAGTTTCTATGTCAACTAAACTGAGTTTTTAAACATATAGTTATACTTGTAGTGATGTTCGTACGTATAATTTGTCGTTGCTCACCGAGAGATCACGAAGTAAGGAACTGTGTTTGAAAATTTAACGTGAGTGGATGGTACAGAATAAATAATCGTGTCTCGGACTATACCATTAATGGATGTACAGTTGTAAAATAGATGCAGCTTTTCCGGCGCACCACAACATTCCACGAGAACCTATCGCAATTGGCTAAATCTTTTTGCCCAATTTTAAGAATGTTTTATGCAGAGTATCCATTCGTGAGAGTTGTGTACTCCGAGCAAGAGTTGAAACTTCGTAGCTTTTCCACCCTTCCTCCTTTTTTCCACTCGTATATATATATACAAGAGGAATGAAATCAATGTTTAAGGTCGATCGAAAATGAGGACAGAATAAAAAATGAAAAAAAGAAGGGGCGCAAACCGCGGAACAAGTATTGGAAACTATTTTTAGACTCAAATCATATCGCTGTCACGATTCTTGCATAATTAAAATTCTCGATTCACCTTGATTTCGAATATGGCAATGTTTTTTTTTTTGAAAATTATACTTCCTGAATTTACATCGAGTCAGTATTCAGACATTTCCTTGTTCAATGGTTAGAAACATTATCAGAGTTGACTTTCCATAAGAATGTCCAAAACAATCTTTTTTTTACTCAAAATTTTAAGATTTAAAAAAAAAAAAGGTTTAATAAGAGGAAATAATGAAAAAAGTTCCCAGTTATTCGGACAAATCGACTTTAAATACGAAAAAAAACTGAAAAAAGACCAAATAATTATGTTGTTGAAATCATTGAGATTTTATTAATTCATATTATTCTGTATAAAGTGTCTAAGTTTACAGTATATATTTTTGTGATCTCATATCTCGATGGCATTGCACAGATTTATCGAATGAAGTCGATATGAATTGTTTTTCTATTATATATGATCGTATGTGTGAAACAGCATCTTGAATATCAAACCACAAGGCGAAGTGTGTAACAAGTCGCGTTATCGCTGTGGCGCATCCCGCGATTGTCGATATCGGTTGGTGGGTACATCACCTCGAGAATAAACGGGATGGAAAATGTTGGGAGAAGGGCGGGGGGGTGGGGGTGGGGGGTGGGAGTTTGAAGAAAATTGGTGGGGATATCTGAGCGGTTTTGTCGCAACGACGGTGAATGACAGTCAGTGAGCATCGAGCTCTCGCGCCTGACGGTACGTTTGACGGTCGCCTTATTCGCCGATCTCATAACCACGTGGATTTTAAAACTCGAGTTCGTGTTATTTGAATCACAGTTTTCATTGCTATTTCTCTCATCGAATTCTACGATTACTCGTGCTATCGATGCAGTTTACCTTTCATTTTTATTATCTTCGTACACTGTTTTTAAGTAAATCGACGGTGTCAGACGCATCACTAATTTGGAATTCTGCAAAAAGGATCGTCTACGTCGCGTGCAACTGACAAATTTACCAGTGAGTCGATCGCGTGATTTAACCCTATGCTATACTTTTTTATTTCCTTTTCCCCCCGCACTTGCTTACGTTGAATTCCAAATGAGCCTCAAATTACGGATGCATATCAGTTGGTGCATCGTTTTTTTCTTATTCCCCGTTTTGTATTATTATTTATTCATCAGTATTGTGATTTGCCCGAAATTCTTACGAATATTCTTAATCTCGACCGTCAATAAAGAATTGACTAAAAAACCTTATTTTCATCACGAATACAATAAAATTTTATCAACCAAAAGGGGTACTAAAAAAATCTAGAATTCATCGAAATGTTTTTCTTCACAATTCTCAGTATATAATTTTAATGTTCCTGAGTTTTGTAATTTCTTATCTCGGTTTATTGTTTGATCTTTCAAATGTTTCTCGTGTCATCTGCTTTGAGGTAGTAATCCCGCCACAGTCACGTACAAAAGTTAACTTTTCGGTTAATTTTCAAGAATTTGAATTTAATTTGCAAATAAATCGTATAAGAATGTGAAAATCTATAAAATTTTGGGAAAAATGTTTAATACGATGAAAAAGTGTGTGGAATATGTGGCCAGAATATACAAAAATTATGTAGATAAATATTTTGGCGAGACAACTAGATCAACAAAAACAAAAAAATTTGATGTTTCCAAAGCTCTCGAGAAAAAAAAAGATCGGTTCATTAAAAACAAAAAAAAATTGTATTGTGACGCTAAGCAGTATTGAATAATAATTTTATTCATCTATTTTTATTTCTCACATTGTATTTGTTTTCATAGTTTCTGAGATATTCAACAGATTATGAATTTAATTGAACCCGAGAAATGATTAAATATTCAATTGTAAAGAAGCCGTAATAACGATAGTATTATATCGTCTCTATCACCTTTCTAATGAATGAATATGGTGATGCGAGAAACCCGCGACATTTGCGCAACGGCGCAAATATACATCGTAACATTAAAGTCACCGTTGAAGTATGTGTACATTCCTGTCACACATTGTGTGAGTTTACACATGGAAATTTTCACCATTGTTTTCCTAACTACACGTGTACTTTATGCAAATTTCAAAAACGGTTGACGGTGCAAAGTTCTATTCCATTGAAAGAACAGGAGAAAGAAATGACCGAATAAAATGAAGGAAAAAAAAAAATTAAACGTCCATAAAGACTGGAGGCAAAATTGCACATAATCATAGGCTGCGAACGAAGATCCAGAGAATGCGTAAAAACGAGAAAAATGTAGTTCGAAATGTCTGATCATTCGAAATATGTTGAAAAAACAGTAGAAGCCCCTTTAAACCGAGTAATTTTTAATGAAACTTTGAAAAATCAAAATTTCCATCGTAGAGAGTTTTATTTCGAATGATCAATAGCTACGAAAAGTGGTAATAGAAATTCGAAAAAAAAAATTAGACCAATAATGCAATAAAAACTCGGAAAGTAGGGTTGACAGAATATAATCTCTCAATTTTTCTTAATTAATCCAACGAGTTCGCAGTTCAAGACTCTACTGTAACACTCTTGAAGGATGAGAAATAAAATTATTGCGGCAACAGAAGTCGCGAGAAAGGAGGATAAATGCTTTTGCACAGCCAGAGGCACCCTCAGAAGCGTGGAATATAATTGTGTTACGTAAAAGGATTATTATATATATCTCGTGTTTTCTCGCGAGAAAACTCTGGAGCGATGGCTCTTCTAATAAGTTTCTTTGGAACGTCGAGAAATCATTGATCTGTGATAACTAAAAAAGAAATAACAAAAGGTTCGTGACTGACTGAAAAAAAATAAGGAAAATTGTATCGCGAATGCTAAAGATTATCGCGTACGTTTGAAAAGTTTAATCGTGGCATATAATTATAAAAATTCGTTTCGCATTTTTTAACGAGAAGAAACTTTCGTCTGTTCCCATATCAATGTTTCAGGCTTTTCCGCTGTTTTCAAAACGTTGTTTTTCGTGCGTTAAACTTATTCGGAATATTTTCATGGATAACAGTTGGGTAAACAAATTCAAGAAAAAAACATCTGCGGTTACGAAAATATTGAATCCAAGTCCGAGGCAGTGAATGTACTGGATTTGACAGTTCGATGCACGATAGTTATTTCTCTATAAACATACTCTTTATATATATAAATGTGTGTGAAGTCGAATTGTCAACAATGATTTGTGAGAGCGTTTGAAACTCTCGAAGGCTTGAATCGAGTTGACTTCTGGTTCTCCAGTGTACACTGCAAAGTGTACTGTTGCTCGAGGGATCGTAAACGAAAATGGAAATAAAATCATACATCTGTAAAGTCCGATACATATGAAGGATAAATATAAAGTAGATTGTGGGTTCGAGAGAGAAATAGACGAAAAAATAACAATCTTTTAATTAAGCGTTGCTGTAAGCATGAAATTATATACTGATTGGCGTGAAATTATTGTTGTTGTTATTGATACCGTAAATAAAAATAATGTTCAATGAATTAAATTTCTTTCATTCAAAACTTCGATTACGATTGATTGACTTTTTAAAAAGAAAACAGTATTGATGAGTTTGACTCAATCGAGCGTACGATGTTGATGCAAATGATTAAGTGGCTTTGAACTGGGACAAAAAGTGTTTTGAAAATGAGATTTGACGTGTACGATATTAATTGAATTTATAATTCAGATGAGATCTCGTAGATTTTTATATTTCATGATCCAATCTATTCGTCGTGGACTATTATTTCATTCGATTGTTTTAATTCGGAGCCCTGCTGATAAGATTGGTTCAATGAAAATGATCAATTTCAAATGAATGTTTCCAAGGTGCTCCAGTCGAATCAATTGATTTTTTTTTAAAACTTTGACCATTCGAAATCATTGATTTAATGAATTCAATAAATCAAACATAGAAAATCACTTTATCACATTATAATGAGCACATTGAATTTATTCAATTTACATTTCAACGTTGTAAACAATTTTGAATCATTTTTTTCTTAATTAGACTTTGATGATTTTCGCGAGATATTTTTCACGGTTGGGAGGAGAATCAAAACGTGAGTAAAGACTGCCTCGTTTACGGATCTAAGACGAAAAGATAGGAGAAGAGAAAAAAATTATCTAGAGTCCCGATTCTCACGCAAGAGTTCATCAGAGCTTGGCTTTCTCTGAGCGAGTTAAAACTTTTTACAGAAAAGAAAAGCCATCACAATAAAAGAGAATTGTCGGGACAAGCCGTGATACCGATGCAAATATACGCTTTTGCGTACAACTTGATAAGAGAAAGAAGAAACAAAACAAAAAATTAGCACACGTTCGTGACATTCTCGCGAACATTCTTGCATTCGTACAGATATCTTAATCCAATTCAGAATTGCGTGCGATAAAGTAGAACAATTGAGGAAATAATATTTTAGATAGACACAGCAACGGGAAACAATTTGTCATTGCGATCCTCATACAAAAGAAGTGCAAAAATATAAAAGCAAAAAAAACATGGCAAATAAATTGCTTCGACTTTCGTTGTTTTTTCTTGTTCCTGCGGTTTCGATGAATCACGTCCGAGAATAAATATTATCGTTTATTTCAAGCCTTCTCTTCTTAACTTTTAACATCAATAGAGTATTTTTTTTTTTCTCTGAAGAATATTGCATCGCCGTCTCTCTTTTTGTTTACTTGAAAAACAAATTTCTAGATATTTGGTAAATCAACTAATGCACTTTGTTTTTATTGGATATCCTTGTTCGAATTTCTATGAAACCGAACCATGACTTCAAACCATAGTGAGATTTACATTGATACACTTATTTTTCGATTTTTTCAGTATTTAACAATATAAATACCAGGTTTTGATGATTTTTTCATGAAAAAAATATTTTTTATACTTAACTATTGCGATCATCGGAATGATAATTTTTTCACAAACGCAATATACTCCAAAGAATAATAAAGAATTTGTTCAACATTTTTCCAACCAATTTCCAAGCTTAAATGTATAAACCTTATTTTTCAACCGTCGTCACTTTCTATCTGGCTGAGAGTCGACCCAAGATTCGATCAAACTGACTTTAATCAAAGAAAATTAATAAGATTAACTGAATTATTGCACACTTTATTTCTCGCTGATTTATTTATGTATATCGTGAACATACTTTAGAGATTCAATTCAAAAGCCAAACTGTAAATGTCTTCCGACATTTAACATTAGCCCCGAGATTAATCCGCGGGGTGACGCGATTTAGATGCACACGTCCCCTTATTTTTATTACTCGCAGCGTCCCTCTCTTCTACAAGTGGCATATCTGCGTGTTATATTGACGCAAACTGTAGACGCACGAAATTGCGAAAATAGATTGTGTTTATATGTGTATATGTATATATAAATCGGCAAGTATCGTATATATATAGATACGTGGGGCATTCTATGCCAATTTACAAAACCTTGGGCCCGAACAATTTCAATGTACAAGATGGTTTTTTTTTTGTATTTTTTTAAATCTCAAAGATCCATTATTTTTCAAGAACTTGTGTTCGTTTATGTGTTCAACAATGATCGATATTATAAAAGAACAAAAACGATTATCAGTTGAAAAGAAGCAATAAATAATTATTAAATAAATAGAACTGTAACGATCGAGCTCAATAATCAATAAAATGAATGATTCATTTCTCAATATTTATTCTCATTTTCATTTTATTCTTATCAATCCTCATTTATTTACACTTAAAGTCGTAAAAATTGCATTATTTGCGTAATTTGCAACGAATGAAAAACAATCTTTATATACACAAGTATTTTCGCTGTGATATGTATTCATGGTCGTCCTGTGCTCGGATTACCCGCATGTGGTTAATTTACGTCGAGTTGGCAACGCCACTGAACAGTACATCGTACGCAACCACGACACTCGGGATCCATCATCCCCTTGTCATTCGCACAACAGAAATTCAATGCTCCATACGTTAATAACTTATAGTTGAGAAGAAAAAAAGAATCGTGCTTCCCGTGCAGTGGAGAATTGCTCAAAAAATCAAGAGGATTTTAATCATGTCAAAAATTCCACTATAATCGAACTCAAGATCGCAATAACACAGTAATTAAAGAAATTTAATACAACTCCTGAATACAGCTGATAATCCATTTTTATTCAAATCTTAATCATATTTAAAGAATTTCGTGTTGAAATGAAACAAAATTATCATTTTTCAAACAGTTTCCTTTTCGGGTCGTTGTTTTGGTGATAAATAAAATAAAGAACTATATCGAGCACGTTTGTAAAGAAAAACATGAGTTGTAATATTTTGCTTCCAACGACTTATGCGTAGACTGCTATCATGCATGCAGACAAGACTTTCAACCTTCTCAGAAGATTTTCATAAGTAATGCTAATTTCTTTCAGTTGTTGTATCATCCACGCATCTGTTTATTACATATATATGTATATATATGTATATTATACACATAAATATATGTTATTGGTCAAGGCCTAGCAGAGTAGCAACTCAACGATGCTCATCTTTCAGCCTGAAATGGATCTTCAATGACTCTTCCTCTCTTTTATGTGTTATGCCTCTTCAGTATGATGAACCTGGTGTACACTTGATTTACGATCGCTTCCTTTCGTTTGAGATCTCGTAAAAATCGTGTACCTTGTCCCTTATCAATTTATGTATTTTTAGTTTATCATCCGTTCTATTCATTTGGTGTATTTAATATTCATTTTATTCCTATTCTACATATTTTCTTTTTTTTTCATTCAAGTCCAGAAATTGTGAGAATTTTCTTTTCAACGCTTACGAACGTCGAGATCTAATTAAAACGATAAGATTAATATTATCGACGTAATAACTCAATCGTGGTTTGCTTTCGTTTGACACGTCGCAGAATAAGTGAAAAATGCTATATTGTTACAAATGCGACGAAAATACGTGAAAAACAAGTAATTACATAATCTACAGGTGTGAATCGTGGCGATCAATAAATAATCGATATTCGTGTGAATGGAAAAGCTTTCGAGAGAATTTTTTCTGCTCGATATAAGTGTATTATTATTTCGTCAAGATTTGCATGGTTTGTTGTGACATCAAATAAAATTCGAAGGTTCTGTCATTTTTTCAAGTGAGCATAATTCTTTCATGTGAATATTTCTTTATCGAACAGTGTGTAATTCGAATTGAATAGGATATTCAAAAATGGAATTAAAATTAAAAACCCACATCGTCTTAGACCGCGAAGAAAAAAGAACTAACATTTGGTTATTGTGTCGAAAATAATGAGTTCAATTGTTCAATACCATTGAAGCGTTCATAATTCTTTGGGACATTTGGGAATTCTTTCATTTCTCGCGATTTATCTTTGACTGACTATTTCTACGAGCTTATCGACGAAAACGACATTTTGCGATAAGAAGATCTTTTTTTTTTCTTCGGCACAATACGTGATCCTGAGCACACTAATAGAACGTGTTTGACTGGGTCACATAGATAAGATAGTAGAGAAGTCTCGGGCAGCGATTAAATCGAGCTGGGTCCAGTGAAATGTAATCGGGCATAGTTCTCTCTTTTCCTCTCTCTCTCTCTCTCTCTCTCTCTCTCACTCTCTCTTTTTTTTCTCACTCTCTCGAAGTCTTAGAGAGTTCAGAGTGTTTTTACGACCTCTCCTCTTCCCAATATATCACTTTAGAGTAGGTCTTGAAAAATTTCCACTTCTCGTCTCGACGTCGCCTCTCAAACGCCCAACGCCCAACGTGTTGACTTTGAACAAACTTCTTACCCCTATCAGCCCTATATACGTTCCTCAAGTATTTTCAATCGTTACAAAAATTTTCGATCCTTTCCATAACTAACAATCTTGCTCGTTTGGGATTCTTCGGATAGGCAATTTTTTTTTCTCTTTTCATACTTTTTCAATCAATCTTTCCAACAGCAGGTCTTGCGAACACTTTTCAATATAATATTCCGAGATAAGAGCATGACCGGTGACTTGATTTTTCACTCTTACACGACGTCCAATATTTCAATATCATGGGAACCCACGGATACGAAGTTTGCACGATGCAAAATCGAAGAAAATTATTATTTTTCGTTGTTTTCAAGGTTTTTTCTCTAGAATGCAACTGAACCTTGTGTTGAAAACGAAATGAATTGTGAAATACTACGAAATCATTTAAATACTAATTTAAAAAACAAAAATTGACTCCCTCTTTGGATTAAAAACAAAAATATTTCATTTCATTTTTGTCGTTTTGTCTCTTTGCAGATTTCGTCACGATCTCTCACGGTACAGGATGGAACCTTCGTCTCCTAACTAACCAGCGTGTGGAATTAACAGAAGTTTATTGCCAAAAAAAAAATTATCAGCGTATTAACGTTTTTTCATATCTAACGCAAAAAAATAGAAATAAAAACAAAAAAAATATGTAAGTAGTACGCGTATCCAAGAATGGAAAAAAAATCAACGACAGCGACGATGGAGGAGGGTGGGGGCAACCGGTCCTCGTCGTTCCGATCGCCAGCCATAAAAAGTGAGTGCACGATATTAATATTCAAACTCTCCAAAAAATATAAAAATTTCTGTCGCGAATTGTACGGACAATTTACGAACAACCAAGTTCTGCGAGATTTACGAACAACCAATTACTGCTCCGTCGACTTTGTTTTTTTTTTTTTTTCAAGTCTTCAACAAATATCCCCAACTCGGAGACTAAAATGAAGGGCTAACGAACTTTCGCTAAACTCATTCCAGTGAAAAGAGAAAATGAAAAAAAAAATTAGAACGGTTGCTGATTTTAACCCTATCCTTAAAAAGAGCAAAAAAAAATAAATAAAAAATGAAATTAATCAAAATTTATTTCTATTTCTCTTTCACTAATTATCCAAAAAGTATTTTTGCTTAAAACAAAAAATGCATTATTTCAAATAATTGATCAATTGTCTCCAATGAATTATTGAACTTTACGATTTTTCCCAACAGCTGATCCAGTTTTAAAAACTCATTATTTCTATTTTTATTGATTTGTTTCTCTTAATTTCTTTTACAAAAACCGATTACACTGGTGTACGCTTAACTTTTTTTTATTCCCTGCACTTTTTTCATCTCGTAACTATATATTCAGCGAAAGTCTTTCTAGCCCAATGGCGTTCGAAAAATATTTTATAGCGAACGAACGCCAATGAACTGCCGAGAGATTTTACGATTCGTGCCACCAGATCCCAATTATTATTACGTAAATATAACATGCGTTTTTATAACTAAAAACTGATGAAAATCCAGTACAGTTTTTCTCGTAAATAAAACATCATTCGTGGCTCAAAATACAAAACATAAAATTAATTTTATTACGCTACAAATTGCACGCGCTAAAAAGGCTACGAATAATTACGACTACAGCTATATTTTTCTATTACGAAGACAAGCGAATTTAGCGAATATTATAAGAAAATCATATTCCTCATAATAATATCGTAATAATAACGTATCATTTTATTTATTTTTATTCGATTGTTCTGACGTCAGACTGGGAAAGTATGGTTATTGAGGTTAGATATCCGCACGCGTATCTCGCCAACCATATCTTGTCTGAGTCTAGAAAACGTGTAAATTTACGTAAAATTGTGATAAAAATTCTAATCCTTTTTTTTTGCCTCACAGATTCATAACACGTTTTCAAGTTTGCAACGTTGATGCGCGATAAAAAATATTTTCTTCGCTTGAGAATCACTCCATTTTTTAAATAGCTCCGATTTTTACTCCAGAATTGATATAAAATAAAATAGAATTTTTTTTTCTATCATATTAGAATTGTTTTCTTTTTTTGCAATCGTAATAATCAATTCTTTTCATCAAAGTATAATTGTTATGAAAGCATTAATCATGCAACTGGATGAACTTGTCGATGACGATTTCCAGTCTCGTACGTTAAATTGACTCATCAGGAAATTCTCATCCGTTTGCATAATCCTTACGCTTCGAAATTATGTTGTCGATTGTATTAATCGACTCCGGCTGCAAATTCATATATATACATATGCAAAGATATAAGAGAAAATCACGCGCGGAAGATCAAGAGATGAAACTATTGCTATGCATCACGATTGCAGCTTCGTGGTTCGTCATACAGTCACTATATAATTGCCCAAGAACGAGCTTTATACGAATCGTATACATTCACGTATCTCTACAAGACAAGGTCTTTTATTAATAAAATCTTTGCGCGATTCTCAAGCACGAAGCCCATCGCGGAATACGCAATTTATTTGTCTATGGATTATCGCCTATTTGTCACACCGATTGTTTATCATTTATATTCTTTAACCCTTCGATTGCGGCCCTACTTTAATCGTGGCTTTTCCAGGCTTTGTTGCTTCTGCTTGAAACGTCAAATTTTCATGAATCGCGGGTGATATTCGAGCCTAAAATTGTTTCTAAATTATTTCTCATCACTAAATAGGAAATTTATAAAATTGTGTTTTACAAAAAATCCAGTAAAAAGATTAAATGATTGTGACTTGCGTTGTCCAAACGTTTTTTCTTTGCAATTGTTTTTATTAATTATTCAATTAATATTTCGAGAATATATATCTCCGGTTGTTTCGGAAAATATTCAAGTCCAAAGAACAACAAAGAATAGCTCTCTGTGGGAAAGTGGTCGAGAATAATCAAACAAAATGCCACCGTTGTTTACTTAATTACTTAATTTTATTGTAATTCAAATTTTCATACATTTTTATTCATTTGTTATGCAAATTTGTAAAGAATCTTTGCTGACGATTGGTGAAACGATTAAGACTCAATGAAGAAAATGCGTTTGTGTGTTCATTTATCGTCGAGACGATATCCTTGCTCTGATCTATGATTGCATCATCGAAATGTCGCACGTGCCATATACGAAAGGAAACTCGTATTTTTTCTCATTAAATCTCCACTTTTTTTTCATCAACTTAGAAGCGAACCAGTGCTCGGACGCGGGCGTAAAAAAAAAGAGTGTGAGGGAAAGAGAGGGAGAGAGAGAGAGAGAGAGTGAGTTAGTGAACCTCGGTCGCGAACTCGAAACTCCGGAAAAGTCTATAAACCTCTATAGGTCTGTGTGTGTGGCTTCGTGTGTTTTTTTTTTCGATGCAAAGCTATCGGACATGGATTATTGGCTTTTGCGTTTGAGAAAGTCGTCAGGACGATTGGATTTCGTTGTTCCGTGACGACTAGTGTCAGCTAGAAAGGTTCTTCATAAATGACTTATTAGTAAAAAGCAATAGTCTTTAGAATAGTCATTTTTTTCAATTCATTTTTCTGTATTTGTCCTAATAAAAATTATGCAGATAAAAAAAAAAATTCAAAATTCATCATATTTTTTTCACTATAATTAATATAATTCTGCTATTCATATTTTCTTTCAAAATCGGGGACATCAAAATATTTCAAAACCTCTGAATTTCTTACAATCGTAAATTTGTGCTATACTTCAAAGGAAAATCCCAGTTCGGCCAGATTGCTGAGAACTAATTATCAATTTTATTTCACTTCAACAAAAAATTGAAATCTATTTTTATGAGTATTTCAAGAATTGAGATACTTCGTTCGAAATAACGTGGCATGTCGTTTACTTTACGCTTAATTCATTCCATGCACGCGGTGAGTAAAGACGTCGTGGTTTTTTTTCACTCCATACGTTTGTTTTTTCCGTACCGTGGTCTTTTTGCTTCCGTACTCGTGAGACTTTATGAAAAAACATTTTTCGGAATTAAAAGCAAATTTTAGCGGGAGTTATCTTTGATTCCATGACAAAGACAGTGGCATTTATGTTTATTTTTGCTGGCTGCTCTGAGACGGGGCAACACAGAAACCTCGTGGGCTAGCTGTCTCTCATTTCTCGAGGGATCAAGGGGACAAATTCTAACAGAGATTTCATCTTTTCAGCACGACCACAACACTCTCCAGGATTAATATCTTTCCGTGGGCTCTCGTCGCGAACTCTATATTATTTATGACGCGTGCGTTTTCTTTTTTTTTTCCTTCGTCTTTCGCCCACTCGTCTCGTACATTATTGTATCAATTTTTCTTTTTCATTTTTGTCACGAAACTGCGTAGTGAAAAGCTCAAAAGCATTTTCCACGTTAACGCCCACGACGAAAATTCTCATATTAATTCGAGCATGAAACTCCAATGCAGAGACAAAATTAACGGACTTCTTTTCGTCCTGATCCTGTCAATGAGATTTCTCGAGCGTACGTAGCCGGTTCGTACACTGTTTACTCACAGATCACTTGACAAATGAATACGAAACGTAGACCAAATCTTGTCCTGTATAATTAAATTGCGAGACTGGTTTTCTACAGAAAAGTAAGACTCGTACAGATCGTTTGAAATCCACTCGAAAGATTTTTCTCCACACTCCAATGATAGACATTAAATCGATTTATTATTATGTTGATTCTAGTTCAATAAACATGTTTATTTCTGCCTGAAAATACTTTCAATCGAGAATTTTGGGAAAAATCTTATGAAAAAATGGTCAAATTCCGCTTTTGGGACGTTTAACAAGAAAATAAATTCAGTGTAATCGGAAAGTTTGAGGACCAGACGTTTGCTAGAAATTTGTGGGATATCTCATACATAAATATGTATTGTCGAAATTTATAGAGCAAAGTTGCTCGTCTGTGGGCGTTGGAGTAGAAGCAGCAATCCAACCGTCTTAAGTGTCTCGGTTTCAAGGCGTGTGGAAGGCTAATTTACGCGATAGCATTAATTAACTGATGCAATTAAAGCTCTCTCTCGCCTCTTCTCTTTCTCTCTCTTACTCTCCTTCTTTAGTACAGTAGCGATGTGCTTCGAGCTTGCATACGAGCTTCCCTTATGAGGGACTTCGAAATTCGAACCAGAGACCCTAGGAAAGTGAACATATATCTGTGGCTTGTTACTGAGGGCGTAATTTTCCGCTTTGTTAGCAATTCCTCTTTCAAAACCTACCCTCTTTCGATTTATCAGAAATTTACCCCTTATTCGCATATTAGATTTTCATAAATGTGATCGTATCCCAACGACTTAAAACTTGAATGAAACCTTTAATTTAATGATTATTGAAAATAAGTTTTGGAAGAAAATTACTGCAGAAATAATGGTTATCATTACAGTGATTCGATTTTGTTAGAAATTTGATCGATTTGATTGTTTTTTTTTTCAGATAATTACAGTAAAGTTTAAGCTGTTTGTCGGTCGCAAAAAGATCTGCACGGAGGGCAAATGAATATAATTTTGAAAATTGTCTAATTATTTGAGAATTAATGTACTAATTATTTTTCATGTTTTATATAAACGGTTCTATTTCCTCTCATGAGTAACGCACGAAATTCCAGTTTTGTCATCACTTTACCGCGATTGTCATTGATTCGCAATGACGTTGGTCGTCGTAGTGCGCGTGATGTGTCAGAGTTCAAGTCAAATTACGGCTCTAAAGTTATTCCGTCTGTCTTACAATGTTACACTGACTGTTGCATGTTCCATCAAAATATCGATGACAGCTGAAATTCATTTTCGACCAGTCACGAATATTGAGAAACAAAGTGGCGCACGCGAATTATTTTTAATTGATCTCGAAAAAAGGCAGATTTTATCTTTAACATAATAATCTCGCCACAGTCACGTTCGAGATTGACCTCACCGATTAATTTCAATTTTGTGATTTTCAATTCGAAGCGGATGGCATTTAAAAAAATCGCAAATATGTACTTTTTTCTATATCCAGTATAATCATCGCAAACATTTTCATTTTCATTGTTGTCTCAGTAATTTTGGAGGTAATAAAAAAATATGTGACGATTCTATTGGATTTCCTGATATTTTCGAAGATATCGCGAAAAAAAACGTCCAAATACAAGTTTGAAGTAAACGTATTCAATTGAATCCTCATTATGAGATCATAACGATTCTTTTAATTGTACTTAAGTAACAGTTAAAAGCATATGTATATATATATATTTAATATGATGTTCCGTTAGTTTTCGAGGAAACGATCTTAATTCAGGGCTCTCACGCTTAAATACATCGTTGACTCATCAATGATGAACTGTGCTGTTATTTTCCGTGCTTGTTGTTCGTAATTTACGACACACACACGCCAGTTTAAATTTATGTAAAAATATATATATATATATATGTATATATATGAGCTTATATTAGGATATAAGGAAAAAAAAATAGTGAAGAGAATAAAAATAAGACGTTAAGGTTGACAGTGGTGAGAATATCGCGTGCACTCCTGCCTGTAAGTATAAACTACGTATAATTTACTATACGGCGCATGAAGTAACTCGCGTTACACGAGATCGTTTTTAGCTCAAGAACTTTTTCAATGCCCTCCTTATTTCTAGCAGTAGCTCGAAAAACAAAAACAAAAACAAAAAAAGCAGCTGATTAAAAATGTATTCCGGGTCAAAAAAGCTGTGGTTAACATTTTGTTACAAAATCTTAGATGATCGGAAATGCATGTGCTCCGAGCCAGAATTTGTTCTGCTCGGTGTGAAATAACGCGGACAATTTATAACAATCTTATTTTCGATTGATGAGCAGCAAAAGGGCTTGGCACGAATTTGTGGTACGATGAGAATTCTTTCTATTTCTACTGTTTTCAGGCTTTGGCAGATTCCATTTTGATTGTATAGAATTTCATTTATTCATAAATAATCGTTTATGACAAAAACGAAAGACGCGATTCAGCCACCGAGTTAATAAGAGTTCGGTTCATAGCAATTATCTTGGCGATTATAACAAATAGTTTTTTTTTTTTGATCGTATATTCATTTTATTTGAACCTTGGGAATTTAACCTCGAGCGATTTTCCATTCGCGACTGCAGGGAGTGTCGTCGTAGTAAGCGATCCACGAATGTCGTTAACTTTCCCTATGTAGTTTGTATCCTAACCGCGAACGCTTTTAAAATATACGCAAATTTTTAGACTCGATGCTGTTAATAATAAAGGGCGTAAGTTATATCGTTAAACCTGTAAATTCGCATAGAAGTAGTGGCCTTTTTATATTTCGCGATGAAACGCGTAAAAGATTTAATCGTGGAAGATCCAGTGGAGCATCTTTCGATGTCTTGGCCGATAGCTCCGGATGAATACGTTACACACTGGATTTACATTCAAATCAGGGATCTCTGAGCGAGGAAGAACATTTTTTTTTCATTATTTAATTTTTTTTTTTCGTTTTTTTTTCGTTTTCTCGTCACTACTCACGCGCTTCGGAGTTTCGATCAAACTCAGAGATTTTAGATAACAGTGAGGGAGGAGACTATTTGACAAAAACGAGGTTTTGCTAAACTTTCAAACTGGAAAACGCTTTTGTAGATTCCCGGCTCTGTTTGCCGAGAGAGAAAAAACCAGAGAGAGAGAGAGAGATTCTTCTAATTAACGAAGAGAGAAATAGAGAGAAAAGAAGAAACAAGCAAAAAATAAAAATAAAAATAAACGCAAAGCTGAGAGCAAAGCATGAATAACAGGTACTTTCTCTCCTCTCTCGTGATGGAATCGTGAGACTCCTCGTCGTCGTGTTTCATCGATCTCCTCTTTGTCCTTTCATCTTTTGCGTTACACATAGTTTTCACCTAACCAACAGAGACCGAATAGTTTTTATTTATTTTTTTCTTACAAAGATAAACAACTTTAAACACAGGTTCGAATAGTTGTTGAAGATTTCCCTTAGCGCTATCGACTTTTCGAATAAGAAAAATATCATTTTTTTTCACAATTTCTTGAATTTCTTGATTCCAGTTCCCTACAGAGTTTTAAAGATCTTATATTTTAGTGGTTTTTTTTTTTTTTTTTTCTAAAACGACGTTGATATTTTCTACACATTCAATTTTTCCTGATCTTTTTGCTGTTTCGTTTATTTTTCGGGTTTGTTGAAATCTGTTTGGTACATTCTGAAGTGATAAATAGTCAAATGTAAAAACTGACAAACAAGTTTTCCTTGAAAGGTCCATTTATATAAAAAATCTATGTTTATCTACATCCAGAAATCCTACATTTCAATCTACTACAGCTAGGATTATTTATTCGATTTTTTTTTTCGGAATTGTGATAACAAAATTTCTCTCTGCTCTAATTGAGCATTATTTTCACTAACTACTGACTACGTCAAAGAACAAGAAGTCGATCGTGATTCTAGCGTCAAAAATATAGTTGCCATTTTTGTTTTATAGTGAAAATCCACAAGAAAAACAGCTTCTTCATTTATAAGAAATATTCAAATATTAAAAATCGAATGAAATAATTTCTAAAGGTGAATGAAGTTTCATCAAACAATTAGAAAAGAAAAGAAAATTAATTTATTCAAGTAGATCCTAGTTAAAACAACTATAGATATTTGTTGTGAGTGTATTTGTAAAAACAAATATTACACACATATAGGAATCAATGTGAGAAGTTGTCTGACACGGCTCATTATCCCCTTTGACACCTTCACCGTTGTCTCGAGATTTCCCGCTATTACCGTGACGAGTATGTGTATTACTTAATTCTTAATTGGACCTTGTGAAGTAAATGCAGTCAGTGGTACACGCAACGTGCTTAATGCTCCCTGAAATTATTTCCCATCCACCGAGTATTATGTTTACTCGTTATTTACGTGTTACGTGCATTTACTGATAAGAATGAATAGCCTGGGAATTTCTGTTTCTAGAAACCTCTTCTGAATGAAATAAGGGTTTTTGAACCAAAGTTTCGTAATCGAAAATTTTATTGGATGGCAATATCGATACTTTGATTTAAACAAAAAACAAAAAACGGAGAAATTGCTACGTAAATTCAATTGTTTTCAACAGTCTTACGGAAAAAATGCTGAAAAGGTTCGAACGACGGATAAAAGAATTCAAAGAAAAAGGGAATCCCACTTGTTTAATTTTCATTAAAATCCTACCAACGTCAGAGGCTCTAAGCATTTGTTATGCTCACCGATCAAACTCGAAGAGACTCGGCTCAAACGACGAGGAAAATGTTGAACGTGTCGACTAGGAATCCTGGCAACGATCCCTCTCGTCGTTTTCGTTCTTAAAATAAGTTTCGTTGGCGAAACCAGGGGCAGAGAGATTTGTGCCACTGCTACAAACTTTATATATATTAGAAGAAAACTAACGACAAACAATCGTCATCGAACAAGTGTCTCACGCTTCTGTATTTTTTTCCTTAAAGTTTTGACAGATAAAAAAACATCTCAAGGCATTTTATTTGCCCTTCGTTTTTCTTGGCTTATCCATCACGTTTCGAAATTTTTTTCCTGTCACTTTGTTCAGATATTTAAAAAGATGTGAAAAACATCTCATGTTTCGTTTCCAAACGGCACGCATGTTTTTCTAATCTTCTTCTTTGTTTATTGGCTCACAAAATTCATGGGACAAGTCGTTAATGTTAATTGCATCGAGTTTCAATGCTTATCTATACTAATTGAAACGAACGAGAAATTGTTTTGCTTAGAAACGAAGAGACAAAAAAATAATTTTTTCATCTTGCTCCGGTACTGCTAACCTTTCGTATAAATTTTAATTTTATTCATCCACAAAATGTCGTTTCAAATGTTTTAATCAAAAATTGAACGTTTCTTGCCGTTGAATAATACGAAAAATTTTATGTGTTTTTCTGAAATTCCAGAAAATCCTCGTCATTTGTTTCCTAACTGACAAATATTTTTTCATAAGTTTCATCAAACGTTTTATAAATCATCGGAGTTTATAAGTAGAGAGTATACTTCGTACATTTTCATGTTTTATTGTACAATGTTACGAGATAAAAGGATACAAAGTCTTCATAAACTTTGCTACTCCATTTTTATTACCGGCTTGTACTTTTATCGCTTTTTCTGCCTGGATACGACCCTCCGATCATGGAATATATGAGGCCAACGAAAAAATTGACCGCACCTAAAGAAAGTACTTCACATCTTTTGACCTGACATGGAAAAACAATGTTTTTCTTAACCGAAAGCTTTTTTTGCGCTCCAAGTGAATTTGAGATTTTCATTTTTCTCCAAAATTGAATGTGCCCTACGATTTCAATCATAAAAAGTAAAATATTGGAGAATTTTATAAAAATTGATCGAAGTCTCTGGTGTGAGGGCATAAGATCTTATCTGTCAGGCTCATCACGTAGAGTACTTCGTTGCAAGAGGAAAGATACCTCGCAGAGATGAGTTCACTACATGGTTTTTGCTTTGGATTACGTATCAAATTTGTTGCAGAGCAAAAAGCCAAGTATGAAAAAGTAAAAAAAGAATCAAAGTGATGAATTTTCAACAGCATCAGAGCATTCTTCTTTTTTTACGATATAAAACTGTGGATATGGGACGAGCATTTTTTCAAATTGGTTTTCGAAAAACTACTCGAATTATTAAGTGCAATTAGCGATCAATTGCACTCAATTATTTCAGGATATTGAATTGAACATTTCAGTGCATCAATAGGATTCGAGTTATATTTGATTTATAGATAAAAGTAGGTCAAACCGGACTTAAATTTATAAAAACGGTATTCGATATATTATCAAAAAGATAGACTGACTTTTCATTGATATTTCGACTGACTCTTCATTCGTTTTAGCTCACGTTTCGACAGTTTCGAAAAACGACGAAGACCCGATTTGATTAATGATTTATTCACGTGATAGTGAAAAAAAAAAAAAAAAAATTATTTCAATATTTTTGACCCAGTTGGGAAGCAAAAAAATCATTCGCAAGTGAAATCATGATCGATTTCCTACGAGATCCAATTTTGAATATAGTAGAAAAAGAGGATTGGGACAATTCTTGGAGAAAATTGGTCACGATTGTTCGATATTTTCAATGTACGAGGCAATTGTCTTTTTTTCTCAATTGACCAAGCGCCGTTAGAAAATCGTGATCCTCTGGATTAAATTTTTTTCTTTCATTATTTATTCGATTTTTCTTCTATGCATATTGGTAACGTAATGCCATAAAAGTGGTTTATCGATATGCAATAAAATTTTATACCAAACTTTAAAACGCGTGTTAAAAATAGAATTTATAAAAGTATTATAGTTTTTGCATACGAAGTCTTTACAATGGAGAGGAAAAAAACCGCGACTCTTTATTCTCCATCATTCATCGTTCGAAGTATTGACAAAGGCATTTGAATACTTCATCTCTCTCGACCATGATTTTTTGTCGCATCAGCTGCGAACTGGTAGCGCGATAACTGTAATGGCCCAAGCACTTTTCTCGGCGTATCGCGAAACTCGACAATTATAGTAAATGCATAATACATATGTCTATAAATATATATGCGTAATAATAATAATATTTTTTTTTTTGCGCATCAATTCTCGATTACGTAAAACATGATTATTACAGTTATTCTCTTGCTTGAAATTTAATATTTCTGTATTTTTAACCATCTCTTTCATTGAGAGCAGCTCCCGAATCAGCAATTCGATATTCAATCGGGTTAAAAGTGTTATTTTTAAAAACGAGAATCTCTGTGGCATTGGAAAATTATAGAGAATATTTAACGCTATATTTTACCTGTTAAAGTGACATTAATGACTAAAAAACATTTATTTTTCATTCAAAATATTGAAAAATTGAAGAACAAATTTGAATTTTGAAACATTTTGTAAAAAAAGCTGTACGGAAACTTCACAAACTACATGTTTATGTATTTCCTTGTGACATTTTTATATATTTTTGCTCATTTTTCTTCAAAATATTGTACTTGTCATAAAATATTGTAAAAATTTCTTAAAATGCAGCGATTGTGGGTCAATTAATTGAATGAAATCGTTTTAAATGTGTTTCAGGCTGCGGACTGAACGAAGCGAACATCGCAACGCAACTATTATTATAACAGCGAGAAGGAGAGGAAAAGTGTGATTGCGTGCGCGTGGTGAATTTTATGTTTATATTGTAGCGAGACATCCGAGTGCTGTGATAAAGAAGACTGAAACGCGTTACTCGCGGTTTTTAATAAAAAGAAAACAAAAACACCGAACACAAATACATTCCGAAATAAATAAAATATCGTGAAATATCAGAAATTCTGGAGGAGGAGAGATGTACAAAGACTCTTGGAGGATCGAAAGAAGCGAGAAGCGAATATTTTCACCACCGGAAATCACGAGATAGCAAAAGTATAAATTTGAATAACGATCAAACGAACGATGAGGAGATCGATGGGAGGCGTCAAAGCGGCGTCTTCTCGAGCATTGACGATGCGTCAAGAAACGAGACAATTATTCGTGAGGGAGATAAACCAGCTCGTAATATCGTCAGGAACGATTCGTTCCTCAAGAGGTTCGTCAAGACATCGAACATCGGTGTAAATTGTGAAAAGCTCGTGCGCAACATACGCCGAAGTCCGAAAGTGATAAGAAAAAAATTCTTTTCATCTCGTAGCAGCGAGTCTTCGGGCATTGTAGCTGATAATATTGAGGACGATTACGATAAGCCGAGAGTACCGATAAGAAAAAATAAGACAAGATATTCGACGAAAAGGAAATACGAAATTTCGGGTGTTTCACCGAGAGATGAAGAGGAGAAAAAGCGATTTTTTCAGTTGGAAGAACAGTACGCAAGTTCGCGAAGCGTTTCGATCGAGGACGTCGAAGAGCTCATACGCTCAGAAGATAATTCGCGTCTTATCGAAGCCAGAGCTTTTATAGTGAAGGAAAATCGACGTGCTTCTCGTCGAAGCGACGATCGTAACGTTGGTAATACAAGAGTATCAAGAAACGAAGCTCGTTTGTTGCAAGTCCCGAAAAACGATTATTTCGATGACGATTCGTCGGAGGAATCTTGTCCGGAGACTGATGCCATTTTGAACGAGCCTCGATTCCATAAACGCAAAAAGTGTCAGGATTTATTGACGAGAGAAAATCTTTTGGAAGAGAACGTCGATCGAAAATCCGATCTTCAAATAATTGTGACCCGAGAGACGAGGTCGACGGGTAACTCGTCCGAAAATCTTCCTCTTCGAATCGATAAATTCAAGTGTTCGCCACCTCCTGAAGAAGTTGATCATTCGAATGACCTTGGCGATAAATTAGAGAAAGTAATCAAAGATCATTCGTGGGAAGCTCTGATCGGCGAACAACGTTCATTGCCGTTGGATAGAAGCGTCAAGACGCGATGCTTATTAGCTCGTGATGGTAGATCACCAACAACAGCCTTTTATCAAGGGTCATCCGATAATCGTGTCGCGAGCGATAAGAGCCTCGAAGAACAACATAAACGTCGTGCTGCTTCACTCCCAACAAATCTTATCGATTCAGCTTTTTCAACGTTCAACGAGACAGAGAAACGTTTGGACGTGATTAAAGCAGCGAGGCTCGTCGAGCAAGAAAGTGTGGAAACTTACGAGTCCGCAAAATGCCGAATCGCAGTATTCACGGCGGATGCAACGAAAGCCGAACGCGGGGTAAACTCGTCGTTTGTTTTAACGCAACAGCGGTTGGAAAGAGACGACGGGAGAAGGAATACGTTGAAGACGAAGACACCGACGAGGACAATTCGTAGCGCGAATTATTCGCATTCTAATAAACCGGAAGTGTGGAATAAGGTTGTAGGATCGAGTTCCATTGCAGAAACTTTTAGTGCTAACCACAAAAATCTTCGTCTCGTAAAACCTGTGGACTGTGTCGATGCGATAAGAGAAAATAAAAAAGGTGAGAAGAATAATCACGAGATTGATGAATCGTCGTGCCAGAAGAAGCTCGAGCGGAACGAGGAAAGCGTACAAAGTGATTTCGTCAAGTGCGACGTTTTAACATTGAAAAAACCAATCAAAACTACGAGTTTAACAAATAATCGTGATCAACGAAATTTTCGTGAAGAACATGGTCGAGATGATGTTGAGAGGAAAGTAGATTACAAAGAGGACAACGAAGTCGAAGAAAAGGACGGCGGATGTAGCCAAGAACGAGGTAGTACTTCGTTGATCGATCCTCGGGACGAAATCTCGTTAAATTGTGAAGTTACATCGACGACGAACAGCAGCACGAGCGGTGAAAGTGGATTTGTGGTTAACGGACTAAGGGAGAATCATCGAGACGTGGAAAACCAGAGAAGTTTGTTGAGCGATTTATCGAGAGGACAACCAAGCGAAGAAACATCATCAAGTGCCAGTAAAAGCTTAAAGAAGTCCCTTGATTCGAGAGCAGCGGCAAATTTAAATTCAACAAAGTTCGATAGAAACGGAGAGATTGGACATAGGAACAAAAGTTCCGGATCATTTAGGTCAGGCAACAAAAAGTCCCTTCGTACGAATAGCCAACGCAACGTTACGAGAACGAGAGTCAAAGTGGAATCCAAAATGAAGCTCGCATTTAGGATAATGAGAATACGCGAAAAACTGATATTCGGTATCAGCGCATTCGCCATACTGTTTACCCTACTTTTGGTGATGGATCTCCAGATGGATCTTGGTTACAGCGGCCATCACCTTGTTCCGAGTCACGGACGCGTAAGAATCGGTGATTCACCAAACCGAGAGACTGTTTACAATAATTTTCGTCATAAGTTTATTCAGCGTGTTAACGCCAGCAAAGAATTATTGTCCGGTAGTGACGTATCCGCGGTTACAATTAATTCTAATCGGGACAATAGTTATTACAATACCCCAACCGATCGTCGTACAGGTAGAACTGATAAACCGGAAGTACACGATGATTTTTCGGATCTAATGGATTACGTGATGAACGGTGATGGTGTCAATCCGGAAACTGGTGTAATACGAATAAGTGGTGAGGATTACACGGATAATCCGACTCTCGGGAGTCTCAAGAGAGCATCAACGAGGTAAGTTTCACGAGATACATCCGGAGAATTAACTCTCTCGGCATAATCAGAGATTCGAGATAACGCCCTGTCCGGTTCTCTTGATTTTTTTCTTTTTTTATCCATAGGGACGGAGATTTAATTACAAATCCGCTTAGTAGATGATCTCGTTTGAATAAGGAATTGTTTGTCAAAAATAAACATGGTATTATAAACGAGGCATTTCATTTTGTTAAATCGAAACGGAAACATTGCGGATTTTATTTGATTGTAGAAAATTTATCATCAGCAATTAAAAGTTGTTTCATTCGATACATAAATGAATCGAATGACAGTGTTTTTTTTTTCAATTATATGAAGCAATAAACATCGGGTTGCTATCGATTTTATAACCGTTAATTAATAATAAAGATTCAACTAATGGATTGAAACTTTTAAATGATTATGAATAAACGATGCAGTTCGAATGAAAAAGTTAATGGTTGAAAATGATGATAATTTCATTTGTCAAATTTTATTATGACATTGGTAAATTTGTCAAGAGAGGCCGTAACTGCACACTTCGTTAAATTTATCTCCACAAGTATTATTGTGGCACACAAAAGAATAAATTGCTGCGGTTGCACATTTACTAATTGTATACATCGTAGCACTCGGTCATATTGCATAATAGCATATAACACAGAAACATATTTCCTGGAATGTTGAACGAGCTGAGGTAGCAAAATTCACAAATCATTGTACGATTGCATCAATTATTCATGCGTTTCGCGAGAGACTTCGTGTTCGAATTGATAATAACATCATTAAATTTGAGTTTAGACTAAATCAAACAATTATTCTAGTACGTGAGAATTTGAGATTTTTCATATACCGACTGTTAAGTGCATGATTTTTTGGCAGTTCGTTGATGCCAATGAATTGAGCAAAAGTGGAGCGAATTGATTGAAAAAAAAAAAAAAAAATCATTCCATCACCATTAAAATGTTATTAAATAAAAATTCAAGAAGTTAAAAACGAATTATCAGTCCTGAATGTTGATCCAAAATAACAAAGAATCAAATTTCATTATGCTCGTTGTTAATGTGAGAAATGATAAAAGTAAAAAAAAAAAAAAAAAGTATTGAGGACAAGGGACAATGTTTTGTTCCCAAAGTAGAAAAAGATATGATCTGACGACCGTTCGCTTTGTTCGTCCTTTTTTTTCCGGATTCCCACATAGATTTCTCTTTCATGAAATTCATCACCAGGTGTTTCCGAAAAAAAAGAAAAAAAAAAAAAAAACTATAATTACACTACAACTTTTCTTTATAAAAAAAGGTTTAGTTTCGCAAGAACGTTGAGTCAGGTTGGCCCAAACACGCGCTTCGTAACGGTACGATAGCATCATGGAATAGAGTCTGAAATCGAGTGTTACGAAACCGACTAGATAATGATCGGTTGGCCTTCAACTTGCACCACGACAATTGAATACTGACCGTAACCTTTCTCTAAGGTCGCCATGTATATGTATCAATACACAAACGTACTTGAATCGTTAAAAGTAACCTTTATAATTAAAAATCATCAGTACGAGCCCATACGACTAAATAAGTGCGTTCTATAGAAGAAACTAAAGACATTCATAGAATTGTGTGAAATGATTTAAAAAAAAAATGAAAAAACAAAATTTTTCTTGGTCCCATGAACTCATTAATAAAAACAGAAGTCACTAGTCATTCATTTTTTATCCAGTAACAATCATTGATGATAACAAAAACGTAATTAGGTCAACGCGATTTTTCGATTCGTTAAAAATATTGAATGACAATGAAAATCCTATAATTTCACATTTTACAACATAACGAACGTCCTATAATAAATATGATTGCGCATATGGTTAGTTATTAATTTGAAATGACTTTGAAAAGAAAAAGAATACGTCGTTGAATGAAATTGGAGTGACACATAAAACTTATGAATAATTTTATTGAATTACGATAATTAACACTCTGATTAAATGACTGAAATTTGAGTAATATGAAATCTTCTAAATATCGAAACATTGTGATGTTTCATGTATTTTTTCCACAATTTATACGAGCGTAAATATATACAAATAATAATTTTAATTGAAAAGCATTCCCTTTTTGTCGATCTTGTAACGCGGATTTATGCTCAGATGATTAAGTGTGTCTCTATCGTATTTTTATCTTTTGTAATAATATTACCGTTTTCCGGCATTTTAGTGAAACGGGTCTCCCATCCTATCGGTTACCTCAAAGCATCAACGACAAACGTAATTATACAGAAACGCACCAAAGACAGTGATCCGACACTATCTCACGGATTGGCCTTCGCACTAACACATAAATATATAAATATATAGAATGCAAAGAACATAAGTCATCATTCTTTGACGAATCAACAATTTCACGAACTCTCTTATTTTTTTTTTTTCATTTTTTCATTAATCTCAAACTTTATTATTTCATCGTAAGAATTTCTATCATTAGACGCTGAAGCTACTCGTCATTTTCCAACGGGAAAAAAAGCAACGATCAATATTTAGACTCAAATTGAAACTCCACCCAAAGCCCATCAATCAAACTTTCTTTTACAATCAAAAAGCATTCATTACTAATATTACTTCAAACATAAATTTCCGATTGAAAAAATCACCTGGTTTTATATCAACTTTTTTCAACGCCAAATGACAAATGATGCATTTTTTTAATTCAGTAGAAATTCATTTGTACCAATTACTCTCGTATTTTGAAAACGTGAAAAAAATCATAATTTATCAAGACCAGAAGGGTCATTTTGATTGGAATTTCCTATGTACAGTCTGCAGTAGTCAGATCGTGCATGATGCAGATGGAGAGTGCGTTAGACAGGTCTCATGACTACAGTACTACAGTATCATCGGCACGTGCGACTAACATATATATATATATATGTGTGTATGTACATGAAATACTCCGATACCAAACAACCCAGGTATACAGGATAATCATGTTCCTAAGTGAACGTACGAGCACCACGAGTACGTGACTATCATGTACGATAGTGGACAAGCTCTATTTTGTGATATGATTACTATCATGAGACAGGGAGATAAAGAGAGAGAAAGAGAGAGAAAGAGAGAGAGAGAGCTAGTGAGTGAGTGAGGTAGAAAATGAATTACCCTTGTAACTCGATATTCGGATGTGAACTCGAAACGAGAGATCGTCTCTTGTCTTACGCTCGAACTCTCGTAATCAGCGGTGATATATACATATCGAAATAATGCAAAATATAATCTAAAATTCGATATGCTTATAATAATACCATTGTGCTTACAAAATTATTCGTAATAGGAAAGATTTTACGTAACATTTCATAGTACATAATCGATTAATTAAAAAAAAATTAAATTAAATTTTTCAGATTTCAATGAATCGTTTTTAAATGATGCGAATGATAATTATAAAGTTGAAAAGAAGTAAAAAAATTTGTATTCTATATGATATTCCCTTTTCTCTTCGCTGTGTAACGGTAGAAAAATCAAATATTTTCATTTCATCATGAAAATTCGTAGCTTCAAACAATGTTATTATAAATTTTTCAATTTCATTCGTAATTGTGATGTTCATCTTGAAATATCATCGTATCATCAAAAGGTATTGAATTTGCAAAATTGTTTTGTGAAACGCGGGGTTTTGTGTGGATGTCCGAACGGTGGGTCATCATCGACTTCCTCGTTATATGAAGCTATTGTTACTTTGCACAGTGCGAGAGAGAGAGAGAGGGAAAGAGAGGCAGAGAGGGAAACGCTATTTCCTAACAATGGGATGATATCCTATTTCGGAGGAGGTCGTCGATTGTTTAATAAGGAGTATGTGTACTGTGCAATGGATCATACCAAATTCCATCCCTTATGAGTTCTGTGTATACGTGTGTGTATATCTGTTTGTGTGTATGTGTGTGCGAGCGCCTGGGTGTAATGGGGATCAACACACATCATGACCTTTCTGTCTCGCTCTTTTGGTCGAGAGATTTTCCTCGTGAACTCTCGTCGACCTAATGTTTGCTCGGAAATAATTAACGATATACTACATATGGAGGACCAACGCAAAGTGAAAAACTTTTGTATTATATTTCGGCGTAAAACTCTACGGCCTTTGTGAACCCTCAAAATGTGTTTGCAATTGTTTAAAAATCATTAATACAAAAGCCATGACTTCATTATTGAATCGTGGAACAAGAAAAAGTCGTTTTTTTCGAAAATTTTGTCGGGAAATATTGAAAATCACGATTGTTTTAGGTTCGTTCAAATCTGGAGATCAAACAATAGCGTATTTTTATTTTTAGAATCCTTTAAACCGATTTTTCAAATGACTGATTACGTGTTGATCCTGACGGGAATTTCCGACTCCGGGAATGCATGCTGCACATTGAGTGGTTGGTGCTAATTTGGACCAACGTTTAATTTTTTACATTTCTGGTTAGAAATAAAATAACGGGGTAGGCAAATAAAATAAATATTAATGATTTTTATGGTGTTTTTACTAAAGCAACTATTTCGTAGGCTGTAATTAATATCTTATTTTTTCATTTTTGTTGACACGACCGTCCAAATTCACACTCACTCCTATGTATCAACGTCCAGTCAACTTATTACGACATGCCTGTATATTTTTCACTCGCCCGACCTGTTAGTCGAGTCGACGCTTTGCGGATTCAACTGGAACTTCAATTGCACTCACCTGTAAACTCGAGTGTAAAGTTACGGGTGTTCCGCAACTAATTCTTTCTTTCTCTCTCCCTTTTTCACGTTTTTCTCTCCGATTTTTATTCAAATTCTATTCTTTCCCGTTGAAATTTCCAGAGAATTCATTCAGAAAAATGTTCTTACGTGCCTTTGAAGGCTGAGAAGTTTTGTCTCGCGATAAAATATTAACCAAGAGTTATGCTCGATAACATCGTAAAAATCTTATTAATGAACTTGATCCCGAATATTTTCATTTCGACACGGACGATAATTTGATAATTTTTTGATAAAGAATTAAATATCACTGTTTCGAGCTCAACGAGTTGAAAAACATAGAGTTCATAGGGAATGTATATTTGTACGAGGGAAACTTCAAAGTTGAGCGAACCAGCAGCGCGTGTGACAAAGAAAGACGCTGGAAATATAATTTCTGTCCCCGGGTGCCAGTGGATAGGAAACTCGACATATACGATTGAAGTACACATTCACATAGACGGGCACGTGCACATGGAATCTTGCATAAGCAGAGAGAAGCAGGATTCCATATACCATGGGACTAGACTCGTCGAACATGTACATTCGATTAATTTGCAAAAGCACTCAACGCAAATTCCTCGGTTAATAAAATCTAGCCAACCTATCGAGTTGAATTTTTCACCGGAAAAAGGCACGTACTGGTCCACCATTTCAGAGTAAATCCTTTCAAGCCCAACAATTGTGAAAGTGTTGAAACACTAAAAACAAACGTCCAAAATTGCCTTGTCTACACATTGCAATGAAAAAAATCTCAGAGAGATACAAAAAAGTGTGAGTTTTGTTTTTCCACGAATTATTCATTGAGGATCGATAAAAATGAATCAAATTTTTATCAATTTCACTATCATTGTAACATTTTCCACTGACCTAACGAGAGAATAACTCATTTGTGAACAAAAAACTGACAGGAAGTGTCAGCTAAAGTTAGAAAGTAGAAATAAACCGTAGGCTAATTTCAATTCTTCGAGTTAATTCATTCAAACGTAATTATAAAACTTCTAGAAAGAGCCATTTTCCCACGAAAAGTGAATCGTTTGAATCTTGTAACTTTGCTTTGGAGTGTTTGTCAAATAGTTCGATGTATATACAGAACAATGACTAAATACTGCGTATGCATGGTAAAGTTTGAATGTATTATGAAGCTGTGTACAAATACAAAGCTGTGTATATGTTGTCGATCATAGATTAGCAATCGTAACGAAACATTCGTTGGATTTACACATTGCATATATATATAGTTAGTTCTCTGTGTGAGAGTATTTGTCAATGTACATTTGGTGGTTTTGGTAACGTTTTCGCAGTATCCGCGAGCCTTTGGCAAATGCAAATTCGTATTTCCACTTCTCTTGTTATCCCAGGGGACTAAATTCTCTCTAGGTAACTGACCACCAACCAAGCTCACTGCTCGACGGTGTGAATTGTACGGAGTGATTTAAAAATCAGCATATTTGTAATATGGACGATGATTGTATGACCTAATTTGGAAGAACAGTGTCTTAAGGTAGTTCTATCGTGACATTCATATGGAAAAACTGTTTTTCAGTTTATCTCACATACAAATTGGTTCGCGGGTATAAGTTACCAAAGGAACGTTGTTGTAAATTGACTAAAGAACAACATACTACAAATTCAAGGTCATCCAAAGTAATATGTACTTGCTGTATAATTACAAAAATTGTGAAAACGTTTTTGTTTAGATTTTTTGTTGAAAAACCATTAAACGATAAAAATGTATTCAAAGTTTTAAGGTTTAAAGAGAGGCTTCACCATGTAGAAGCTGAAATATTTATTGATGAAAATTTAATTTTTTACCCGAGCTCTTAAGAAAAATCCCAACCCAAAATCTTAGGAAAACGATATAACGACAGAGCTACCTTAAGCGATTTATCTATATGCACGGTTGGAGTTCCGGCGCATCATTCGTACGTTTTCCTAACTCAACTTTTATCGGTACCGATCGACGGGATTGGCTATCGCTTATTATTTGATGGGGCAGTAAATCAGCGCATAGCAGAGAAAAATGAAACGGACTTTCCTCACCAAGAATTGAACGATCTATTGAGTTTATTAAACGTCAACATTTTTCGAGTACTTTTGAAACAAACTGTGGCGATGGAAATGCTACAGGAAGTTGCTGTGTAATGTACAACTGCTGTTACGAACGTTGGTGAATTCGCTGTGCCATTTAATGCCGTTATTTAATATCAATGAAAACATATAAACATTTATGCAGTACCGAAAATCACTGTTACGTACACGGAACAAATTGGATAGCCCTCGAGGTCACGTATCACTAACTCTTTGGAGTTAACGATGACAGCGATTCCCCCGCCGCCCCCGTTCCCTTTTCGAAATGTCACACGGCTATGGCATTGACTTTTGATTAAAACACGAAAGCCGGTCCCCACTTCAATGACTGGACAAAGGAAGGTCGTTACCCGGAGCATTTAGTAATGGATGCCATTCGTGTTATACGCTCTTTTTAGAATTGAGCTATTTATCAACCCGTAGAGACCACATGCGCTCGTACAAAATCATCGAACCGGACCACAGAGCGCAAGAGAAACAGAGGGAAAATCTCTTAAGTGAAATAAAACTGATGTCACGGTTGAAAATATAGATCAAAGCTTGCTGCGATTTCGCGGAAACGTGACCCCTATTTTTTTATACTTTTTTTTTGTACTCGTCGATTTATACCGGTTCAAAATTTCAGTCGCGATCCGAAAAATGCTTGAAAGTATAAACTTCATGGTTTTTTTTACTTTCGTTGGTACAATTAAGTATAAAAATTGAAAAAACAATCCGGCCAAAGTTTAATCTCACCAAGTTTTCATTCTGCAACCAATCCTATTGTTTTTTTTCTATCAACGTTATATAAATACACACAGAGAGAACATTTTTCGATCCTGCCACTGCCCGGAAATCGATAAACCCTGCAAGGCGGGGCGGGGGTCAGTCTATTCTCAAATATTTGAAGTGGGATTCGGCGGGAAAGACTCTCGGTTCGTTTCAAAGAGAGATGGACCTTTATGTGGACTTAGTATGTCATCGATGTGTCTTCAGAGATTCTTCACGTAAGGTCTAAGAAAGAATGTACACACGGTTTTTGAAAAAGAAATCATGGATCTTGGTGCAGTTTTGTTTGGTCAATGGCTAATGTATCTCGGAGCTGATAGATTTAAAAAAATATATAATTCAATCTTATTGTTGATATTTCTATAGTTCAAGTCATTTTCTCCCCTTTTCAATCATAATTATTCTTTAATAATTAATAGATCCATATGAATCGTTTCTTGCTTCCTTTTTATTACGATACGCATCGCAAGATCATTGAATAACGTTAAATCGTACTCTGAATTTCGTATATTCGTTGAAAATCGAATCAGTGGTTTTGATGCAACGCAGCATCACGAGACATCATATTTGTATGTATATCCGCAAGAACCACTTTGCAGGGGAGTCACTGCCTTCCTTTTTTTTTTTTTTGTCTTTTTCTTTCGTTTGCTTCCGAGAGTGCTCCTTCTGCATTCCTCGATGCACGTGACTGGTGAATGAATATTAAACATTGATTTACATTCGTTTCGCAAGAGACGAACATACTCGACACCCTTTTCTTGAGATGTATGTCGCTCTTCCTACTCTTATGCGAAGGAGCTCATAACTCTCAAAGAGAGCATTTCGTCGGCTCTCTAAGTACTTCTTGAGGTAATTTCATTCCTTTTCTCTCTTTCCCTCTCTCTCTCTCTTTCTATCTCTATCTCTCTTTTGGTTATTATTTAAAATTATTTCAGTCGTCGAATTGAAAGATGCAACAACCATCCAGTTTGTAATTATTATCATTCGTTTAATGAATAAGTAATTAATTGAATTAAATGAATGAATGATTTTAACTATTCACTGTAATCAAACAAACGGAAAATGATTTCAAAGAAAAAATGATAAATGATACTTTTGTTTCATTGTCTCTCAGCGAATATTGAATAAATTATCAATCAATCATAAGTACTATCCCGAATATCGTGTTAAAATTGATTTTTGTATCGGTTTATTGGTACCACTTTGATTTAAATTAAATTACTATATACATACAATAATTACAGAATAAATTATTGTTAATTTATAACAACGACAACTATTGAGCCATTGAGAGTAGAAAATTAAGAACTTTTTTTCTCCTGAATGATCTCGAATGACGTCGGCGTCGCGGCGCCGATACAAACGCGTGGGAGTGAATTAACGCAGCCCGATGTATTTCACAACCTACGTAAATCGGAGACGATCTCTCGTTACTTTGAAATATTGAACAATAACTCTCGCCCGTTGCCTACTTGATTGTTTCCTAAAGTGGGCCGAATTACTATAGGAAAACTGTAGAAATTTATTTTAAAAAAGTCTTTTCTTTTTCCGTAGAGTAGTTTCTTATAAGTTTTTGTTTTAATCCTTTGATTATAGAAGCTCAATGATCTAAGGTTCATTTTCGAATGATTTACGAGCGGAGATTATTGTCGGGTTATCGTAGAGAACTCCACGCTACAACGAATTTCGCGTGCTACTAATTTCCATAAACGTTGGAAAGTACATTACAGAAAATAAAGAGGTAGTCAATGAATGCACGATGGTTTTTAGAAGGTTCGCGTCAATAATGAAATTAAGCACATCTCGATCGACCGCTTACTTCTTTGTAACCATTCAATCTAGAACGTTTCATGCTACAACAAATGTTACGTACTATTTATTTTCCCGGATCATCAATATGTTTTATTTAATTAAATGAATAGTTATTGTCAAAACAAACAATAAAATTGGATGATTTTTAATCAATTTTCTAGAATTTATCGTCATACAAATATTGACGTATTCCATTTATTTTCGAAAAAAAGTGCGTTCGAATCGAGACTTGAAAATTTGCATTTCTTCCGAATTTCATCGTCACAACCGAGCAGACCATTTTTATCGCTAACAAGTCGATAAAAACATCACGAGTTTACAAATCGATTTCGCCTTATCACTTTGAAGCAAAAACCAACAAATATCGAGCGGAAATGTGTTAATGGATTGATATTTTTGCGATTAACGCGCTCGATCGTCACATTATCGGCGCACATTCACAAAACAATCGTTAAAAATCAGCAGGCTTATTTAATTGTTAAAAAAATACGTCCAAGTGCTGAACATTTGTTATTTTTAATTCGGTTGGTCTTTCGAATGAAAAAATTAGTATTTTTACATAAATATTTTACTTTTTATCAACCAAGTTTTTGTGCAATGCAATTTTTTATTCATGTACCCAAAATAAATTTGGCTCTCGTCAAGATTACATTTCCTTTCCATATATTTCGGTACTGCCAAGTATAATATTTCGAGTAAAACCATGAGCAAACTAAAATGTAAATGATGAAAAGGGCAGATAGTTCTCGCATATGCAAATCCTGTTTAGAGGGATGCATCAGTGCAATTCTCTTCGGTAAATATCGACGACTTTGCGAGTTTACTTAAGTCTTGCTATACGCAAACGTCTCTCTTGTCACACTCTGTTAAATATAGCTAAACGCACCTGTGTACTATAGGCTGCAATGTAATCTGAAAGGGAAATATATATCGTCAGTTGTTTTGCAACCTTCGACCTATCTCTCTTTCTCTCTCTCTCTCTCTCTCTCTCTCTCTCTTTCTCTTTTAATCCTCAGCAAGAAGAGTGAGAGACAAATAATGAAGGAGATGAGTTCAGTGACCCTTTGAAGTGAAGGATCATCTTTAGTTTAGCATTCAAGACATTGCCACGTGATGAATTGCACATGAACATTGTTTTTTAAAAACTGTTATGTCCTTTACGACCATGAAGTAAAATTGATTAATTGCCAGTAAAAAATGAACATTGATAAAGCGTTTTTCTATAAAGAAATCTTGAGAAATGATTACGATAGAAAACAAATGACGTCTGGAATAAATTCGTCGATTATTTATGCGAGAGAATACGACAAAATTTACTGTGGAACTTAAATTTTTATATATATTTTTTTTGCCAATCGTTTGGAAGAAATTAATTCATTTTAAATATTCCTAGAAATTTTTAAAAGCCCTGGTAAAAGAATCTCGTTTCTGGTTACGATAACATTCCCCGGTTGAAAATATACTTTCAACGTTTATTCTTGCATTGAATGTACGATAAAAATGTAAGACGATTATTAGCTAAAAATAAATAAATGTGACGAAGAAGTATGTAAATGAAAGTAAGGAACTAGGAAATTGCGAGGTTTCATTTGACTCGAAAGCAGAGGGTGAGGAAAGTCTGTACCTACTTACTTTTAAACTCTCTTTCGTCTCGACGAAAGCGAAACCTGCCAAATCATTATTCTTTCTCTCCCACCCTCTCTCTCTCTCTCTCTCTCTCTTTTTCTTCCTCATATTATTCTCGTCCTTACGCTACTTTCTGATCTCATGAATAACGAATGAGAAAAGTCTTCTTTCTCGTTCGTAACACGTTCAAGCGTTACCTTTTTTTCATCATCTCTTATTCTCACTTTATATATAATATAAAACATTCCACGTCCATTCAATATATAAGTTCGACGAACAAATAATGTAGTTCCTGTCAAAATTCACTTATCTCATTTGGGGGACGAAGATTTGATCCACCTTGAAATCAATACAAAGGCGATCCAAATGAAAATGAAATCTGATATCTCAACTGGACAGATAACATTCTCGCATTCAACAAATTTGACCCTTTGTTGATACACTGGGCCATTTCGACCCGGACTAATTTTTCGGCGTCAATGATCTCGTCTCAGAAATATTTTCGAAGGCTACCAACTCTTTTACTCCTCAGAATTATAGATTTTTCGATTCCGAAAAAAGCAGAGTTCTCTTGAGTCCAATAAATACTATTTATTTCTAAAAAATATTTATTTTCGATATAAATTGACTGCAGGACTGCTGACAGGTGGATGAGATAAGCCCTGGGTCAAATTGACCCAGTCTATTAATTAAGGGTTAAAAATGATGTAATTTGAATTTCAGCAATATAAAAAAATTCATTCGAAATAATGAACCGTTAAAAAAATCTACAATTACGAAACTTTAAAAGTTCAGAGTTATTCGAGCTATTAGTGAAATATGTATGATGATATTTAAAAAAATTCTTCACACTGTACAATAAATCGACGCTTGATCGTCTCGTAGGAGACGGAAATGGAGTAGAACTGGAGATTCGTGAAGAGAGGACGAGCTTATTGCGATCTATCACTCTCCTGAGAATGCATCACTTCTCGTACGTTGTAGAGCTTTCCCTACATATGCTACGAAGCTCCCAGTTTAATCAGACTATTCCCTAATCAGACGTGACTTCCTTCGTCCGTACAATATAATTTCAGTGCACGTAAATTTCATCCGAGGAACAATCATTCGAGGCACAAGATTGGAAATCTTTAAAGAGCTTTCACCGTTGGTTGCAATGAGTGACTATTTTTTCCACGTTCAAAGAAACGATCGAGGGATAGCTTGTGCAGCTGCTCGTCAAATTAATAAAAAAACAAAAAGTAAATACTCAATTGTAAAAATTAAAATCCTCAAGGTTTCAAAATTCCAATAACATTTTTCTTTAACTTTACAGAAAAATATAAAACAATAAACACAATAAATTAAAAGTGTAATTTCTTAATATCCCAATTGATAAATTATTAATAATTCAAGATCGTCAATAATTTTTCATTTCATTTCCCCATTAAATTATTTGTGTTTGGAAAACTGAATTTGCAAAAACATAAATATGTATTCAAACATCGGGCTTCACGTTCACATGTTTTTCAATCGTCTGCAAAGTATCGTCATCGAGTCAAAACAAAGTAAATAAAAATAACAAAGTAATTGCAACACGGTTGAACGAACCTTGGGTTTCATTTTATCTCATTAATGATAAATGAGTACAAATGTTGAGTAAAAAAAGTCCCTGTCAGATTTTCATAATTTATATTCCATTATTTCCGACTGAAAAATATTTTACAAGTTAATTTATATAAACGAAAGATTGTTAAAAAATATAATTTCTCCCAAAAACGATTAGAATTACTTCATTTTTTTTTCTTTTTTCATCCTTTGACTAAGACAGAAGGGATTATTATCAAAGATTTAGTGTCCCTTCGTGTCGCGCATATTTGGTATGCAACCCGCAACGCGTTCTTGGTCTTCTTCACACAATCTTTTATACATATATATTGGAGTACTTTGCCGGTATCAAAGAGTACGAGAGTGCAAGGGCAAAAGACAGATACCCAGCGTACATCACCCTTTTCGGTCGCACAGCTTTTCCAAGAGGCGCGATACAGAGCAACGTTTCGCATTTTTCATGACTCTCCCCCTCCTGCCCCCTCCCCCCACCTGATATCTTTCTCGCTTGCTCCATCTCATCTTTTACTTACACTTTTATTCTCCTCTTTCCGTACCGCATCTTCCGATTTCGCTCATCGAAAACCTATACCTCGGCCTATCTCCGAAACTCGCTTTGAGTAAAAAAAAACGATATATAAATATCTTTATCGTCGAAGAATACGTACGACGTGTACGTTTAGAGAGTGTCCTAAAATTCAAACTTCAGAATTGTGGGCTGCATAGTTCGTGGAATCCCAAAGAGAAAAGTCCCCAGGCGATTTTCCCTCGGATTCAAGGTTAATGAGTTATGAAGCAACAAGTGATGGCCAATAGTCGATGAAGTACACACCGCCCACTTCTTATCAGTTCGGGCCAATTGGTCGTCCTGAATTATTTGATATCCCGGAATCGGTAGGTCGGGGAAGAAAATTCTTAAAGACTTTTCTCTTAAGAATTTTGTAACTCGATTTCAGGGACAGCCTGTACGTTACATCAGTACAGTGAAGACTTTGTTACGTCAAAAAAGCGTTCTCGATCTTTCCGAAAGCTATTCAATGCATTTTAAAAAGCTCCTCCAAGCCCGAACGTGAATGGCTGTGTTCAACAGAACGTATTGAAACTACGATCTTCTTTTTTCATTTATTTGAAATAAATATAAAATCCCTGAAGTGCCGATCGGAAAATGACAGTCGTTCAACAATTGTTCAATATTTATATTGGCGATTCAGCGATTATTATTTTATAAGTCTTGTTCGATAAATTTATTTTCGGCTACTCGAGCTTATGAATAATCAAAATTATCGTCGTGTTTTATTTTTCAGGAAGAACAGTAGCGTCCTTGAGAAATTTCATCTCGAGATATCGAGAACTGAGCTATATCCAAAAGACTCGAAATACGTGGATCAATTATTGAAAGAAATGGCAACCAAACCTATTCTTCACGTTGGTGAGTTATAATATTCATTTGTATGTGTGTCTCATCTTCGAAATGTTCGAGCCTGTGATTATTTCTATTATATAAAAAAAAAACTGGCATCAATCGGAGGAAAATCGATATCAGTTCAAATATTTATCGAAAAACAGAGACTTCGAGATGTTGCTTTTTATAGAATATTTTGTACTTGTAGAATTATAAAAAAAAAAGAAAAAAGACGAGAAACGTCAAATAATTTTTTTTTATTCAAAAGAGCCTGAAATTGATTCGCATTGTTTAGTTCCGATAATCAAACGATCGTTTTTTTTCTCGCCAAATACTACATTTACTATAAAAATTGGAACTATTTCAAATATTCAAGAAATCATGATAAAAAAATATTTTTCTTTGCGATCCAACGATGCAAACTCCAATGCCATATGATAGTGATCATTTACCATTGCTTCATCGTCACCCTACTCTCTGGGCCCTTGCATACGATTCACGATACTTAAGTCACTCGAAGAAAGACGCTCTTCACGAGGGTCAAACGAATTAGACTCCATGACAGTGATTAAATTGAATTAAAACGGTTTTTATCGTATATTGTGATCGCAATGTAGCTTCTGATATTGGAACATAAAATTTAGTCGACGAATTTCGACTTATCGAATATATTCAGAACGTTTAAGACGATAAATTTATTTAAAAATTATATCATCCCGTAGAAAATATTAAAAAACATTTTTTTTTTTTTTGTTACAGTCCAGAAAGAAGGTGGCACTCAATTGAAGCTCGTAATTGATTATCCAAACAATATGCAGGCATTATTCAAGCCAATGAGGTGAGTAGAATTTTATCATTGATTTTACATACGAATCGAATTTTTTTTTAAATCAGTCACCGAAACATTATCAATGAAAATTTGACTTGTAATTCTTGGCCTAAAAAAGGAGACTCGTGACACCGGTACGTCAAAAATACAATGAACGCGAAACACGAAAGTATAAAATCGTGGTCATTAGAAATATTAAGCTTTATGATTATAATGATTGTCTAAAATTTCATCATCAATTAAATTTGTATCGACGTGGAGGATCAAAAATTCTTTATAAAATCTACATTTTATAGAATTAGAGTGAACCTCGTGCATTCACTTTCAATTTCGATTAAGTTTTTACAGACAAAATATTTTTGGATAATTATATTCTCGAGGATTATTAATATAAAGTGTTCGATCGATGTCAGAGATATTTCCTCGACATTCGTTGAGATGGTAATTAAATTTTCCAATTTTCCATTGCACGAGAAAGACGCGACTCGGCAAACATTATATTTCAGTTATGTAATTTTGCACTCGCAATACTACGACGCTTTCGTCATACGAGACGAGAGACGCGAGAGAGATGAATAAGAGATGATTGAAAGTCCAAGTATTTCCCTGTCTCTCTTACCGGTAACGACGGAATTCAAAAAGACATTAAAAATTGAAAAAAATTCTAGATTTGTGACGATTGAATTGACGGATATTCGGACAAAGTTATGTGGAGAGTCTGTGTTCATTTTTTTTCTTCACTCGTGAAGCACTAAATAAAGTAACTAAATATTAATTACGTTATCCCGCGGATTTTTCGGATGTTTATGTTTTTACCAAAACGGGAACCAAGATTAAAGAGAAATACGTAGCCATAGTTTTTCTCGCTTTTTTTTTGGCCCCTGTCCCTTTAATATCTCCCACGCGAAAACTCGAGAAAATTACGACGTCAAAACGATGGGATGAGCGCTTCACACCCACGCACGCAGTCCAACGAGAACTTTTCGACCGCGAACCAGCGCGATAATCTGCACGAACCACGATTTTCAACGCTAACATAAAAAAGAAAATAACAGAGTATTTCACGAATCTTCCAATATAAGAAGCGAGTATACGTTTCTCTCATCATCTTGTTAAAGGAAAAGTCACTTTTTTAACAATTTTTTTCCTTCTCTTACAAATAATACTCATGCGAAGCTTTCTCTCAACAAACTCGATGGAAAAAGAAACGTTCTGTGTGCGCAGAACTCGAGAGATTTTCACGTTTTCATCTCTTATAGTAAAAAAAAAGAAAAAAAAAATTGACGATAACAAAACCACGTTGAATGAAGTTTCACGAAAGAAGAAAAACTTATGACGATTTGAGTTTTAGGAACTTTTGAAATTTCTCGAAATTTACGGAATTTTAGCAATATTTTTTCGTTTCTTTATATTTTCATTAATTATGAAAACATGTACTTTCCTTTATCGGTTTAATTATTCAATTTGTTATCTTTTTCAGAATGTGTGTTTTCCTAATGCGATAACAAACAATGCACATTTATAATTATCCTTTCTACTACGGAGTTGTTATAATTCTACCAAAACGAGCGATTTTACTTATTATTTTTAATATTCAATATTTCACTCGCGATGAATAAAAAAAAGATTCGATCGGAACTAAAAATGTATCGGGGCAAAAAATCGTTTCCAATTAAAATTTTGATTGCAATTAATCATTCGCGCTCGATTATTAAGAAAAAGGAAAATTTTGCAATTAACTTATGGTCATAAAAACGACGGAGATAATATTTTTGTGCGAGAAAACAAAACTGCTACTGTGAAAACACGCAATTAAGAGTGCGTTAATATTTTTCTGGCGTGATTCGCCCTGCATGTGGATTTTCTAGGATGTCTGCTCATCTGCCAAAGTCGCGTTTGGTAGAAAGCACTCTATTTTATTTATGCATAAGGCCAGAAAGAGCGATAGAAAGAGATTTCCTGGGAGAGAAAGACGGAAAGATTCGCCTGCTGTTAACTTTTTTAATCAGATGCAAATCGGACACTAATTACGTAGCCTCGACGTATTATTAATTAACTGGAGTTTGTACTTCGTGCCCATAGTTAACACAAGCAGTATATTACGAAATTTTCACGACCTCATCTCGCCTCCCCACCATTCAAGCGAATAAAAAAACGTATCCTCGTTCTCAAACTTTCGAGACCAAAAGGCATACTAAATTCTGTCAAGTTTTCTCATCTTTTCCTCTTTCTCTCTCTCTCTCACAAAAATATTATTAACACGGTAGAGACTTTCCGACTTAAGGAGACTTTTGAATTGAGGAGTAAAGTGAAAAAATGTCATCACGAATATTTCATCAAAACGATCCTTCGACAGTTTCATTTTTACATCAAAATTTCATTCCTGTCTAATCATTCATTATTGAACAATGAATTTCGTTCAAATTTGTATGAAACTAGTCGTACAAACTCCTCGTTTTTCAATATTTCGATAAAAGTTTCTACCTATCGATTTTTTTCTGGCCCAAAATATTGCTAAACCTAATAAACCTTTTTTTCGAATTTTATTCTATTTTGTAAAATGAGAAAATAAACGTTCGATACGAGGAAAATTAATGTCCGAAAACGGTGCTTCGACTGATTATTGTCTTAACCCGTTAGAGCATCGAAAGGCTTCCGTTCTCGCCTTTCTACTAAGTAGAGTTACAAGAGGAACGCCCACGTGTCACATAATACCGACGTTCAAAGTGATGCATATCCCCAACGTCACTTTCAGACACTTATTATGCAGTCTTCTCCTCCCTAGGATTTGTTCACGAGAGCGTAGGCGGTTAACGAGGATGGAAGAATTGCACTCTGACAAACGAGAAGTTTGAGAGATGAATTACTGACTGCAACACGCCAATAAAGGGCCTTTTTTCCTCGGTCTTAGTTCAAAGAATATTTATCGACTCTAAACAAATATCGTTTCTGTATAATTCATTAATTAAATTTTATTGGCCCTTCGGGGAGGAATGAGAAATAATTTAAAAAAATTCCAAATCCATTTCGTTAGTTGAAAATATTATTTTTCCTTCCGCAAACAAACAATTGTCGAAACCTCTATGCGACGAAGAAAGTGTTTCGTGGTCATTTGAAATGTTGAGTGAAAAGAAACCACGATTTAATTTTCTATTTAGTTCAAGTATTGAAACGATAAATTAATGTTTTCGTCTTTGTTTTTTTTTTTCGCAGATTTCCTCGAGAACAACAAACTCTACCGAATCATTTTTATTTCACGGACTTCGAGAGACACAACGCAGAGATTGCGTCTTTTCATCTCGATCGATTGCTCGGCTTTCGTCGAGCCATGCCCGTTGTTGGTAGAACATTGAACATGACGAAAGAAATTTATCAGATCGCGGATGGAGAATTGTTGAAAACATTTTTTGTCAGTCCCGTTGGAAACGTGTGCTTTCATGGACGTTGCAGTTATTATTGTGACACCGGTCACGCTATATGCGGCAATCCTGACAAACTCGAGGGCAGTTTTGCTGCTTTTTTACCAGACAAACAATTCGCCAGTCGCAAGGTTTGGCGACATCCTTGGAGGAGAAGTTATCACAAGCGTAAAAAGGCTCAATGGGAACACGGTAAAATAATAATAATAATAATAATAATAATAATAATGATCATATAATAACAATAAAACTAAAATAACAGGCTCAAGGTTGTCAAATCGTTAGAATCAACAATTCGATTCCCATTTAGTGTCCAAATAAATCTTTTCCCAATATTTCCATAAGTTTTTACGTCCCTGATACTTATTTACACAATGAAATTCGATCTGAGGTAAAATATCTGCTTCACCCTAGTATAATGAGTGTTAAATTTCGAAAATAGTTTTTTTAATTGATGCGCCTTACGATATTTACTACAAATTTGGAAAATACCGAATTTATATTTTATATGCTTTTGAGAAATTAGCGAGCTTTTTTTAAAAACTATTTGTCTGTTGCAACGGTTTTAAGATTCGGACTATTGCACCCTGGTGAAGGACATTCCTCCGTATGACGAGGGTCGACGGCTTCTCGATCTAATCGACATGGCCGTTCTTGATTTTCTCACCGGTAACATGGATCGTCATCATTACGAAACTTTCAAAACCTTTGGCAACGATTCATTCACACTTCACCTCGATCATGGACGCGGATTTGGCAGGCCATTTCACGACGAGATATCGATACTGGCGCCTCTTTTGCAATGTTGCATTATAAGACAGACCACCCTCAGTGTACTATTAAAGTGAGTCAAATAGAAACATTTTTTTTACGATTTTTCGTCACATTTTGTCCTGATTTCATTTTTTTCCAATTTTTCGCCACTTTATTTCTTAGTTTGATTCATTATTATTGTCAAAAAGGTCGAATTATTGCACAAATTTAGGTAAAAATATTGATTTATAAAAAAAAAAAAAATTTGTAAACCTTTTCATGTTTTTTTCCATATCGTTCGTTGTTCTTTTTTCATAAATTAATCTCATTTGTCAAATTTCTAGATAAGATTTTACACTAATAACGAAAAGATTTCAATTTCAATATAATTGTCATTACGATTTACTAAATTTCACAATTTTTTAAGCTTTTCATTATTTTTCTACATGTTTTTCTTGCTGAAATCACGAGTCTATAATTATATGGTCTTTTTTTTCCTCGTGGAGCTAAAGTACCGACAAATTGTAAGAAGTTAAAGTTAAATGACCTTTGCAGATTTCACAATGGTCAACCACGACTGAGCGCAGCAATGCGTAAGAGCATGGGAGTTGATCCTATAGCGCCAGTTTTATGGGAGCCACATTTGACAGCATTAGACAGACGAGTGGGTCTTATACTTCAAGCAGTGCGAGATTGTCTCGATCGTAGTATCCAGCCAGATCAAGTGATTCAGAGTAAGGAAGATGAGAACCATTAAGAAAATAGAGAGCGAAAAAAAAGCTAAACAAACGACAAAGGTTTCGAAGAAACACGAAGAAAAACATCAAAATTCGACCGAGAACGAAGCTCGATCGCTCGTGAAGATAAACGAACCGAAAGCTATGTTGTCAAGGTCAGAGAACCTCGAGAGAAGGAGAAAGAGAAGAAGAGAAAGAGAGAGAGAGAAATAGAGCCAACATAATAAAGTGATACATAGATATATACAGCTACAAATATTTTTTAAGTCTTTGTCACGAGAGAACGAAAAGAAAAAACAAACTAGACGGTTGCGAAGCAGCAAGCTCGCTCTGATGTTCCTGTAACGTTGTAAATTATGTATAGAAAAAAAAGAATAAAATAAAACTATAAATATCCTCGTAATGATAGATTTAAGAAGCAAGGCTAAGCTGGAATTTTGTATAAATTTTAAGTGAAAAACAAAAAGATAAACAAGCATAAGAAGAGTTGAGGACGAGTGAAGGAGCCAAGCTTCATGGGGCCATTCGTACGTGCACGTGTACACATTGTGTGTCTAAAAATACGTTTTTTTTTCTTCTTTCAAACAGACTTGTATATTTGGATGTGGAAATTAGAATATTCAAAAACAACGTCTCGAATTTTTCGATAAATTTTGTTCAGTCGATTCAAATGACGTTTAGATCAAATTAATCAAGACCAAAAATTTCACATTTATTACGACAATTTAAATTGATTACAATCAGCGTTTTTACTCGATATTTATTAGCTTTGTTTTTATTTTGTATTATAACCTTCATTCGATTATCATTGATTATTTGTCAAAGAGTTTATTATTTTACGCAGTAAATCGACGCATCTCGATCGTGTGAATGACAAAAATTTAACTAGATTGTTTTTATTATTATTAACAATAGTGTAAAATCTATGGTTTACGTTTCATCGAGCAATGAAAAAATGGATTTTTTTTATTCGTTATAATTAGTCACAAGTATTATTGTATTATTTTGTAAAACGTGCACGAAAACACTACGAAAAAAAATGTATGTATCCCACGAAACCAACGCACAAGCGTATAATAATATTGTAAATATGACAAGAACAACAGAAAAATCTAAATATCAAGATTTGTCGTATAATTTAATGGTGCAAAAGGTGTATCGAACGAATGTATGGAACGAAAGATTATTTTTCGACTTCCTGTATATATATAAATATTAAATGTACGAATAGATCAATAAAATTAATGTACATACATGTGTGTATGTATGTAAATGTATGAATACAAGTGTTATCTCATTAAAAAAAAAAGGAAAGATTTGTTTCAATCAAATGAATATGTCAATCAACAAAGATTATATCTTTTGTTATGGTCGTGACGGGTCAGAATTTTGCCAAACTCTGTACGGAACATTTTACGATACGATGGGGATATAAAGTTCAATTTCCGAAACTCGAACTGTTCGGAAAACTTTTTCTGAACCTCACTTCCTTTCCATCTCTCTCATTCTCGTGTAAAATTCGATAAGGACCAAGAAAGTTTGGCGTATGTACAAGACGCGGGGGAAAGGATTTTCAACTCGAGGCAAAAAGCCATTAAAATCGCTCCGGGGATTTTCTCGTGACGAATATATCTTGTGTAGAAAGAGAGAGAGCAAAAAAAAATCATAAAACTGCTGTAGAAAATATTGGAGGGGAACGAAAATTGTTTTATTCGTTTGCGCGTAAAAGTTTCAACTAACGAATATGTAATTTTCCTACTTTCCTGTCTCTATCGTTTATCAAAAAAAAAAATGCGGAAATATATTTAATTACGGATTTTTTCCTGCAAATTTCATAGAAATTGTAACATCATTGATTTTCCTCGATAATGAAAACCTAAACTGAGGGAACTTTGTATTTATCTCGTCGTTGCTATGATATTCACGTACGATTTTTGATATATCATTCTATCGGTGTCGATGAAATAAATAAAAAACTGAATACGAAACGTTGACGAAGTATGAAATGATATTAGAGGACTAGATTGTGAGCAAAGATCGAATGAAATAAATGGATGAAGCTTTTTGGTCACGTTCATCGAAAGGAGGACAAATACAAGAGGGAGTTAGTGCCCCAGGCGTAAAGTGTTTGATTTATCAATTGGGGACGAACTGTCTTTTTGTCCCTCTCTTTCTCTCCCACTCTATTTCCGACACCTTTTTCCATACTTTTTCTCCCTCCGTCTCTTTCAAACTTCTGTACCCTGTTCGCAATAGGAGAAAAAAATTATCGGGTCACATTGACGAGAAAAATAAGCCACGAACGTGATAAGACATTCGGCAAACGAGTTTCGTACCGGGTGATTTATATTTTCGATTTTCCAAGAACTATGGATACGCCAGTGTTTACTTTAGATCGCAGTTGCCGAAACAGTGTTGCTTTGTTTTTTGAAGGTTATCACAATATTCACTCAATTATCGATAATAAAGAAGGAACGAATATTTTCAATCTTGCAAAAAACTGTAAAGACTAAAACAATAACTTTTCTTTTCATCGACACTCTTTCGCGCGTATGTACGCGATGCACTGAAATATCGAGCATTCCGATTGAACGAACTTGAATGGAAAATATCCGTAAAGGAAAAACGAAAAGGCAAAGTCGAGAGCGCAGAAGTAGATCGAACGTGATAGAATAATCTTTTCTATTCTTCGTAAAAATAAAAGACCTGGAATAAACGTTTCAATTTCGCTCTCAACACATTGTTATCATTTTACGTGACTCAAATCCCGAGAACGCATGTTTTCTCTCTACCTATCATCTCAAGGTTAACGGAATGTCAATAAAAGACATAATTTGGAAAGAAAAACGTATGTGTATTCGGTGTCCAGGGAGCACGTTTTTCTGTTGATTTTTTCACCGAAAAGAAAAACAAAACTGTAGTCACTTACCTTGAGGTGATCCAGCAGTTGCAGGAGTGGAGGGTCGATAATGAATGAAGACATCATTTTCCAAAGGCAGTTTGTATCCCAATTAGCTGTAAACTGCTCTCGGTTTCACGAAAACTTAAATATTCACTTCAAAACTCACCACAAAAACAACCTGGAATCATAACGAAAACTTCGATTAGGACTCTAAAAAAACATGGCGATTATTTAGATGATTATGAATTTGAAACAATGCGACATTTGAGAGGTTAAATAACCACAGTCAAATAACCTGTGAGATTGCTCTGTAGGTAAAAAAGACAGTCCCAGAAAATTTAATTCCAATTTTGTCCGCTAGCCCAGACCGTGACACTACAGTATGTACCGTAAGAAATAAAGTAAGGAGTGGGAGTACTTTCTTCCCTCTCTCTTGGGAGTCATAACGTGACGTAACGGAGATTCTGGTATAATTTTCTCAGTGGCCATTTTGTTTTCAACTCAAGAGCCGAATCAGGTATTACACAAAAAGATAAATCCACCTATTTAACGTAGAATAAACGGTCGAACCAAGCCTCTCACCTACTCTTAAACGACAATAGGATATTTGATTTTCGTTCTGTCGAAAAAAACAATTAAAGATCCCGAGGAAAAAAAAGTTGTCGTTTCAATAAAGCAGAGACACATCGGTAAGGGTTCGCAGTGAAGTTTTCATTTCATTTTTTTTCCGTTCGTTTACTTTGGTTCGGATATTGACCGGAAAACCTTGAACGTTGAAGAGGAAAAAGGCGAAAAAAAGTATTTGTACGTGAAAAAAGAGTGTTTTCGATATTTCGCCCAATCGATCAAATTCCAACAAAATTCTGTTGTGTCATCGAAACGGGGCGTCCGCGATATCGTGTGCTCGTAATAATTTTATAAAAACTTTGGCACAAAATCAAGCGATCAAATTCACTCGCCCGTTTTCTTCAATCTGCAGAACAAAATTATTCATTATCGCTCTTTATTGTTGACTTTCCGTTTCGACTTTTTTTTTTCGTCACCTGTCAAAAATTTTCAACTGTGCATTTTGCGATAACTCTGACTAATGAAAATATTTTTCATTCAAACATTCGATATCTGATTTGTTGAAAAAAACGTGCGGAACCCTGCAAGAGATTCATAGTGCGATTTGAGATCGTAACGCATTGCGGAAGGCTTGAATTTTTGAAAATTCAGTTTTTTCGTAAAAAAAAAAAAAGACGAATGCAAATTCGTAACAATTTGTTTTATTTCTCTCTTACTTTTCCTCTCTGTCTCTCACTCTCTCTCAACTCGAAAAAGGGTTCTCAAACAAACGAAAAAAAGTATAAAAATTACAATAAAGCTATAGACAACTTTGATAATAAAGAAAAAAAAATATTAAAAAAAGCAATGGCATAAGCGAATCGTGCTAGAGCTGTTTTACTTATAGAAGGTAGTTTCTTATCCTTATAGGTATCCCGAAAACCGAGTGTTCAGCCAGAGCGGTTGTTGGGGAAAAAAAAAGATAAAAACCAAAAAAAAAAAGCGGCAAAGAAACAGAAAAAAAAAGGGCGCGGGCGAAAGATAAAAGAAAACGGAGGAGGAAAGTCGGGGAGGATCGTTGAGCGAGGAGGAAGAGCGCTCAGACGACAGGGACCATGGACAATCGTCAGGATCGTTACCAGAGATCAGACACGCCGCCGACTCCCCCGTCGCCGCCAAGTTTGTCAGGTTCGTCCATAAGTTGGGATCATGGAAGTAAAAACAGAGGCGGAGGAGGGAGGTTGACAAGTCCTCGTCGTTCAGTTTCCCCAGGAAATGTGGCGTCTGATCACAAGAACAACGGTCGCAGCTCAAAAAGTGAGAGATCGTCTCAAGAGAGGAGGCGGAGGAGGAGAAGCAACGATTCGAGGTCACCGATAGCAGCGGGATCTTCAAACAGTCGCAATGTTCACAGGAGATCAAGATCGGGTGATCGTGACAATGATCGAGAGGGCAAAAGTTCCAGCAGATCCCACAAGTACTCGAGACGAGATAGGTCAAGGTCAAGGTCGAGGGGACGTTCACGTTCAAGAGAGCGTCGAAGGAGTCGAAGCAGAAACAGAAGTCGCGACAGGCACAGATACCGCGACAGTAATTCGCGTCGTCACGCGCGTGGAACTTCCCACACATCCGATCAACCCGACGATCCAAACAGCGAAATAGCCCTTCAACAACAATGGTTACGACAACAACAGCTGCAGCAACAGGAGCAGCAACAACAACGCGCCATTCAAGCAGCTGCGCAATCCAATGCTTTCAAAAACGATGGCAGCTTCATGGAGATGTTCAAAAAAATGCAAGAACAGATGCAACCACCACCGACCCAATCGACGCGCATTGTTTTAGAAGAGAAGCCTGTAGTTCCACCGCCTCTTATGGTTGGAAAAAGACGAGGTGGTAGAATCCTCAAAACTGGCATGGTAGCCAAAGCCAAAACCGAACAAACCGTCGATCAACCCAAAGACGCTTGGTCCTTGTACATGGCCGAAGTTAAAAAGTATCGCGAAGTTTGTTGCCAAGAAGAGGACAACACCAGGCCACTCGTCAAATAAATATCCTCTTCTCTAAATCCAACTTAATCCCTTGAAAAATATCCCTTTTCTCCAATTTTCTTAAGATATTGAAGTTTGCACTGTTGAAACGAGGCGCCAAACAGTTTTTCTTGCCTCATCAAGTTTTTTTCATTCGCCAAGTGTCCTCATTATTTTGCACATTTAATTTTTGGCTACAGAATTATGTGTGACCTATTTTCGTTGCCCAAAATTGCCAATATATTTTGGACACTAAAAAAAATAGTATTTTCTTTGCATTTCAACGAAACAAACTCCAATATCGTTTTTTCTTCCCATAAAACTCGAATCCTAATTCGCTGCTTCTCAAAACTCAATCCACAGAAAACAAGACTTCCATCAATTTTATTGTACGAACCTTGAACGTGATTGAATGTTCTTCTCGAAAACAAAAACAAAAACTAACGATATCGAATCTTTACTCACAATTCTCTATTTATTTCAATTGATCAACTATTTTGCGAATAAAATAAGGTGATTTGTCCCAACTTTCAAATTTCCGAAAAATCAGCTCAAATACATTCGCTTCGGGGATCTCGTTAAACTGATGGAACTCTCAAGGTTTTTTCCAAGCCATCATTTTCCACAATCTCTTACAATTATTTGTGCTTCAAAGTTTCGAATGTAATAATCTAAATTCACCATAATTTAAAAGTACGAATAACGTAAGTACGAAATATATTCAGAAACGATAGACGAAGAGCGAGACAGAGAGAAAAGTTAATAAATAAGAGAGAGAGAGAGAGTTTTGTGTAGGAGGCTTAAGAAAATAACAGGAGGGAGAGGGAGGAAGACTAAGGACAGAACAGAATTTTTTGTCCTAACGTACGTGATACATTGGTTCATGAATGGACTCGAGCGTGAACGTAGGATTTTTTTTTCTGGGATCAAATTGTGAAAAAAAGAACGAGTAGATGAGAGGCTTCATCGTTTGATCCGTTGATTTGAAAAACTTTCCATTGATTATATAAATATATATATAATAATAATTATAATAATAATAAGATTATTAATTTTAATTGATATGATGATAATTTGTGCATGACTTGTTAAGCAGCGAGATTGTAAGCGTCACAACCATGCCTGAATTAAAGAGCATCGACCAAATTAAAACTGCACCGTTCGATCCGAGATTCCCAAATCAAAATCAGACAAGGTAAAATGAAAAAAAAAAACGTGATAAATTTATCGATTCCACTAATTGGCATAGTCATTTATTTATTTTGTGTCACGAAAAAAAATTGTCTTTCATTGAATTTTTTGAATAAAACTCCGAGCTTTTCGTTACGTTCAATTTGTTTTTCTTATGACAACCAACTTTTGGTAATAATTGTGCGATGACATTGTTGAAGAATAACAATCGCTTCAAAAATTTGTTGAATTGAGTCACAACGATTTTTGTTAAAATTTTGTTTTTTCATTTTTTACTGTAACAATTCTTTCTAAGAATATTCGACGAAAAGAGATTATCTTGACGAAAAGAGAAACAATTTAAAAAATTCGATATCATTGAAGAACAATATTGAGCAAAAGTTTTCTTACGAATTTATTATTTGATGAGTCGCGAAAATCATTGAAAAATCGATAAAAGAAATGGATCATTAATAAATTTCACGAACACAATAGGAATTGCTACCAGAACTTTGTGGATTTTCATCGCTGCTCAAAAGTCCGCGGCGAGGATTACGAGGCATGCCAATATTTCAAGAGAATCTACTTGACCCTTTGTCCCAGCGAATGGCATGAGAAGTGGACCGAACAAATCGAAGAGGGTAAATTCCCTGGACAAATTTAAAGAAATTGGAAAAAAAAAACAACAACAACAACAGCAACATGGACATCGATGATAAGATGTTAATTTTCAAATTGCGGGTGAACGACTTAATTTAGCGATGTTATTTCGTGGTCTTTGTCACCCTCAAAAAGCTAGTACAAGTATGTTAGGTCGGCTCTTCAGATCATCAGAAACCACCGCTGTAAACTAAACCTTCTTCTCAATACATTATGATCCAGTAATAACACGCTTCTAGTTTCGTGTTATTATTTAAAACACAAAAAAAAAAACCACTTGTCAATGATTTTACAATCCCCTCCTAATAATTCCTTTCCTCTGTGTTACGAATTGCAAGAAAAAAAAAAAACTGGTAAAATATCATTCAACCCCAAAAACTCCGTTTTATCAAGTATATTTTTGATCCTCGACACTGATTTTCCTCTTCGTCAAAAAAAAAAAAAAACGTATCAATAATTATTCAGTCTTAACAAACTCCTTTCCAATTGTGAAAAAAATTGATTGTTCATTCATTTTTAATACTCTAAAATAATACAATTTTGAAAACTATTTTTTGACTTTTTTTTCGAGTAATCGTTGTCAATTGTCAACATATTGGATCGGTTCGACAAAATTCTGTTCAAAAAATCTAAATTATGAAATTTTTTTCGAACAATTCTTTCACTTCACTCATTGAAACAGATTTTTATTTTTTTACAAATGCATCAGTCGTTCTATTAATTCAAGTAGAGAACGATCCTCTTAGCCAAATTTTTTTCGTCCCGGACTGAAAAATATTTCTATACTACGTTCAACGCTTCAAGAAAATGCTCCGAAAGTGGGGGTAGAGGACGAATGGACAAAAAAGGAATACATTCGGTTCCGGTGTTCCGCCGAGTTGATAAACAGGCGGTTCGACTGTATACAGCAAACAAAATAGTCCTACAGTATCAGGACATGTAAACATTTCTTACAGTGTGTACTAGCACAAAATCTACAGAAAAATCTATAACGTGAATAAATGTAGGGACGTCCTAATTATGTCAGTATACCGTATTTCATAAATTTCTATTATAGTACGTCTCGTCCGAATAACGTGCTCGATCTTTATCTGGGTTAATACGTTGTACTGCCGTGGTAATATTACAGTAACTCTACAATATCGACGGCGCAGGTCCAGCATTTTAACTACCCCTCAAGTTAAATAAATTTTTATTTCTATAAATATAAATGATTGGTGGTGGTACAGTCGCTCGTGTTAGCGCAATTAGACGGTTCAGTAACGAAGTCTTTTTTCAAAAAATGAATCATAAAATTTAACCCTCGACTTAGCCTCCTCAAGCAAATGAAACGAGTTTTACGTTTACGAATCTCTTACGAATCATAATTCAATTAAATGACGTTGCATTCGTTTTTCGAATTTTTTTCAATTTTCATGCTAGTTATTTTATGCTATTAAAGGATTGGTTTACTCACACTATTCGATGTCTTGTTCCACTTCTCAGGAACTCGTCAGCCGGTCGTCGCGTGTGGCAAAATCCTTCGATGAGATGCCTCGTTGCACAATCCTCGTTGAGATGCATTGCACAGGACCCTCACGATAACACGTTGCACTTATTTTCTTTTCAATGATGTTGTGTTCCATAATAACGATTGTCCAAAATTTATCAATATCAACTCCACGCAAATGATTTAGTAAATCTCACGCATTATTTATTTATTCACACTCTTTGGACTAATCAACACTTGATTTTATCACAATCCACACACTATGCACTTGGATTTCAAAAATGTTCACACCTAACATTTATCAATATCGATCCCACGCAAATGATTTAGTTATTCCCACGCACTCGTTGTTTGTTCACGCTTCTTTGGCTAGTTAACACTTGAATTTGTCACAATCCGCGCACTAGCCTCGGTTTATTATGTAGAGAAATGCCTGCGATGACAAAAAATCTTTTACCCGGTTAAAAAAAAAGAAATTGAATGGAACAATATCAATCATTAGTTTCATGTGAAATTGAATGAATATAGAACCAATACTAAGTGACAGACAGTCTAACGACACGGCTCTAACACAACAGCGTGGAGACCCGAGCGTGCTCACGAATGCCAAGCGTACGAGCGACCTCGCCTCTTCCTACATTATAGCATCGATAAAATTCTTGAAGAAGCCAACGTATAACTAAACATTAATGTTTAGCATAAGTTGAGTTTTAAAAGAACCGTACGTCAGCCGAACATAGGTGCTAACTTACTTGTAGCACTACGAAGCTAGAGAAACCCCCGTCGCAAAATTCCGTGCTATGTCATGCGTCGCTAAGTATCGTACCGTGGTAGTACCCGTTCGTGAGGGCTTATAAGCTGTGTGCACATCACACTCTCTCACCAAAGTGAGAATGTGTAATCGGTACATACATATCCCAGTATGCATATACACGACTACACGCTCTCACGTTGATGAGAACTTGACGTGTGCACACAGCGAATAGAGCTTGCTCCCGCGTTTTTATGAATACCGCCGAAGCACATGACGACGAAATGATGATCGAATCGCTCATGATAACTTGTGTACTCCGTTCCGCAGCCAGGGTACGGCCGAGCGCACGGGCTCACGAGCGTTCGCGAGAATCTCGAAGTTGTGACAAAGGGTCACTAGACTGTCTGTCACATTACTATCGGCCTTTCGTTTGCGAAATTGAAAACAGTATTTACGATGTACGGACGATTCAATAATTCATTCGATTGTTTGTCAACGCGACAATTTTTCTAATCATAATTTTTCGTAATTATTGTTAGATTATATTTTATTTATATTATTATATTTATATTTATTAATAGATATTTATTTTATTAGTATTGTTTCGTTTATATTATATTTAAAAAAAATTTAATCGAAAAAAGATTCTAGGGTTGTATAGTTATTTTTATTGGTTGAGGATTAAGAAGAATTCTACACGTACTGTAAGATATTTCGTTCGGTCAAATTTATCCGGAACGCGGAACGATAAAGAGTACCGTTTAATTCACCGACCGACGCTCAGACCGCACTCCACGTGTATCGCCGGCCGGCGCCCGATTGATACTAGTCTTATTACGCTCTCCCGCTCACCCTACTGCCACGCGCCATCCCCACCAGTTGCGCTTCCCCGCTTTCTCGCTCGCTCCGCGCCGGCTGGGCGAACGTTCCCCCTCTATGCTGCACGCGCGCCGCGCGACTGTAGAGTGTAGCAAACACACGGACCTCACGGGCGAGCGTAGAACGTAAACAAACCGAACATAAACAAACCGAACGCATTCCACACAAGTTTGCGTCGAACTCGTTGATTTATTTTAATACATATCGAAAATTAAATTCAACGAATAATAATTTTTGCTTTATCAGTCGGAAAATATACTCCATGATAAAATTATATTTAATAAACCGAGTGATTGTTAAATTATACACATAATTGTACATACAATTAATTCATTCAAGAGTGAATGATGCTCTGAAAATCGTGTTAGTTAAGAGCGGGTAAAGGGGGTAGAGAATGAATTGCCAAAAGAGAATACACTCCGTTTCGCCAGAGGTTTCGTCGAGTCGATAAACAGGCTGTTCGACTGTAGTTAGCCATGGCAGCATTTCAATATATTCAAAGTTATGGTGGTTCTGATTCCGAGAGCGATGAAGCTTCGAATGAATCTCGGAATATCAACGAGACAGCTGAGAAACCCGAAGCGAGGTGGGATTGTTTTTCATTTATTTCGTACTGTCAAGGTTTTACGGCGTTGAAATTGACATAACCTAAATAAATAAAAAAGTTATTCACCACTTGAAGTTCTTTCGAGCCAAATTTTATTCAGATCGTATTGAACCGATTCCAAAGGAGTAATTTCTTTAAGATTCCTGCCTATTATCGGATACATTCGTCCATTTGATCTTGGAAATACAATTGACAAATCGCGATGTAATCAAACTGTCATCATCGCTCTGAAGTTCATTCGATCGAATAAAAACTACTTTTCAGCGCTCAGGTAGCGACTTTGCCTTTGCCGGAGTGCATATCAAAATTCGTAGGAGTTTCTCATCACGAGGAAGTCGTTGACAATCCAGCCGACCATGGGGGACGAACGAGATCTTTCAAACATGAGCGTGGCAATTGGGCAACACACATTTACGCAGCATGTAAGATTTTTTAATGAAATACTAGACAAATCATTCAACAAAAACTCTTGTCATTCGCTCTGTCGAGCCAGTTTTCGTATTTTACAAGAAATCGGACTCTTTCATGATCGTGAATAAAATTCTAAACGAAATTTACTGTACTCAACCAAAATTTGAGTCTTGACTCAACTTTACAAAGTTTTCTACACCAAAGTATACTTTGAGGATTTGTTCCGACACAAAAAAAGAATATTTTCCTTGAAAATATTCAATGAAACATTTTTCATCACAGACAAACCTTCAAGGGCGGTTAAATTCTGGATGAAAGAAATTGATTCGGACATAACGATGCTCACCATGCACCATAAACTTCACATGAGTTTGACTCGAACTGTCGTACTTAAATTCCACTGGATCGACTCGTTCCTGGAGAGTTTGAAAAAGCTTTTCCAAGAAACGAAAAAATTCGTGATACAATTACAAGATGTCAAGATCTATGCAAACGATGATGAGATGCAAACATTTGTCGCTATAAGATGCGCTGGTGTTGACGATTCTCTCAAAAAGCTCGTTGAAGCTTTGAACAAATTGCTGGCGGAATATCAGTTGCCACCTTTTTACGAGGTAAATCATTTACAATGAGTCGAACCAATGGTAACAGCACTTTTTCTCAATATATTTAAAACGACATATATTTTTTGTGGGAAAAATTAATTTACAATTGTAATGTACAATGTATTTATAATTGACTTACATTTTTCGTGGATTCTTATTCTTTTTTAAAGGAGGCTTCGTTCCACATAAGTTGTTTGTCGTGCATTGGCAACATGGTGAAATTTTTGGAATGTTGGGAGCGACCCTTCTCCGAGGATCTGGCTGCTCTGATGGGAAGGGAATCTCCAAACGAATCTCAAGTGATGATTGACCATTTGTATTGCAGAATAGGGAATAGGCTGTACGAGTTTCCATTGAAATAACAGAGGAACCAACAACATAAGAATATTTTCTTTGAAAATGTATAGAAAAACAAAAATCGTCCTGTGATACATGTTTAAATAAATATGAAAAGTAAGTTCGTAATTGTCGATTGAAGGATTTACACTCAATGAACAATCGGTTCGAAAATGATAACGTTATAAGGTAATTTTCGTAAATTGGCATTACCTCGCCACAGTCTCAACCAATATTTTTCTACATCTTCTGACATACTCGCCCTCAAAGTACAAACTCTTGGATTTTCAATGTCAACGTAACTCGTCGGACCATCAAGAATTTTTTGGCATCCACTCGCGTCAATGTGAGTGAGGGATGGTTTTCTCGCGAGCAAAAACTCGATTGTTTTTTTTGTTAATTTAGCATTGCCACTCACAACGAATTTCGACAAATTGAAAGTTCTCGAGATAATTTCTTCGACGTCCTCGTCCGTCAAATTGCAACAGGCCAGTTCGAGGCTTTCGAGAGTCCGCAAAGACATCGTCGAACCATCGAGAATCTCGCGAGCGATCGAAGGTTTCTCTTTTTCACAAGTGCTCGAGAGATTCAGGCTCAACATTTGACGTCGTAAAAAGCGTTTCGTCACGTTCGCCTCCAAAGGATTCCACGACAAATCCAGATTAACTAAACTCGACCACTCGTCCGATGAAGAGAATTTCGTTAATTTACAATAACGTAAGTTCAACGTTTGCAAATGACGGTTGTGCGATACGAGCTCATTCAACTTTTCCTCGCATCGCGGTCCCAATGGATTGTAACTGAGATCCAGGACCCTTAACAGAGCTGGCAAACCCTCGAGACAATTTAAACAATTTTCATTTATGTCGCAACCTTGCAAATGTAATTCTTCCAACGTCGACAATCGTTTCAACGCGTTGTTCAATATTTGACCACTGTCGTACAACGAGCCACCTGACAACTGGAGTATTTGAAGTTTTTCGTGATACTCGAGACACTTCAGCAATGGGATTATCTCTTTGTCCATTATTTGCCCAGACTTCACACGGAATGTTAATGTGTTGTCACTTATTTTTAAACACTTTAGTATAGCATCCCGTGGTTCTGAAATGAGACGTTCGAATTATTTTAATATTATTCACACATTAACTCAATGTATATTATTTTCAAGAAATTGGTTGGATTTATTACGAATAAATACTGAATTGATTGAAATATTTTGACAAGAAAATTTATGGGCAATAATGGAATGATAATTGAAAATAAATGAAATTGTAATATTTATCAACTCACGAATTTGGTGGTTCTTGCAAATCTTTCCGTATCGATCAACGCTCGAGGGTATTTCGGTTTCAACAATGTCAGCCACTAATCGTAAGACACCATCGACGGGCCTAACGTTTTTCAAAGTATTTTCTCGCAGCAAAATTTCCCCGCTCATGGTCGTAAGAGTAATTTGGACTTTACATCCAGTTTCATCTTCAAATTTTTGGACGATATCATTGGTGAGATTTTCAATAGTGGTTTCTCGTTGTTCGGGAAATCTGAGTTTCAGATTGATCGTTTTGTCTCCAATACGAATATGTAATTTGACGGTTTCGTTAACAGGTTCACTGATTCGATCGAAATGATTACTATTCTCAGCATTGTAATTGAAAAGAGGCGAGGGCGTACGTGAGGGAATTGTGTCTCTGGTAAAACCAGATTTCAAAAGGGACAATTGCATTTTTTTCTTTTTCCTAATTTTGTCGTTTTTACGCGATGCAACAAAAATATCGGAAGAATCGCTGTTGCTGCCGCAGCTATTTTCATCGATAATAACATCGTGATTTTCCAAACTTTCCGAAACGACTGTCTTCTGACGTTTAACTATTTTATCATTTTCCGGTGTTGCATTCATGGACTTTCTTTTATTATTGCTCGAAGAGGATCGTTCCTCAACGAGAGTTTTTTCTTTAACCGTACAATTGAGATCGTCCTCCAGCCAATCATCGATCATTTCTTCGCTATCGACAAGAGGCGCTTGATTTTTTTCCGTGACCAACGAAAATTTTCTTGTCTCAGTGCTATTCGGTCTGAAACGATTTTTGACGTTTTCTATAGTTCGACGATAATCCTCACCAGCGGATATCCTTTCAGGTGCATAATCCTCGGTCAGAGTCTCATCCTTGTCCACCAAATCTTCGAAAGTGTTTCGTCGTCTTGGCAACGGTGATTTTTTAGTACTTTGTGGTAAAACAGCCGAGAGTTTCGAGTGCAAATTTTCGTATTCGAGTTGTTCACTCGGGGACAAATCTTCGGAGCGATTTTTCCAAGCCTCGAGACAATCGAGTACCGTATCGCCGTCTCGTGTCTTAGCACGGAGATTAGCACCGCTTTTAATCAGTAAAAACATCATAGAAAAATGTCCGCAAGAAGCAGCGTCGTGCAAGGGTGTTACACCCCCGCACATGGGACCGCCAGGATCGTCCACGTTAGCTCCAGATTTGATGAGAAGTTCAGCTATTTCAACGTGTCCATGATTGGCCGCTTCGTGAAGCGGTGTCCAACCGCAGTAATCACGAACTTCCGTCGGATGATTTGATTCCAAAAGTCTCGTAACTTCTTCGATATTTCCAGCTATGCAAGCAACGTGAAGCTTCGTTTCTCCCTTGGCGTTTCTTTTTATAACGTGATTGTTCGAAGAACGCTTCGTTGTATTTCGTTTCGACTGTCGTCTCGAACTTTCGTCCCTCTTACGCATTTCCGCCTCGACGTCCGACAAATCCTCAAGACAAATATCGTCACCAATATTCGCGCATTCCGATTCGTTTTCACTGCTCGCCCTGTCCTCAACCACTGCAAAATTCAGAGCATCTAATTTCTTCTGAATTTCTTCTGCTTCGTCAAATTCATGAGTTTCCTTAAGATAAATAATCATGTCGTTCAATACCGAAGCTTCCAATCGCTTGCTTTCACATTTGCGGGCGTTCAACGTCGCCAAATCGTACAACTCCATTATTTCGCTCTTCGGCTCACACGTCAAGTGTAAAAGGTCCGCGAGGTTCAACGCTGAACGACAAATTTCTGAGGGCTCTGTACAAAGACTCAGCTCACGACGTGCGTACGGTATCGCTTCGCTGTAACGTTCCACGTCTCTATAAGTTTGTACCAAACTCACTAACGCTGCTGATATTTCCTCGATCGAAGCCTCCTCCTGCTCCGCATACTTTAACATTTCTTTGTAATACTCCAACGCTTTCTCGTACGAACGAACTGCCGCTGCTGCGTCGCCCAGAGTCTCGTAAAGCTTTCGAAGCGTTGAACGATCCATTTCCACTTCGACATTTTCCTCGGCACGACAAATTGTTACCACTGGAATTTATACACAAAAAAATCACAGAGTAAAGTAAAGAATGATCATTTAACAAAACGTCGTACAAAGAAATATTTCATTTATTTCAAAAAATCGATAATCATTCGAAAAATCAATTCAATTAATCAAATATTTCACTCCCAGGATATTATTGGGACGGAATAATTTTTCATGAGCAATTAATATGCGTAATCACTATAAAAAAGTAAAACCATCGTTTAAAAAAGTGTGACTTTGCTCGAAACATTAATAAAAAGATTCATATAAAGATGAACATAATTAGTAAAATGTTTAATTACCGATTCGAAGTAATCTCTGGATTTGATGAGACGTTGTTCCCGAAATATTTTTCGACAAATACAAGATTACCAATATCTTACGTGCCTCAAACCAGTCACCGAGACGCAGTAATAATTCGGCTTTGGTTAATTGACCAACGGCTTTTAAAGACGAGTCGTCAATGTCGATCGCTTGGTCAATGTGTTTTAGTGCCAAACTGAAATTTCCTTGACGTTCGTGGAGAGCACCCAACGCTATGTGTGTTCTGTGTAAATCTTCAACGACTTTGTGCTTTTTAAACAGTTCAGCTGCTTTCTCGATTAACTCAACTGCTTGGAAAAATTCTTGCTGTTCCTCCAAAACAAGACCAAGATTCAATAAAAGCCTCGCTCTCATTGTCATCATTTCGGCCAAACCTATGTCCATATTCTCTAAACTGGAGAAAAAAAAAATCATTATGCAATCGTGGTCATTCATTATTTGAGCATTGTGAAAAAAATTTGCTTGAAAGATCTCAATGTTTCATAATATTATGTGTTCGATAATCATAAACCATTTCAGAATACTTAGAGCCCAGATCTGAGGATTATCCAAAAATGATTATTTTCAATAATTTTAATCAAAAAGAATGAGTAGTACTTTATAAAAATTTGTAAATGTAATCCAAAATTGAATATGATTTATAAAAATAGTTGAGCATTGATATTCAATAAATATGAATATCAAATTTTGTCTTTGAATGACAACAAAAATCCAAAACTCATTGTGTCGAGTGAAAAGACTTTCTTGAATAAAACTCACTCGTTGCACAATCTCAAACTTTTGGAGTAAGCTTTCTTGGCTGCGGCGCAAGCTTCTTTCCTTTCTGTGGTACCCTCAGCCAGGGCTTGTGCCTGACAGAAGTGAGTTCTACCGATAGTCGCAAGAGCCCTTTGTTGTTCCAGCAGGCTCTCTGCATCTTTTGCTCCTTCTGTACTAACGTGACAAAATCAACATTACAAACCATCATGATGAGCAATTTTAGCCAGTTATGAATTACGACATGACCGACTATCATGTACGATTATATTTTTGCCAGTTTATATAAAGTTAATTTTTTATGAAAGCTACTCGGATGGGAATTCTTCAAAGTATTTTGTATAAATTGTAATTGAATCAATAAAGACGTCGCTGTAATTTACCCAAATGCAGCATTTGATGTGTGAGCGCCTCGTCATAATCGCCAAGACTTGCATGAACTTCCCCGATCATTCTGTGTGCTATAGCGCAATTGAGCTTTTCGTTCAAAACTTCGCAAGCATTCAATTGGTCGTTGTATTCTAGAAGAGCATCCTTCAAACGTCCCGTTTCAAAATACATGTCACCCAATTCTTTGGAGACTTGAGACAATTGGGTCATGTTACCATCCCGCTTGGCTTTTTGTTTTCGTTTAACTAACCCTAATTAAATAGAGACGGAAAATTTAGAGAACAGAAATAATTTTTGAAGGATTTATGTTAACATTCAGATGTTTTTCTTTAATTTTGCTTGAAAGTTATTGAATATTTCGTTATTTTGAGGTTAGTTCCGACGAGGCAATTATACACTTGATAAGTGCAGAAATATTCACAAAGGAAATTCTTGTTAATAGACATTTATTTATTGGAGCTTTTTATTAGTAATATGGGGTTATATTTATTTGTTGAATTTTTTATTATTCTACTTACTGTCTTCGTCCATTTTGAAAATATCCTCAACGAAATATCACGAGATTCACCAAAACTAACACTCAATTTGCATTATATTCGACAACTCCACCAAAAATCAACAATCCTTGATATCCACATGGAAAACAGGTGTCTCGCATTTATTCAGTGTCAAATTTTTGGTTGATTCAGTTTTATCTCGTTTTGGCGCGAAATTAATTTTGATGAATCCGATTAGAGTTTATACTGGTGTAAGCACAAAAAGACTTCACTTTCACATCGCTACACGATGTTGGCAATTTTTGATGCAGTGACGTGTATAAGTGTATTTTATTATAAAACATTCTTATTATAATAATCTAATAACTTTGAATTGTTTAAATAATAATGGACGTCGTCTCGAGAATGTCTTATCAATGGACAATTATTATTATTGTCATGTTATTACAGACGATAATCGATTCTGAACAATCGATATTTTTCTCAGCGTCGTCGACCGGTCGGTACGCTGTACAAAATGTGGTAGGGTTGTGTCGAAAAGGTGTTTCATCGACTCTGTCGAGGGCGATAATTATCGTTCGAAAAATCAAACGGTGAGATTTATCATTTTATCTTCGATACAAATTTACTAATCGGTTCATTGATTCGGTTAGGATTTTTTTTGCAGCGTAGTAATTAAAAAGAGGCGAAGGCGTAACTTAGGGAATTTTGTCCCTATGCTGAAAACGGTTTTTGTTGAAAAAAGTAAAGTATTTTATTGTTGAATACGATCAACGAAATAATTTGGTACAATAAAAGGAATTTTTTTTCTTCAACAGTATATCAAAAATAGTAGCAAAATCTAACACTAAAATTACAAAATTTTTATTGCTATGCAATAACAACATTGATTTTTTTATCGTACTTTCGTTAATTTAACGAAGAGTAAAAATTATATTGGAAAAAAACGCTGTTGTCGCATCCATTTCCATCGATAATACAACGATTTTTTACAAATTTTCAATAATCACAGTACTCAGACTCTTAACAATCTTATCACATCCTGGCTTTGCATTCATAGACTTTGTTTTATCATTAATCACTTGGAGAGAATTGTTCCTCAACAAGTTTTTTTCTTTAAGAGTACCATCAAAGTTATCGAGCCATCGATAGTTTCTTCGTAATCGACTAGAGGCGATTGAATTTATTGCGTAACTAATGGGAATCGTCTTGTCTTCATGCCATTCGGTTTTGATAACGATTTTTCACGTTCTCAAAAGTTCGACGATAATTCTCACCAGCGAATATTCTTCCAGGCACATAATCTTCCGTTGGAGTCTTATCTTTGTCCTTCAAATCTTCGAGAGTGTTTCGTTGCTCCGCGAACGGTGTTTTTTTTTTAGCTCTTAGTGGCGATACAGCTGCGAGCCTAGAGCGCAAATTGTTGTAATCGAATCGTTGAATCGGGGACAAACCTTTGGAGCGATTTCTCCAATCCTCCAGACAATCCAGAATCGTTTCGCCGTCTTTCGTCTTCGCTCGGAGATCAGCACCGTTTCTGATCAATAAAAACATCATGGAAAAATGTCCGCAAGAAGCAGCGTCGTGCAAGGGTGTTACACCCCGGCACATAGGACCGCCAGGATCGTCCACGTTAGCTCCAAATTTAATGAGAAGTTCAGCTATTTCAACGTGTCCATGATTGGCCGCTTCGTGAAGCGGTGTCCAACCGCAGTTATCTCGAACTTCGGTCGGGTGATTTGATTCCAAAAGATTCGTAACTTTATCAATATTTCCAGCTATGCAAGCAACGTGAAGCTTTGTTTCTCCCTTACCGTTTCTTTTTACACAATAATTATTCGAAGAACACATTGTTTTGTTGCGTTTTGGATTCTCATATTCTGCCATCATGTCCCTCGGTCGTAAGCGCTTTCTCACGTTCTCAATAGTTCGACGATAATCCTCATCACCGCATATTGTTTCAGGTTCACGTTCTTCGGTCCGAGTTCCATTTTTCTTCGTCGAATTTTCTAGATTGTTTTGTTGCCTCGAAAGCCCTGATTGTTTAGCGGTTTGTCGTAAAACAGAAGAGATTTTCGACAGCAATTTGTCGTACTGTACTTGTTCACTCGGAGACAAATCTTCGGAGCCATTTTTCCAAGCCTCCAGACATCCGAGAACCGTATCGCCGTTCCGTGTCTTCGATCGAAGATTAGCACCTCTTTCAATCAGTAAAAACATCATGGGGATATCACCGTGAGAAGCAGCTACGTGCAGAGGTGTCACACCCCCGCACATTGGTCCACCAGGATCATCCACGTTAGCTCCATACTTTATAAGAATTTCAGCAACTTTAACGTGTCTATGATTAGTCGCTTCGTGGAGCGGTGTCCATCCGTAGTCATCTCGAACTTCCGTCGAATGATTTGATCTCAAAAGTCTCGAAACTACTTTTACATTTCCATTTATGCAAGCTACGTGAAGATCCGTTCCTCCCTTTGCCTCTCTATTTATAACGCCATCGCTCGAACATCGTTTCGTTGTTTTTCGCTTCAACTGCTCTTTCGAACTCTTACCCTTTTTACGTGGCTCTGCCTCGACGTCCGATGAGGTCTCTCCGCAAATATTCTCACCAATGTTCCTGGATTCTGAATCATTCTCATCATTTATTACGTCTTCTTCAAGCGCAACATCCAGAGAACCTGATTCTCTTTTCAACGTCACCCAATTGCACATTTTCACTGTTTGACCGTTCGATTCACGCGACGTCTGTGGAAGAACATTATTTTCCAAATTGTTAGCAGCCACGGTTCTCGAGCTTGGAATAA